>BSBK01000938.1:2520000-3120000 GCA_027943335.1 Chamaecyparis obtusa
GATACTGAGAAGTTCTATTCTTTAAAATATAAGGTTCAAGATTTGATTGATTCTAATGCCTTATCTATTGATAATTTTGATGGTAGTGGGAGAAAATATGTCTCTCCTCCTAATCAAAACCTTCAAATTTATACAAATCCTTTACCTACACATGATACTAATACCATTGTTCAGCCATCTTCTCTGGATATTATTTATGATTCAAAGATGGATGACCTCAATCATACTGTTAACCATGTGGAGCATGTTGTTGCATCTCAACTTGAATCTCTACCACTGACTCAAACTCAAAATCAACTACAAGTTCCACCTCAACCTAAGCCTAAACCAAAAAAATCAACCTAAACCTCAAAAGCAACCTAAAAATAAAAGACCTCGGGAACTCTTGATTACCTTGATGATTTTGAGACTATTAAAGCTCTTGATTGTCCCCTTTACATTTATGCTAGGATTTGTAAGATACCTACACTGGATTGTCTAGTTGATCCTACATCCTTAGTTAATGTTATTACTAAAGAAAATCTTTTTATGAAAAACTTGCAACGTGATTCTTGTGATACATCTGATGTGTGGATTCAATCTTGTAATGGTTTTTTGTATCCATCATTTGGTTCTATTGATTTTTTGGTTGAACTTTTTGGTAAAATTGTGAACACTACCTTTATTGTTGTTCCTACTTTTGATCAATTTCAAGTTAAGCTTGGCTTTCCTTGGTTGAATGCCATGCATGCTATTGCTTCTCCTATCCATAAATGCCTTAAATTCATTCATGAAGATGAAGTGAAGATGATAAACCATAGTTTATATCAACCTTCTTGGCCCAAGGATTGTGCTACCTTGACTTATTTTGGCCTTCATTACCTAATTCATGTCCTTCTTGACCTGATAATATTTTTTGCTCATATCAAGCCTATAAGCATTGTAAGATTCTTGAATTAATCATACCTCCTATGGATCTTAATCATGGTTTTTTGCCTACACCTTCAATACCTCCTTTATCTATGGCTTCTAGTTCTATGAATCAAGATCCTACTATTTCTTTTCAGTCTGTTGATAATCCTACTAATCCTCCTATAGCACATATGAAGGATCCAAAAGTTATTCCTCCTAGTTCTCAACATATTTCAAATAAGATAAAATGTAATCGATCTGCTAATGAACATCATGCTGGAGATTTTCTAGCAGGCTAGTACTGACTGTATGTTTGTCATTGATGAAAACATATGGAAAGTAGCATGCGTGGAAGTCTTATGTAGTAAGATTTCAATATATGTAGCATGGACATGATATCAACATGATATCATGGGCGTAGAGGTTAACTATTAGTATAGACAGTTATATAGCAACTGGTGTCAGCAGTGTTTTTGACAGAGTGACAGATAATGTTATGTGTATGGTTGTTTGTATAGTTATCATGGAGCCTTGCGCGCTTGGATATATGTTGAAGACATGTTAGTGATGTTTTAGTTATGGACGTATAGTCTAGTGATGAGTAGAAGTGAAGTTATGCAGTCACTATTCTGCAGTAGCAGTTTCCTGTGTTTATTTAGGAGAGCCGATAGAGATTTTATTGGTTCTTGAGTTGTGCCCATCTTGAGGGTATGTGCCCTTGGAGTTAATCTTGGAGAAGTGTTATTGATGTTTGTTTAAGAGTGCATGAGTTAATTAAGCTTACAAAAAAGTTCTAGTTGTTTTGGTAGAGCTGACAGTGTGTAGCGTGCATCTACAATTATCTTATTAGATAGGTCCCAGAATGAGTTGCATGCATAGTAGAGATGACATAATGTTTATTAGAGTTTGTTATGGTTTCTATAATATGATTTCAAGGTGGTTTTAACAGGTTGACTTGATTATATCATTTGGAGGAAAGATATTTATAGGCAGTCATTTGTGATTGCTGAAGGGTGGTTCATAGTTGATTAAGCAAAACATAACAGAGTGTGCGAAGTGTTGAGCCATTAGAAGGAGGTCTATGTGACCAAGTAAAGTACTTGTGATATTCATTGGAACTAATCTAGATAGCAGGTCAAATCATAGTTCACCAAGATCCAGATATAATGTGTATTTGTTATTCAGAAGGTTGTAGCCTTCACCCATTTGAGCAATGAGCTCTCAGATAGTGTGTCCTCTCCCCTAACAAGGAAAATTGTAAATGACTCCTAGCAGGGTCTGACCCTTGACTATGTCTACTATACTTAATATATTGTAAAGCTACTCCCAACAAGGTAAAGGATCTTCTAACAAGGATCATTATACACTAGTACAAAATATTAGTGGGTATCAAGTCCCACTGGGGTTTTTACCTATTTGGGTTTCCTCGTAACCAAAATATTGGTGTTGTGTTCATGTGTTCTTTCATTGTGTTTATGATTTATGTTTAAGTATACTTAATTGGATAAAGAATTGAATCTTGTAGATAACTGATTCAGCCCCCCACTCTCAGTTATCTCTTGGGACTATTCCTAACAATTGGTATCAGAGCCAAGTGCCTCGGAGAGAAAGTTTAACAGCTTGAGGTTGATCAGATGGCATACTTTAGGAAAGAAATTCCTAAGTTTGATGGAGAGAATTATCTTGATTGGAAGAACAAGATGGTGACCCATTTGCAGTGCATTGGTTTTGAAGTTTTTGATATAACTATCAAAGCAACCAAGATACCTACCATAGAAGACCTTGCATAGGAAGATGCTACTGATAGACAAAAGGAATTGTTTCATTAGAATTCTATTGCTAAAGAAGCCCTTATCAGTGCCCTTTCTGATGGTGAATTTTTAGAAATAAAAAAGGTAGATACAACCCATAAAATATGGAAGCACCTAGAAGACATATTTGAAGGAGACAAACAAGCAAAGGATGCACACAAAAATACATGGAAGAAAAGATACAATAAATTAGAGATGTTGCCTAAAGAAAACTTCAGAGCTTATAATGAAAGAATAAATGAAGCAGTTGTTGGAATCAAAAACAATGGTGGAGAAATTTCAGAGGAGGACATTATGGACAAGTTGATGACTATTCTTACTCTAGAATATGAAAGAACGATCAACATCCTTGATCAGACCATGCAACTTACATCAAATTTCAAGAGAGAGACCTTGATCAACAAAATCTCAGATTTTGAGATTTCATGATTGAAGACAGAACCAAAGAGTGAGACAACTTTCAAAGCAACAGTTCATGGTAAGAAATTTGCAAACACTTCTGGTAATTTGATGATGGTGATCAAGAGAAAACAATAGATGATTTTATTTCTATGATTTCCAAAAGAGAAAAGAAAGGAAAAGGAAAATATGAAGGTTAATTACCATTTAAGTGCTTCTCATGTAATAAGATCGGTCATTTTGCATCTAAGTGTCCCACTAGAGCTAGAAAGTTCAAGAAGGATTACAAGCCTAAATATTCTAAGGAATGCTACTATGATGAAGATGGAGTTTCAAATGAAGAATCTAGTGAAGAAGAAACTAGATTCATTTCTATTATAGATAAAATGAATAACAAGATAGTTCATGAAGATAAGAAAGAGAATCAAGAGCTTGCATTGATTTCACAAGATGACATAAGGACATACTGGATCATAGACAGTGGTTGTTCACATCACATGACAGTTGATAAAGGTAGGTTTGTTCATTTGGACAAATACAATGGAGGTATGGTTAGATTTTGAGACAACACTCCTAAACCTATAGTTGGTAGAGAAGCCATCACTTTGGATGGAAAGAATAGTACGGATGATGTTCTTTATGTTGATGATTTGAAACATAACCTTCTTAGTGTTGGACAGTTACTTAGAAAAGGATATCAATTGGAGTTCAAAGATGACAAATGCATCATTAACAACAAGGATGGTGTTATAATTGCATCAGGCTCAAAGACAAGAGGTAATGTTTTTCAACTCAATTCAAAAGCAAGCTGTTTTGTTTCTAAAGTTGATGACAGCTGGTTGTGGCATAAAAGACTATGTCATATCAATTTTGATTAATAGTAAAGATAAGAAATGTTAAGGCAGTAAGAGACCTACCTAGCATAGAAAAGCTAGTTTATACTATATGTAGGGAATGTGTGATGGGGAAGCATGTGAGAAATTCCTTTAGAAGCAAGCAGAATTCAGTAGAGAACAAGTTGGATCTGATTCATATAGACCTATGTGGTCGAACTCAAACAAGATCATACTATGGTGAAAGGTATTTCATTTTGTTTGTTGATGATTATACTAGGATGATGCAGGTTGTGTTCTTGAAAGATAAGTCAGAAATATTTGAGAAATTCAAAATATTCAAAGCTAAGGTTGAGAATGAATCTGGACTAAAGATAAAATGTTTGAGATTAGATAGAGGAGGAGAATTCACCTCTGATAGATTCTATGAGTACTGTGAAGAACATGACATAAAGAGATAGTTAAGTGCACCTAGAACCCCTCAATAGAATGAAATTGTAGAGAGAAGGAATAGGATCATTCTTGATATAGTGTGCACCATTATGATAGAAGGAAAAGTTGCACACACCTATTGGAGAGATGCGGTCAATACAACAATCTACACCATCAATAGAATTCAATTAGGCTAGGCACTAACAAAACACCTTATGAGCTATGGTTTGGTAATGTTCCCATAGTAAAATACTTTAGAATCTTTGGAAGAAAGTGCTACATCAAGAGGGATGAAGTAGTAGGCAAGTTTGATGCAAGAAGTGATGAAGGTATTTTTCTTGGTTACTCTACTAAAAGTAAAGCTTATAGATGTTTCAATTTAAGATTGAAAAATATCATTGAAAGTGCTCATGTAAAGATTGATGAAAAGTTTATGATTCAAGAAAGATATCATGATTACTCACCCATGATTGAAGAAGAACCTAGACCCTCCACTAGTGAGATAGTTATTGAGGAAATGTTTGACAACATTGATGTGTTATTCAATGATCCTGAGACAAGTGAAGAAAATACTCCTAAGGCTAATGAGTCAGCATCACCTAAAGTTCCAAATTTTACATCAAGAAATCATTCCAAGGTAGACATCATTGGAGATCTGAGTGGCAAAGTCTTAATAAGATCACAAGCAAAGAACTCAGCTAGTAGTGAAGTGGTATGTTTACTATCTCAGATTGAACCTATAAGTGTTGAAGATGCTTGTAATGATTTAGATTGGCATGATGCTATGAAAGAAGAACTTGATTAGATTATTAAGAATGACACTTGGGAACTGGTCCCAAGACCTAGTGATAAGAATGTGATTGGAACAAAGTGGATATTTAGAAATAAGATGAGTGAAGATGGTATAGTAGTAAGAAACAAAGAAAGATTAGTATTTAAGGGATATGTGCAAAGAGAAGGCATTGATTATTTAGACACATTTGCACTTGTGAGCATATTAGAATCTATTAAATTGTTTCTATCCTATGATATAGTCAAAAACTTCAAAGTTTATCAAATGGATGTCAATTCAGCATTCCTGAATGGAGACTTGAAAGAAGAAGTATCCATTGAGCAGCTGAAAGGATTCACCTTATTAGACAGACTTGATATGGTATGTAGACTGAAGAAGGCCCTTTATGGACTTAAGCAAGCCCCTAGAGCATGGTATGAGAGACTAGATGGATACTTAACAAAGATTGGATTCAAGAAAGGAGCAACATATTGTAATCTATTCATTAGAGAGACATCTAAAGGTTTACTACTTGTAACTATATTTGTTGATGACATTATCTTTGGAGGTAATGACAAACTCAGTGTTGAATTTTCCAAAGAAATGTAGAATGAGTTTGAGATGAGTATGATTGGTCCTATCAAGTACTTTTTGGGACTAAATGTGTAGTAGATAGAAAAATAAATTTTCATTAATCAATCAAAGTATGTGAAAGAGATACTGAAGAAATTCAAGATGGATGATTGCAAGCCAGTAGGAACCCCTATGATCACTGGATGCAAGATTACAAAAGAAGATGACTCACCATCAATAGATATAACATTGTATAAGTCTATGATTGGTAAACTCATATATCTTACTCAGACTAGACCTGATATTTCCAAAGCAGTTGGAATAGTTGGAAGATTTGTAGCAGAACCTAAACAAAGTCACCTCATGGAAGTAAAAGGAATATTTAGATACTTTTAGGGCACTATAGATTATGATATATGGTATCCTAATTCAGAAAATGTTGAGCTTCATGTGTACACTGATGCAAATTGGGTAGGATGTGTTGATGACAGAAAGAGTACATCAACTGGAGCAGTGTTTCTTAGTGATAGACTTGTCACTTTGACAAGAAAGAAACAAAATTGTATTTCTCAGTCAACAGTAGAAGTAGAGTATGTTGTAGTAGCCTTGAATTATTCTACAATTGTTTGGATCAAGTAGATGATAAAGGATTTTGGAATTCAGATTGATTATCCTATTGTTATTCACTGTGATAACACTAACACTATCAATATGTCAAAGAACCCTCTGATGCATGCAAAGACAAAGCACATAGAGATCAAGTATCACTTCCTAAGAGAGAAAGTGGTAGAGAAAGAAGTCAAGATGGACTATGTGAGTACTAAAGATTAGTTGGTAGATATATTCACAAAGCCCTTGCCTAAGGATACTTTTGAGTATCTCAGGGAGAAGTTGGGAGTCATTCCCTTCCCTGATTCTACTTAGAAGAAAGAAGGAAAGGCATCAGTCCTCTGGGACTGGTGGAAGGTTGACTAATCTACCTCAGGAGTAGTACTAGTGCTTAAAATTAATGGAGCCCTTTTCCATTGATTTAAAAGGGGGAGTAATATATAGTCATGAAAAATAGAAACAAAAAGAGGAGCAATATACTAAGGGGGAGCAACATTTAGTTATGACAGCAGTACAGTTGAGGAAATGGAGAATATTAGAAAATATTGCAGTAGATGAAGGATTCATCTTTGGGCGAGTTTTTGATCAGGAAATGGAGAATGCTATAAAAGAAATGTTCATTTGGGTTGGTGGTGGTTTTTCATTCCACATGTTGCCATCAATGCCAAAGGGGGAGATTGTTGGAGATTTGCCAGTAGACCAGTACTAACTGTATGTTTGCCATTGATGACAACATATGGAAAGTACCATGCATGGAAGTCTTATGTAGCAAGATTTTAGTATATGTAGCATGGACATGATATCAACGTGATATCATGGGCGTAGAGGTTAACTGTTAGTACAGATAGTTATATAACAACTGGTGTTAGTAGTGTTTCTGACAGAGTGACAGACAATGTTCTATGTATGGTTGTCTGTATAGTTGTCATGGAGCCTTGCGCACTTGGATATATGTTGAAGACATGTTAGTGATGTTTCAATTATGGATGCATAGTCTGGCGATGAGTAGAAGTGAAGTTATGCAGTCACTATTCACTAGCAGTAGTTTCCCGTGTTTGTTCAGGAGAGCCGACATAGATTTTATTGGTTCTTGAGTTGCACTCATCTTGAGGGTATGCACCCTTGGAGTTAATCTTGGAGAAGTGTTATTGATGTTTGGTTAAGAGCGCATGAGTTAATTAAGCTTACATAGAAAGTTCTAGCTATTTTGGTAGAGCCGATAGTGTGTAGCTTGCGTCTACAATTATCTTATTAGACAGGTCCCAGAATGAGTTGTGTGCATAGTCGAGCTGACATAATGTTTATTAGAGTTTGTTATGGTTTCTCTAATATTATTTTAAGGTGGTTTTAATAGGACAACTTGATTATATCATTTGGAGGAAAGATATTTATAGGCAGTCATTTGTGATTGCTAAAGTGTGGTTCATAGTTGATTAAGCATAACAGAGCAGAGTGTGCAAAGTGTTGAGCCATCAGAAGGAGATCTATGTGACCAAGTAAAGTACTTGTGCTATTCATTGGAACTAACCTAGACAATGGGTCAAAGTGCAATTCACCAAGGTCCAGATATAGTGTGTATTTGTTATTTAGAAGGTTGTAGCCTTCACCCATTTGAGTAGTGAGCTCTCGGACAGTGTGTCCTCTCCCCTAATAGGGACAATTGTAAAAGACTCCTAACAGGGTCTGACCCTTGACCAGGTCTACTGTACTTAATATATTGTAAAGATACTCCTAATAGGGTAAAGGATCTTCTAACAAGGATCATTATACACTAGTATAGAATATTAGTGGGTATCAAGTCCCACTGGGGTTTTTACCTATTTGGGTTTCCCCGTAACCAAAATATTGGTGTTGTGTTCATGTGTTCTTTCATTTTGTTTATGCTTTATGTTTAAGTATACTTAATTGGATAAAGAATTGAATCTTGTAGATAACTGATTCACCCCCCCCCTCTCAGTTATCTCTTGGGACTATTCCTAACATGTCATAAAAAGCACCATGCTCAAGCTAAAGCTCATACTAATATTCTTCAAAGTTCTTTACCTTCTTTTGATCAATCTATGCATGATGTGTTAGAAGAAGTTAATGCTAATAATGATATTAAGATGCATGATTATGATGATTCTATTCATATCTTAGATCCTATTTTGATTAATCTAGATGAAGAAGATACTCTTGATGATGATAATGATGAATATGCAACTATTGAAATTGATACTAATTTACCTAATAAGCTTTCATCACAATTAACACTTACACCTAGTATCGAACATCATGATTTTCAAGAGGATACTTGTTTGGAACTGGCTATCATTTCTACTATGTTGGATATAGTCCCTCTTGCAAGTTATCCACCTTCCCTAAATGATATAGAATGAGATAGGGAGAGTAGGTGGTGTGCTTGATTGGCTTGTCCTTCATGGTAGCCTTTGTTGTGTATTTGTCTATCATATTCTGCTTCTCCTATAATGTGTTTGCTAAATTTTTTTTAGATTCTTTTATACGACCCTTGTTGCTCTGTTGGTGCAAGGTGATAAAGGAATCAAACCTGTTGTACAAATCCTCTATATGTATCTCTATTATTCTAAATGATGTTTCATGTTATGTTGTACTTGTGCTATTGTTCATAAATATTTCCTTGTGTAATCTTCTTGGATCTGTGACTTGGTAGCACTAATTCTTTTTGGTCTCCATGCCATGGTCCAAAAAGATTCCTCTTTGTAACTCTTCTGTGTTCTTTTCTGCATTGTGATTGTAGCTCTAATTTCTTTGGGGAATGATGTTAATTCATTTGCAATAATATCATATATATTATTTAATGATCAGATTGACTCCATGGTAGGTAGATCCCTTCTGTGTTCTCTATATGTTTATGTGGTATTTCCCTTGATTTGTCTTCATTTGGGGACATCTCGTAATGGAAACAAAATCAATGGAGTTGTTTATGTTTCTGTTCAAGCCATTTCTCCTTTTAAAAGTGTTAGCAATGAATTTAACATGGGGGCATATGTTTTGCTCACCTATTGCACACACATACTTTCAATATACATATATTTTTCAATATAGTTCTCTCCCTTTATGGATTAGTGACTAATCCTTAAAGCATGGATTTTTATTTCATAGGATCTCTTGATCCCTCCTCAAAATTTCGATCCCTTAAGGTGGAAGGTGTCCTTAAGAATAGATCTCTTTTTCTTTTGGTTTCACTCCTATGGAATATAATATTCCTAGGGGTGAATATTTGATGGGTTTAGTAGTGAGTAGCCACATTCACTAGGCGGTTCAATTCCATCTTTCTAGTTACATTATTTCCTTGTGTGATTCACAATGGGACATAAGTTCTCATTAGGTGAGATAATCACACCCTATTCTCTCTTTTCTAGAGATGTCTCTCTTATTGTGATCTTGGAGTTGATGAACACTTGAGTCCCTAGAGGCTTGAGGATTTCTTTGTCCCTTTGATTTCAATAGGATTATCTTTTCATTATGATCTCCTTTACCAATAGTTTACATTGAGTCCATACTCTTGCTAAAGTAGGGGCTAAATCTATCATCAAAAAACGGAAGCACTTCCATTTAGGACTGGTTTATCCCTCTGAGTAGGTGGTTTGGGATTATTTCAAGTGCCTTGAATGGGTATTTTATTGGATTTGGCTTTTCCCCCCTGTTCTTCTTTTCTCCCTCTTGTTTCCAGCCTCTTTCTGGCAACTCTTTCTGAGAAATTGAGAACTTTGACATTCTGGGTCAAGGATGACCTTGTGGGTCAAGGTTGGCCTTGACTTTGACCTAGGTCAAATTTGACCTCAAACCTGACCTAGGTTAGATTTGACCTTGACCTTGACCCCTGGTCCAAATTTTAGGTTCTGAAAGTTTTGAGATGTTGGGCTTCGAAAAGTTTTATTTCCTACTTCCAGGTCAGCTGTTTCAGAATTTGGAATAGTAAAATCTTAAATGATATTTGATTTAGGTCCATTTCTAGGGGTTTTCACTTAATGGGAATTTATTTTTTATATGTAGGCCTCTCTAGAAGTTTGTGCCCTAGATTTGTATAAAAAGAAGCCTTCCTCTCTCATTTTCACAATCCATGATCAAGCATCTTTTGCACATCCACTTTTTGTGATCAAGAAATTATCAAGAAAGAAAGGATATATAAATCATTCATTCCTCTTCAAGAATTCAAGCATCCAAGAATTCAAGCATTGAATTCATCAAGGAGATCCATTGATAGCCATTGAAGGATTCAATCTCTTTGGAGCCCTCTTGTTGAAGATTTATCCATCCACATCCATTCAAGCTTCCTCCTAGTCCAAGATCCATTTAAGATTGGTGTTGAAGATCTAATGCAATTGATTTGAGACATCCTACATTTGACTCTACATTCATCCATACTTGTGGATTCAAGGATTCGAGTCCTCCACAAGAATTTCAACATAAGAAAGGTGAATAGTTCCATTTACTTTGTTTATATACATTGCAATTTCAATTATATTTCAAGGTTGATTCCAAACTAGAGTTTGACCAATACAAACCCCTCATCCAACAAATAAAACCCTTTTTCTTGCAGGAGTAGGTGCGGGAGAATGAATTGTAGTTCAGATCTGGATACCCTTTTCGGTGAACTTCTGAGAACTGCAAATAGAATTTTTGTCAAAGCTGTTTCAGGTCAAGGTCAACCTTTAGTGGGGGGTAAGATTATGTCCTGGGGTAATATTGTACCCTGATCCTAAGATCAAGGTCAACCTGGCTTTGAAAGAAAAAAGTTTTCTGGGTTTTCTCTGTCTCTACATTTCTAGGCCGGATCAAGTTGCAGAATCTCCTGAAACTGAACACAGACATCAGAAAATAGTCTTATCCTAATTTACC
The DNA here is from genome assembly GCA_027943335.1 of Chamaecyparis obtusa. Classification (NCBI taxonomy): domain Eukaryota; kingdom Viridiplantae; phylum Streptophyta; class Pinopsida; order Cupressales; family Cupressaceae; genus Chamaecyparis; species Chamaecyparis obtusa. Next base: position 2,531,184 of record BSBK01000938.1, read on the forward strand.
CTATTTTGAGGTTATTATTTGTCTTCTATTCATTTAAGATTTCAAGCACATACTTTTCATAACAAAATATAAGGTTTTCTCCTTCATTCATATTCTCCATAGATTGATTCTTTTGTGCATTAACCTTTTGGTTGATCAATTTAGATCTCTCCTTTGGGAATTTGGATTTAGGGGTGGATCTTGTATTTCCCATCCCATCATCATAACCCAACTATATATATATATATATATATATATATATATATATATATATATATATATATATATATATATATATATATATATATATATATATATATATATATATATATATATATATATATATATATATATATATATATATATATATATATATATATATATATATATATATATATATATATATATATATATATATATATATATATATATATATATATATATGTCTTACATTTTGGTGAACCTGTGATAGACAACTCTTTCTTTTATGGTGTTAGATCTTGCATGTATTATATTTCTTTTATGTGTTTGCATCTCATATATAAATAAAATAAAAATACAAAAACATTCATTTATTCATGCTTTGTGTTTTCCTAGTTTAGTTCATTTGCATTGCATTGGTATATTAGCTTTACTACCTCTAGTCCTACCTATAACATTCTGGTTAGAAGAAGTCATAGACTCATGGGTGCCTTTGATCCTGAATCTTCCTCTCCTTTCCTTAGGATCTCGAATCACATTAGGTACATCATCGACAACCCACCTCGAATACTCTAGCTTGCCCAAGTGGGGATATTGGATAAGGCCAGAGTACATAAAAATATAAGGAAGCTCTAGATCCCTCTGACGATCAATAATCACATGTGTCATGGGGATATGCTCCCATGCCCAAATCTATAGAAAAAGAATACCAATGGTCATGGTATGAGAATGCTAGTATACAATCTCGTGTAAATTATAGCACATGCAAGCCAAAGTGGAGCTACCCCAAGAAAAACATTAAGGTAATCATATCATATCCTCAATAGCTCTGGACCAGTCGCACATGAATCCATGTTGTCCTCTTTCCAGCATCAGAAGGCCTCCAATAAAACCAACAAGGTATACAAGAAGCCTCTCATAGTGGGACACCATGTGATCCCAAGATAGATACCGATGAGCAATAACGACATCTTGAAACAATTGATGAGCATCCACTATCGCTATAGTCTCCCCGACCTCATTCTCAACATGAGCCCCTATGATTGGGACTATGAGGATCTGTCATATGTCCTCGAGGGTCATTGTCATCTCATCAGTCAATAAGTGAATGGTGTTCTTAGAGTTCCATCTCTCAGCAAGAGTAGGAAACAACCCTCAATTCACCCGAATATCATGTAAATCTACTAAGCACCATAGTCCACATCGAGATATCACATGCTACTCAGCCACAGTAAGATGCTCTGAGAGCTCCAAAACATGTGTAGGTCTCAAACTCTGGAAGGATACAACACTAAAATGGGTTTGCAAACATGAAATTTACACGATGTTAGCATCAGATAGGAAAAAATGAAGGCAAATTGACTAAACAGATCAGGTGGACAACCTAAATTGGACTAATTCTAAGCAAAAAACAAAAAATGATATTTTTCCCTAGATACGATTTAGGATTTACATGATGCAATATTGTGACAAGATCCTATACTTCACATAGGGTAGATGATCTAAGATTCATAGGTTGCGATACGAAATCTAAATGCGACTCTATATTGACCAAATGCGATAAATTGACAGACAAATTCAAAAATATGGACAAAATGATTAGATGCGACACAACAGGGTGAGATTAGGAATTCAGCTAAAAAATAGATGCGACACGAGATTAACCTAATGTGACCTTGGTTACTAGGTGTGACCCTAAATTCAAATGGCTATAAAATACTTAAAATATAGTAAAAATTTAAATGGAAGTATTGATAGGGTGTGTTATCGGGTACTTACCAGAGCTGCATAATGGGTCGATCGCTCATGATGTCTACCAACCTTGAATCAATATCTCTCAATTGGGACCACTATTTCATCAATCAGAGCTCTGAAATTTCTAAAGGTGAAAAGTGAAAATAAATAGTAAAATAACCCCTTTGGCCCTATTTAAGCCTCTTAGGACCCTAATGAACTAGGACACATTTATAGAAGGATGTTGTAGGAGATCCATATCGGAGCCAAAATCAAAATAGGTGATGTATATCACTTTAAAAAAATAAAAACCGAGTTACATAGACAAGTCAACCTTTTAGAACAAAAGTCAACTATGGTCAAAATGTAGTTGAACATGGGCACAATGAATAAAAATTGTAGCAGAAACATGACATATACTTTTAGTAATGGTTATTATTGAAATGGACAATCAACAAAAGTAAACATATAGAGAAATTTTAGTCAATTACAGGTTCAAAGTACTCAACAAATCTTAAATGATGAACAAAATCTTAACGAAAGCTGCACAAAGTAGTTTTCTAACTCGTGCATTGAGTTTGCACTTCAAGATATTAGTCAAACTTGGTCAACTCTCATCTTTTGATGCTCAAACTTGGTCAAACAATGTTCTTTTGACACTAAAATCTATCCTTATTGAGTTTTGACTAATTCTAAATGATTTTTATCAATTGAATATCTTCATGAATGCTTGAATATATGGATTTTATCACATTTCTATTCTGATTTCGGTCTCAAGGGGGCATAATCATACCTAAAATTGATTATTTCAAAATTGATCAAAGATTCAAAGTTAATCATGTCTTCAACACCATGGGTATCACAATTATCTTCAATCGAGTTGAAACTATTGGGTAATTAAATTCACATTAATTTTATTATCTATGCCTAAATCAAATCTTTTTTAAATTGACCAGTTTCATCACTTCAAATCAAATTGGTTATTTTTCATCATCATGGTCTTTCATATTAAGTTTCATCACTTCAAATCAAACTAGATATCTTGATTCACTTCTATCAATCCTCGTTCAGTCAAGCTCAAAGTCGGTATGGCTGATTTTTGTTCAATCAAGTTCAGAATCGATAATGTGCTAATCACATGTAATTTCATTCGATCAAGCTCATAAGTCTCAAATTTAGAGTAGTTCCTACTAATCTCTAAATCTCTCAAATTTAGAGTAGTTCCTACTACTCTCTAAATCTCTCAAATTTAGAGTAGTTCATACTACTCTCTAAATCTCTCAAATTTAGAGTAGTTCCTACTGCTATCTAACTCTTCTAGAATTTAGAGTAGTTCCCGCTACTCTATAAATCTTCTTGAATCTATTAGTTCCAATCAAATCATTCTCTAAATCAGCATCATCAACTTTCTTTAAATTACTATGTTTTTCACAAAGCAATTAAAAGAGGGGCAAATGTAATCACCCTAAATTGGGCTAATAGAACTAAAGACCCCATTTTCTCTAATTTAGAGCAATCTCCTGATTATGTTAATTTGATTGTTTGATTATTAACATAATTCAATAAAATCAATAAAATTCTAAAATCAAGCATTTAACCATCAATTGATCAAAACTCACATTAATTACTTCCAAGCCTAATTAATTAAATCAATCTCATTAAATACATAGCTAAAGTAATTAATTAAAACAAATTAATAAAATTACTTAAAATACATGTTACCTCTCAAGGGACAAGGAAAAAATCAACCAATGAGAGGTTAATCACATGAATCAAAGGAGGATGAATCTCAACCACACCTCTCAAATTGTATCTCAACCATCGAATTCACTAAGGTTTCTATAAAAGAGGAATTTCAAACTCACAAATATATAGTTAATTGCATTCATACTTACATGATGTCATTTTGATTTCATAGCTAATTAACTCACACTTCATTTGAATAGATTAATTGGTATTGAATTAATGACATTGTTTGATCTCTCAATTTCTTAGTTTAAATGCATTGAATCTTCCATTCTAGTAGTGAATTATCACTATTTAGAGTCTAATTGTGAGAGCTAAGTAGACTTTGAATATACTCTTGCTAGTTAGAGAGAAATAGGATGAGTTTGTTAGTTTCCATGATTTAAAATTTTCTTAAGAAACTAACAATATAATGTGTTATTGAAGTGTTGTGTTGCAGGATAACTGGTACCACAAAATACACATAGTTTCTAGAGTAGTTTCTTTGTTAAATAAGTCTAATTGTGACCTAAAAATAGTGACAGTCTACTTTTAGATAAGTATGTTCCAAAGAAATGTATGCAAATTTTTTGACATGTTTTAAGATTCTATAAAGGGTGCATAGAAATTTCCTTTTTTATTTTTTATTTTTAAGATCAAGGGTTGATGAATTATGGCTAAAAAATCAGTCAAATAGGCATAATAGACCTTCTGGCATTCAAAGAGGGAATGGTTAGTGGGAGTTGTTTGATATTATTATCAATGGTTGAGATGAGTTCTTTGGAGTATTAAAATGTATAAAAACACCTCAAGTTAGAGGTCTCACTTTATTGTCTTTATCCTCCATGATATAGCTTTGAAGCCTATAAGATGTGTCCCTAAGTTAACTGGTGAGATGGGTTTTGAAACTCCTTATAAGTCCATTGTGTTGGTTCATTTTAAAGAGGTCTAGAGTGAGTTTGAATGCAACAAGGAGGGCTCTTCATCAATTGGTATCAGAGAAAGGAAGTAGTTCCTTAAAGGGGATAGTATAAAGTTGATAGAAGGGTGAGGAATAGGTTGAAGACAAGATGCCTCTGAACAACAATGACACTGCCATGGAGTTTTAGGAGTTAAAGAGAAATATGCAAAATTGTTAGAGTCTCAAAATGCCATTTTGGCAAGGTTGGTTTGCAAGACTTATATATTTGGAAACTAGAGTGAATCATCTTTCATTCAAGATTGGTTTGGTGATTGGTCATGAAAATTTGAGGAAGAACCATCAATTTTTGTAAGAAATGCTTGAAAACCCTAGTTGAAAAGGGTTTTGAAGAAGATTTGCTTATAACTCCCGATTCCACAATGGGAAAAATATGAAATTGATTGTAATGGAAGATTAGAGGGTCCTCTAAATTATAATGGTAGTATTAGAGTAGGAGGTGAATTCTATTGCAAGAAATTTGATGCCCTAGGTAAGTTTTGGAGTAGAAGATGACTGATTTTTACATCTATGAATGTGTTTCTCAATGTTGGTGTAAATTTGAGAGGTTTGGGATCTAAATGAGTGTGGATATATTATTTTGAGTCAACATTGAGGTGTTTATTCCATTTTTTGACAAGTGTGAGGGTATTTCTAGAGTATTTTCTTTGTTAAATAAGTCTAATTATGACCTAAAAATGGTGACAGTATACTTTTAGATAAATATTTTTCAAAGAAATGTATGCCAATTTTTTGACATGTTTTAAGATTCTATAAAGGGTGCATAAAAAAGTACTTTTTTAATTTTTTAGATCAAGGGTTGATGAGTTATGGTCTAAAAATTAGTCAAATAGGCTTAATAGACCTATTGGAATTCAAAGAGGGAATGGTTACTGGGAGTTGTTTGATATGATTGTTAATGGTTGAGATGAGTTCTTTAGAGTCTTAAAATGTATATAAAAACCACAAGTTAGATGTCTCAATTTATGGTCTTTGTCCTCCGTGATACGAATTTGAAGCCTATAAGATGTGTCCCTAAGTCAACTGGTGAGATGGGTTTTGAAAATCCTTATAAGTTCATGGTGTTGGTTCATTTTCAAGAGGTCTAGAGTGAGTTTGAATGTAGAAAGAAAGGCTCTTCATCAATTGGTATCATAGAAAGGAAGTAGGTCCTTGAAGGGGATAGTGGAAAGTTGATAGAAGGGTGAGGAATAGGTTGAAGACAAGATGCCTTCGAACAATAGTGACACTACCAGGGAGTTTCAAGAGTTAAGGAGAAACACACCAATTTTTTAGAGTCTCACAATGCCATTTTGGAAAGGTTGGTTTCCCTTGAATCCAATCAAAGAAGAGGATTAGTTATAGAGGAAGAGAGTGAGTTTGAAGAAGGGGAAGGAGAGGAGTTTCAATAAGAAAATTAAGATTTGGATATTGAGGATCAGAGGATGGCCAAGTTGATAAAATTAGTTAAGAAGGATGGACAAAAAGTGAATATTTATGTACGAAAGTATGGAGGTACTTTGAATGATGAGGAGTTACAAGATTGGATTGTAACCTTGGATAACTATTCTGAAAGTGAAGATGTTCCTGAATATTAGAGGGTGAAGATTTCCAAAACTAAGTTTAAAGGCCATGCACTTTTGTGGTGGGATTATGAAAAATTTGAGAAAAGGAAAAGAGATAATTCTAAAATTACTCTTCATGGGAAAAAATGGTGGAAAAAATGAAGGGTAAGTTCTTACCTAAGGACTATGAGATTTAGATGTTTAAGAGACTCCAAGGGCTAAAGAAAAAAGAAATGGATGTGAAGAGATATATTGAGGAGTTCTATAAATTGAACATCAGATCTGGTCACAATGAGAATGAAGTGGAAAAGGTTGCTAGATACCTTAGGGGATTGAGATCTACATCCAAGATGAACTCACTTTGGAAAACCCAAGAACTGTTGGAGAGTCATACTAGTTGGAAATAAGGGTGGAAGAAAAGGTGAAGAGAAGGAAAGATAAAGAAAGTAGAGGCAAAAGCACCACCTCTAGAGGGATCGGATCATTTCCTACTTCAACGAAATTAGATGAAGGAAAAGAGGATGTAAATAAGGGGAAAGAACAAGTTGCATATTTTAGAGGTGGATTTAAAGGCACTATAGGTAGATTTGGTGGGGGTAGAGGATATAATACATTTTTAGGGAGAATACAAGTGTCCTGATAATTGGGGTTCTACATCAAGTGGTGGTGAAAGGAGAAGTGAAAAGAGAATACATTTGGTACATGAAGATAAAGATGAAATTGTCAACTCTCCTTATTGTCCTAATGATATAGAAGTGGGAGAGTCATTGATAGTGAGAATAAAAATCCTAAAGGCATCAAAGGAGAAACAACCATTGCATATAAATAATCTTAAAAACCACATGTAAGTGAAATAATAAGGTATCAAATTTGTAATTGACTTAGGTTCTACAACAAGCATGGTCTCAAGTGAAATGGTTAGTAAATTAAACTTACAAAAGATTCCTCATGAGTTTCCATATAAGGTGTCATGGTTAAGTGATGACCAATCTCTTTTGGTCAATAAACAAGATATTTTTCAGTTTTGAATTGGTGATTATAATGACAAACTAATTTGTGAAATTGTACCCATGAACTGGTATCATTTACTTCTTGGAAGGCTCTGAAATTATGACAAGTATGCATTGTATGATGGAAGAATAAATAGATACACCATAAATAAGGATGGGAATACATACACAAATTAAATTGTGGAAGATGAAAATGGTAAGGGTAAAGAAGCCAATGTGATCATGTGTGGGAAGAAGGAATGTGTGACAATTGAAGAAAAAGTGAGACTGTTATAGTAACTAAAGTGAAGACTCAATCATATATAAAGGATGAGTTGGTGATTGATTTGAATTCTAATGTATTGATAGGAATTGTGATGTTCCCTTTGGTAGATAATAAAGTCATTGGACAATGTGAAAATGAAGGTAGAAAGGTACAAGGTGCTAATAAGATAGTAAATTTTCTAATAGACATAGAAGGACATATTAGACAAAGAATTAAGGGCCATTATGAGCATGAATATGAAATAGGGAACAATAAAAATCAAGAAGATACTGGTACTTGTATTTTTTTGAGTGTAAGAAGACAAGGCCATGGTCATGTTTTAGTAGGAGGATAGTTGGAAGACCACCTATAGGTTTGATTGCAAAAATATAGCAATATTTATATGAAAACAACACCATAAGTGTAAGGTGGGATTCTAGTTCTTAGAGCTTGAATGAAGGGATAATATTTGAAGATCAATGTGCATGTGGAAGGAAACTAGTCCTCACTCATGGGACATGAGTTCTCTAATAGGTGGGTTGTGTGGTGCAGGAGCACCCAAGTTGTCATCATGCCTCTATGATGCACAATATGAATATTTTGTTTTTTGATAATTCAAAGTCATAAATAAGGTCTTAAGGACCATTTTAAAGGATTTTGTAATCAATTCATACCTTTTAAGGTCATAGTTGGTCTAAAGTGTAAAAAAATACCAAAATTACCAATGTTTCCATGTGGAGCCAAAAGTTGTCAATGAGGCTTCCATAAAAATTTATGATATAATAAAGCCAAGATTATCTATTTTAGGAATATTTAGATATTTTTAGGTCATTATGAAGTATTTGAATATGAATTTTTTCATAAAATGCAAGGGTTACAAAAGTTTTCAAAGTTGTTGAGAAACTTTTCAGTTTTGGAAAATTGCTTAACAAGCACATTTAAACAATAAGTCACCTCAAATGGTTACTTAATGAAAAATGTAGTTTGGAAAATTGGGAATCCTTGGGATGATGATAAAAGATCCTCAGGAAATCAAGGAAAATGTTGTTGATGTTGGAGATTTTCCAGCAAGCCAGTGATGACTGTATGTTTGTCATTGATGACAACATATGGTAGGTGGCATGCATGGAAGACTTATGTAGTAAGCTTTGAGTATATTTAGCATGGACATGTTATCAAAATGATATCATGGACACAGAGGTTAATTGTTAGTGCAAATAGTTATGTAGCAGCTTGTGTCAGCAGTGTTCCTGACAGAGTTACAGATAGTGTTCTATGAGTGATTGTCCATATAGTTATCATGGAGACTTACATGTTTGGTTATGTGATGGAGATGTGTTAGTGTTTTTATATTCATGGACACAAAGTCTGATGTGTAGTAGAAGTGAAGTTATGCAGTCGCTATTCACTAGTTGCAGTTTCCTATGTTTATCCAGAAGAACTAACAAAGATTATATTGGTACAGGAGTTGCACCTATCATTTTGGTATGCATGCTTGGATTAGTGATTGGAGAAGAGTTAAGAATGTTTGGTTAAGAGCACATGATGTAATTTAGGTTGAGGATAAAGTATCAGTTAATTTGGTAGAGCTGACAGTGTGTAGTGTGCGTTTACACTTATTAACTCAGACAGGTCCTAGTTTGTGTTGTGTGCTTAGTAGAGCTGAATGAGATGTTATTAGAGAGTATTATTGTTTCTCTAATATGATTTCAAGGTGGGTCTAATAGGCTGACTTGATTATATCATTTAGAGGAAAGATACTTATAGCTGGTCATTTGTGATCACTAGAAGTATGGCATAGAGATAAAATATTAGAGCATAGCAGAGAGTGCAAAGTGTTGTGTCATCAAGAAGAAGTCTATGTGACAGAGAAGATAGAGTGTGCTATTCATTGGAATTGATCAAGACAATAGGTCTACCTCATAGTTCACCAAGATCTAGATATAGTGTGTATTTGTTATTCAGAAGGTTGTAGCCTTCACCCCTTTGAGTAGTGAGCTCTTGGACAGTGCATCCTCACCCCTAACAGGGTCAATCATAAAAGAATCCTAACAGGGTCTAACCTTTGACTAGGTCACTATACTTATTGCATTGTAAAGATCAACTCCTAACAGGGTTGTAAGATCTTCTAACAAGGATCATTATACACTAATGTAGTTTATTAGTGGGTATTAATTCCCACTGGGGTTTTTACCTATTTACGTTTCCCCGTAACCAAAATATTGGTGTTATGTTCAAGTGTTCTTCCATTGTGTTTATGCTTAAATTTTAAGTATACTTAATTGGATAAAGAATTGAAACTTGTAGATAACTGATTCACCCCCCCTCTCAATTATCTCTTGGGACTATTCTTAACAATTGGTATCAGAGCCAAGTGCCTCAGAGAGAAAATTTAACAACTTGAGGTTGATTAGATGGCATTCTTTAGAAAAGACAGTCCTAAGTTTGATGGAGAGAACTATCCTGACTGGAAGAAAAAAAATGGTGAGACATTTGTAGTGCATTGCTTTTGAAGTATTTGAAGTGGTTATCAAAGAAGTTAAGATCCCCTCTCTAGCAGATCTTGCAAAGGAAGATGCTACTGGCAAGAAAAAGGATTCGTTCCATTAGAATGCAATAGCCAAAGAAGCCCTTATCAACACTTTATCTGATAGTGAGTTTTCAGAGATAAAGATAGTAGACACAACTTACAAGATATGGAAGCACCTAGAAGACATGTTTGAAGGAGATACACAAGAAAAGAATGCACGCAGAAAGACATGGAAGAAAAGATATAATGCATTAGAGATGTTGTCTAAAGAAGACATTAGAGCCTATAACCAAAGGATTAATGAAGTAGTTGCTGGAATCAGGAACAATAGTGGAGAGATCTCGGAGAAAGACATTATGGATAAGTTGATGACTACTCTTATAGCAGAGTATGAAAACAAGATCACCATCCTTGATGAGACCATGAAGCTTACAAAAAATTTCAAGAGAGAGACCTTGATCAAAATTTTTTTAGCTTTTGAGATTTCAAGATTGAAAACAGAGCCTAAAAGTGAGATAGCCTTCAAAGCATCAGTCCATGGTAAGAAATCTTCAAATACTTCTAGTAATTTTGATGATGAAGATGAAGATAAAGAGATAGATGATATTATTTCTATGATTGATAAGAAAGAAAGAAAGAAAAGTAAAATTAAAGTATGAAGGTGAGTTGTGATTCAAATGTTTCCCATGTAATAAGATTGGTCACTTTGCATCTAAGTGTCCTACAAGAGTTAAGAAATTTAGAACTAACCACAAGCCTAAGTATACAAAGGAATGTTACTATGATGGTGATGGAGTTTCTGATGATGATTCAATTGAAGATGAAATTGGATTCATTTCTATTATGGAGAAGATATTTTATGAGATGGATCGTGAAGATGAGAAAAAAGAACAAGAGCTAGCATTGATTTTACAAGTAGACATAAGGACATATTGGATTATAAATAGTGGCTGTTCACATCACATGACAGGTGATAAAGGAAGATTTGTTCATCTAGACATATACAAAGGTGACATGGTTAGATTTGGAGATAACACTCCTAAACCTATCATTGGTAGAGGAGCTATCACATTGGATGGAAAGAACAACACTGATGATATTTTTTATGTAGATGGTTTGCAACATAACCTTCTTAGTGTTGGGTAGTTGCTTGAAAAAGGTTATTGGTTGGAGTTCAAAGAAAACAAGTGAATGTAATGTTTTTCAACTTAATTCAGAAGCAAGTTATTTTGTTGCTAAAGTAGATGATAGTTGGCTATGGCATGAAAGACTATGTCATATCAATTTTGATAACATAGTAAAGATAAGCAATTTAAATGAAGTAAGAGATCTACCTAGCATAGAGAAGCTAGTTGATACTATTTGTAGGGAATGTGTGATGAGAAAGCATGTGAGGAATTCATTCAGAAGAAAGCATAATTTAGTAGAGAACAAGTTGGATCTGATTCATACCGACCTATGTGGACCAACTCAAACAAGATCATACTATGGTGAAAGGTATTTCATTTTGTTTGTTGATCATTATTCGAGAATGATGTGGGTTGTGTTCTTGAAAAATAAGTCAGAATCATTTGAGAAGTTCAAAATATTTAGAACTAAGGTTGAGAATGAATTTGGACTAAGAATAAAGTGTCTAAGATCAGATAGAGGATGATAATTCACCTCTGATAGATTATGTGAGTACTATGAAGAACATGGCATAAAGAGATAGTTGAGTGCACCTAGAACCCCTCAGTAGAATGGGATTGTAGATAGAAGGAATAGGATCATCCTTGATACAATATGCACCATCATGATTGAAGGAAAATTTTCACACACTATTTGCAGATTTCTTTTGATTCCTCTCTCTATCGTTCATATCTTCCTAATAATTTTGGAACATAGAGCCCCCACACTGAGACTAAGTTTTTTAGAGACACATCTTTCATTCTTCTTTCAAAATTCAATAGATAACAACATAAACTTAATAGTATCTTCAAACTAACCAATATCTACAACCTACTCATTATCAAGATTTGAAACCGGCACAATAATAGAGTAACGGTTCTTGAAAACCCATTAAAGTTTAAACTCATTCAAGGAGTGTTTACTCAGTTTTAAACCAATTTACTGACAAACAAACCAACTTTCATCATCCCAATTTGGGACGGCAATAAATTGATACATGAACAAACAAAGAACCAAATATTATTTTGACCACAACAAGGAAGAGAAGTCGATTCATATTGTTGTTGCATTCTTTCTTAATGGAAAATTGAAAGCATATAACAAATTGAACTAACAAATGTAGTTTCCAATGTCTTGAACCCGATTCACTACACTATGAAATTCTTTCTATCAAAACCCATAACAAGAAGTAAACAAAAGTAAACACATAAAAATCCCTTCATAAGGAATTATTGAAACCGTTTGCATAAGGGAACAACATTAATGATAGAGAGAGGAATCAAAATAAATCTGCAAAACTTATTTTAAGGAAAAAAACAATCTATTAAACTTCAAAAGCATACACCGCATTAATGGCTCTCTAGCCTTTAGCCAGAGAGCCGATCCTTTTCACCAAGCTTTTTCCCTCTCTCTTTCTATGTTTCATGACTTCCCTCTCTATCTATTTGGTTACATACATCTCTTTTAAAGAGATTCTAGGTAGTTATTAAAACCACCTATTTACCCGACATTCCCACTCTTTAATAAATTACAATGCTATTTTAACCATTCCCACTCTTTTAACACATTACAATGCAAATCTATTTTCCTTATTTTTAATACCTTGCAATGCAAATTTAAGCTCTTTAACCATTTCTTAGACATGGATTTAGGAATTTCTAAATAAATTCAATATAGGCATATTATGAAACCTATCATAATGCTTAGGGTTGAGATGCTCCCGCATTAGGTCCCAAGATCTAGTGATAAGAATGTGATTGGAACCAAGTGGATATTCAGAAACAAGATGAATGAAGATGGTATAGTAGTAAGGAATAAAGAAAGGTTAGTATGTAAGGGATATTCATAAAGAGAAGGTATTGATTATTCAGACACTTTTGCACCTGTGAGAAGATTAGAAGCCATTAAGTTGTTTCTAGCTTATGCAACATTCAAAAACTTCAAAGTTTATCAGATAGATGTTAAGTCAACATTCTTGAATGGAGAATTAAAGGAAGAAGTATACATTGAGCAGCTAGAAGGATTCACCTTATCAAATAGGCTTGATATGGTATGTAGATTGAAGAAAGCCCTCTATGGACTTAAGCAAGCCCCTAGAGATTGGTATGAGAGACTTGATGGATATCTAACAAAAATTGGATTCAAGAAAGGAGTGGCAAATTGTAATCTATTTATAAGAGAGACATCTGAAGGATTACTACTTGTAGCTATATTTGTTGATGACATTATATTTGGGGGTAATGACAAACTTAGTGCTAAATTTTCTAAGGAGATGCAGAGCGAGTTTGAAATGAGCATGATTGGACCTATCAAATACTTTTTGGGATTAAATGTGCAGTAGACAGAGAAAGGTATTTTCATTAATCAGTCTAAGTATGTGAAAGAGATATTAAAGAAGTTCAAGATGGATAATTGCAAGCCAGTGGGTACACCTATGATAACAAGATGCAAGCTTACAAAAGAAGATGATTCTCTAGTAGTAGATATAACATTGTACAAGTCTATGAATGGTAAACTCATATATCTTACTCAATCTAGACCTGATATTTCTAATGCAGTTGGCATAGTTGGAAGATTTTTAGTAGATCCTAAACAAAGTCACCTCATGGTAGTAAAAAGCATATTCATATATTTGAGGGGCACTATAGATTATGGTCTATGGTATCCTAATTTAGATAATGTTGAGCTTAATGTATAGACAAATGTAGATTGGGTAGGATGCATGGATGATAAAAATAGTACATTAGGAGGAGTAGTATTTCTTGGCAATAGACTAGTCACTTGGACAAGAAAGAAGTAGAATTGTATTTCTCAGTCAACAGTAGAAGTAGAGTATGTTGCAATAGCCTTGAATTATCCTACAATTGTTTGGATCAAGAAGATGATAAAAGATTTTGGAATTCAGATTGATTATCCTATTGTTATTCATTGTGATAACACTAGCACTATCAACATGTCAAAGAATCATGTGATGCATGCAAAGACAAAACACATAGAGATTAAGTATCACTTCCTAAGAGAGAAAGTGGTAGAGAAAGAAGTCAAGTTGGACTATGTGAGTACTAAAGATTAGTTAGAAGACATATTTATAAAGACTTTACTGAAGGATTCTTTTGAGTATCTCAAGGAGAAGCTGGGAGTAATTCCCTTCCTTGATTCTGATTAGAGAAAGTGGAGAGAGCATGAGTCCTCAGTGACTGATGGATGGTTGACTACTCTACTTTAGGAGTAGTACCAGTGCTTAAATGTTTGGCACCATGTTCCATTGATGTCAAAGGGGGACTAGTATATACTCATTAAAAATAGTATTAAAGTGGGAGTACATACAAAATTAAGGAGGAGTAATATATAGCAGCAAGGGGGAGTAGTATTTAGTCATGGAAGCAGTTCAGTTGAGGAAATGGAGAATATTGAAGAATATTGTAGTAGATGGAGGATTCATCCTTGGGGGAGTTTTTGATGAGGAAATGGAGAATGTTATAAAAGAATTGTTCATTTGGATTGGTGGTGTTTTTCATTCCAAATGTTTCCATCAATGCCAAAGGGCGAGATTGTTGGAGATTTTCCAGCAAGCTAGTGTTGACTGTATGTTTGTCATTGATGAAAACATATGGTAAGTAGCATGCGTGGAAGAATTATGTAGTAAAATTTGAATATATGTAGCATGGACATGCTATCAGCATGATATCATGGACATAGAGGTTAATTGTTAGTACAGATAGTTATGTAGCAGCTTATGTCAGCAGTGTTCCTGACAGAGTTACAGATAGTGTTCTGTGAGTGATAGTCTGTATAGTTATCATGGAGCCTTACATGTTTGTATATGTGATGGAGACATGTTAGTGTTGTTACATTCATGGACACAGAGTCTGATGTGAAGGAGAAGTGAATTTATGTAGTCGCTATTCACCAGTTGTAGTTTCCTATGTTTATCCAAAAGAACTGACAGAGATTATATTGGTACAGGAGTTGCACCTATCATTTCAGTATGCGTGCTTGGATTAGTGATTGGATAAGAGTTAAGAATGTTTGGTTAAGAGTTCATAATGTAATTTAGCTTGAGGAGAAAGTATTAGTTAATTTGGTAGAGCTGATAGTGTGTAGCGTGCATTTACACTTATTAATTCAGACAAGTCCTAGTTTGTGTTGTGTTCTTAGTAGAGCTGACTAAGATGTTATTGGAGAGTATTATTGTTTCTCTAATATGATTTCAAGGTGGTTCTAACAAGTTGACTTGATTATATCATTTAGAGGAAAGATACTTATAGCCTATCATTTGTGATCGCTAGAAGTATGGCATGGAGATAAAAGATTAGAGCATAGCAGAGAGTGTGAAGTATTGTGTCATCAAGAAGAAGTATATGTGACAGAGAAGATAGAGTGTGCTATTCATTGGAACTAATCAAGAAAATAGGTCTACCTCACTATTCACCAAGATCCAGATATAGTGTGTATTTTTTATTCAGAAGGTTGCAGCCTTCACCCCTTTGAGTAGTGAGCTCTTGGATAGTGTGTCCTCACCCCTAACAGGGTCAATCATAAAAGACTTCTAACAGGGTCTGACCTTTGACTAGGTCACTGTACTTGTTGCATTATAAAGATCAACTCCTAATAGGGTTGTAAGATCTTGTGACAAGGATCATTATACACTAGTGTATTTTATTAGTGGGTGTTAATTCCCACCGGGGTTTTTACCTATTTAGGTTTCCCCCTAACCAAAATATTGGTGTTGTGTTCAAGTGTTCTTCCATTGTGTTTATGCTTAAAGTTTAAGTATACTTAATTGGATAAATAATTGAAACTTGTAGATAATTGATTCACCCCCTCCCCCCTCTCAATTATCTCTTGGGACTATTCCTAATAGTTGATACCATTTTGTAAGAATTTTTATCAATGGAAAGTCTGATTTTCCCGCATTTTTATAAAATTAGTCACTGGTTTTTGCTTGGAAAGTACACATACTATGGAATCTAGTTGTAAGGATTAAATATTTGGTAACTATATTGAATCAATTTTCATTCAATATTATTTTGGTGATTTTCCATGAATATCTGAGGAAGAATCATCAATTTTTATAAAAATTGCTTGAAAACCCTAGTTGAAAAGGGTTTTGAAGAATATTTGCTTATTAATCCCAATTCCACAAAGAGAAAATTCTGAAAAATTGGTGGAATGGGAGAATAGGGGGTCCCATAAAGGATCATGGTGTTCTTGGAGAAAGAAGTTAAGTCTATTTCAATAAATTTGAAGTCTTAGGTCAGTTTTGGAGTATAAAATGACTGATTTTTACATCTATGAATGCTTTCCTCAATGCTAGTGTAAATTTGAGATTTTTGGGCTCTTAAATGATTGTGGATCTAGTAGTTTGGAGTAAATATAGAGGTTTGTATTCAATTTTTTTGCAATTTTGGGGTTTTTATTATAACATCCCGGGTAGAGAACCCATAAGGAAAAGGTGTAAAGTACTAAGAAAAGAAACAATTTTTTTTTTCAATATCATTACTAAGAACTAATTTGATAATCCTGCATATGAACATGTCCTTAAAGGTTCCCTTCACATTTTTCACTAATATTAAAACCACTGATTCAATTATTCAACTTATGAATTCATTTCCTTACCTACTTTACATAACATTTAACTTTTAGAAAAGAGATAGGAAGGAATAAGATATTAATTCCTTCATAAGCTTAAGTACATTTATCTTTGCATCTTTTAGTTTCTTTCTCAATTAACCATATCCTGCACATAATTCATTTGTGCTTACCAAAAAATAAATAAACTTTACAATTTAGAAATATTTAATTTTAAAATTACATTACAAGATACATAAGATAAATAAGGTAGAAATTACACAATTATAATCCTTTATTACAATATTCCAATTTACCAATAAACATTCCCTTTTTATATTCCTAAAAATACCCTTCCCAATTACATAGCTTCTTTTATTTAATTTCCATTACAATTACATCAAATCAGCCAAAAGGCTTACAACAAATATTTACATGTTGAATTAAAATAGATAGAAGTGCATGATACAAAAGTGGAAATCTTCATTACCATCCAAATCCTAAATCCAAGCCAACACATGGACAACAAACAACACCTCGAAAAGGATTTGAAACCCAACCATGTGGAACTATGTAGTCCCATCCCTTCTGCTAGGAGATAGAACCAAGAAACTCACAAGGTCTAAGGAAATATAAGGCTAATAAAACCATTCACCCAAATACCAAAAGAACAAAGTAAAAACATACAAAATATCACCATGCTATAACACAAAGGTAAGGGTTCCAGAATACCATCTAGATCAGTGTCATTACATAGCTTATGTATTGGGATCTACCTTGGCAACAATGTAATCTTGGTCCCATTTTTATCTTAAGGATCCACCCTAGCCATTATGCATGGTCCCGGTACTCTAATAGGTCTATGCAGACTACAAAATCACTTATCTTTTATTTTATTTTAGAAAACCCTAACCAAGTTTATTTTATGGTTATCATTTGATTAAGAACCCACCCATAGGATCTCCTAGTGACCACTTTGGGCCCTGACACCTATGGTGAGACACTCACCTAGGGTATTTAGTTTCCCTACTCAAAACATGCCATTAGGGAATTGAAACCACTTTAAGTAACCTATTCCATAGGTTTAAGAAACTCTCTAGTGTACTCAAACCCTCAGGATGAGTCCAAACCTTAACCATATGAAGGATAAGAGTAAGAAAAAAGGATTGTAATCACCTAAAAATGGTCAAGATCAAATCAAGTGAGCAAATAAGGCAAAATCAAACATTAATTGAAAATCAAAAGCTAATTAAATCAAAATAATTAATTATATTAGAGATAAATCAATTAATTATGCAATTAATCTAATTAATTGTATAGTTCAATTAAAAATCAAATAAACCCATTCAAGGGGTACACATGGCTAAAGAAATCAATTAAATTCAATTAATTAATTCCTAATTTCCCTCACCCACCACATGGGAGGAAATTACCTCAACCAATAGGAATTAAGGATTGGACTCACATGGATCAAGCTAAAATTGAATCTTAATCGCTCATAAGGTGAGAGCATCTTGACCACTCAATTTGTCTCATTATCCCAAGCTTTGAGGACAAACCATTTAAATTGTCCCCATATTTGAAACCATGGACTAAACCTTAACCTAATCATGATCAAATTAAATCCACCCCCTATGCTTGCTAAAATATATAAAAGCAAGGCTAAAATCAGAAGAAAAGGATCCTCTACATCTTTAAATTGCATCAATATTATAATGAATTTGAGCTAGAATCATAACTTGCATAATTTAGCTTTGTTTTGAGTAAAATAGGCTTAAATTGCATCATCATTTAGCATTTATTCTCATTTTAGAGCTGGCTCTAATGGATGCTTTGCTGAGAGCATTGAATTAGCATCTTTAAATAGGGATCCATGAGATGTTTATTGCTTTAAGTTTTTAATTCATTATGTTTTAAAGGTTAATTAGCTTAATTGTGAATTGATTATTAGCAAACTAATTTCATGAAGGTATTTTAGATACACAAAATGATGCCCACCATGGGGTATTAGGCCTCAACTATCTAAATTTTAGAGAAATTGTGTAATGCCCACCCTAGCATCTTCTTATGTTGGACTGACAGGATTATTGCTTTGACATTTTGGATTTTATGATGGACTATGATTATTATTTAGTTAGTATTTTATGAGACATTTGAGCATATATATTTGGTTACTGCAGTTTATTTGGAAATATTAAATGAGTTATAATTTTAATGATGAATGGCTAGAAATGAACTATCAGTAAAATGTTTTACATTGATTTGTGTTATGATGTTTATTTTATGATCTAACCCTATTGACCCTATTATGGTTTGATGTTCACTGGTTGATGTGAGTGTAGGATGAGGAGGGGTAGTCATAGTTACTCCTACGGGGGGTCCACAAGATGTCACACTGTCCCTCCTTGTTTACCACTATCTATTTATATTTATATATTTGTATATGCATATCAGTTGGTGATGCAGGATGCAGGTATTAGGCATCCTCTCCACTTGGCTACATAGGTCTAAGCGTGCCTTCAAAATCCTAGAACTGTTGATGTATGGAGATTTAACCAAGATACTCTCAAGGTTACCCATGGACTTAGAACTCTGTTTAGGGAGTTATCCTAGTTGGGGAAGTAGAATGCAGTTTATGTTATGGACTTGATTTGATGTTGGTCTGAGTGTATGTTATGAGTTAGAATTAATCTATTATATATATATATATATATATATATATATATATATATATATATATATATATATATATATATATATATATATATATATATATATATATATATATATATATATATATATATATATATATATATATATATATATATATATATATATATATATATATATATATATATATATATAATTATAAATATGTTATAATTGTTTTTATTTTATATAGGTATGTGTATATGTGAGTGCACAAGCATATATCCATGTTTATATAAATAATAATAATTGTATGTTTTCATTATTTGTGTAAATGGTATGTTATTTATAATAAGTAAATAAAGTAAGTGAAATAAAGTATATTTAATGAATGTATTTAATAAAAGTAAACATAATAATAATAAAAGGAAAATGCCCTTCGTAGTAAAATTAGCTATCTAGGAGGGAGTTGAACTCAAGACCTCCTAGAAGTTAGGTTACTTGTTTTCCTATTGTGCTATGTGCTTTTTCTTGAAAGCTATTTGTCTATTATTCTTGTTATGCTTTCATTTAAAAGATATTTTAATTAATTTTATTAAAACCTTGATTAAGTCCTTACAGGAATTATTTGGTTGTTCCTCCAACCAGCTATGGAAGTTGGAGAAGTTGCTTCCCGTGAAGAAACTCCTCCAACCACATAGTTGGAGGATAAATAATTGAATATTTTTGGTGTGAAGGGGGATGATAATTTTGGATGATGATTTTGGAGGATTGATTTTCGTTTGAGTTGTCTGTAATTGATTTCTCCAAAAAATTTTACTGAAAGTTTATGTGAGTTGAGAGTCTCTGGTTTGTGAAGTCAAGTGTGTGAGGATTGCTTGGAGGAAGATTTCCAGAAGGAAATCTACTTGAGGATTGAAGTTTCGCAAAGATTCTCTAGCCAAGGGAAGAGGATTCTCTGTAGGACCCAAGGTAGGGTCTAAATTGGGAAGAATCTCCATTCTTCCTCTATTGTGTATAAATGTGTTTGTATATGATATGATATTAAATTATAATATGATTTTTCTACTATGTATCCAAAATGATATGTAAATTTTTTATGCTCTGTGTATTCTACTGTGTTTTCGAGAAGTAAATTATGTATGAGTATATAGTTTTTATTTACTTTTTATTTCAAAAATCTTCCTAGGAAGTTAGGAATACTTGTGGTCATGTGGGAAGATGTGTTTATCTAGTATTGAAGGAAATAGGGAAGTCTAGGAAGAAACAGGAAGGGTCATGAAGGTGTAGGATTGAGATACAGTCCTTTTTCCCTACTCTTTTCCTCTTGCACGCTTCTTTGTGAATGGTTTCTTTTATTTTATTTATCTTGAGGCTTAGGTAATGTTGAGTATGTGCTATGGATGTGGCGTTGAGGTCCCTACATCAGGTTGACCTCAGGTAACCTTTCCCAGGCACTCTCCATGCCTAACGAAACCAGTTTTTAGTGTCTTCGGGAAGTTTAAAATTTATTTTTGTGAAAGTATTCTACAGTGTCATATGACATTATGTTCATACTCATATAACACTTGGTCAAATGTCATATGGGAATGCATACAAAGTCGTATGGGTTAAAAATAATTTTTAAGTGTTTTCAGGGAGTTTTAAATGTAATTTTTGTGTAAGTGTTTTATAGTGTCGTACGACATTGTAGTCATACCCATACGATAGTTGGTCAAATGTCATATGGGAATGCACATTGTTGTATGAGTCTATGTAGAAAGTCATTGGTACTTTAATTAATTTCTTATACTTTAAGTTATATTTGTATAAAGGAATTAGGTACCTTCCGGGATGATTGAGATAGGTTCCAGCCTCATAGGAGTTAAGATACAACTTCTAATTTTGAGATTTCTTAAAAATTTAGACTTAGCCAAATTTCAGCCACATGAGATTTCCTTAGACTTTTGAAATAAGCTATGAAATGTTGTGTGAATGCATGTGGAAAGTTTTATGTTGTGTTTAATGAATTTCTATACATGGTTTTGATTTTAAGCTTTTGTTCATACTTGGCTTTTGGTAGAGTCCATAATATAAGGTCAGAACTTGTTTGGGTGGCCTGAGTGCACCAGAGGGTTCCCTAGACCTATGAGAAGGATCTTTTTGAGATTACTTGAGGTTTTCATGGCTTGAATGTGTGTGGGGTAAGGGAATAGGAACCTTAAGTGAGTGGCTCACCATAGGTGTTGGAACCCTAAAGTGGTTGCCAGATGATCCTATGGGTGGGTTTGTAAAAAGTGATAACCTTAAAAATTAACCTGGGAAGGGGGGATTCAAAAGATAATGAAAGAGAATATAATAATGGCCACACAGACTTGATTGGAGTACTGGGACCAGGGATAACTACCAGTATGGATCCCTATTCATAAAGGGGGGACCGAGGTTACATGGTTGCTAGGAAGGATCCTAATATACAAGTTGTGTGATGACACTCACTTAGGTGGTATCCTAGAAACTTGACCTCTATGTTATAAAATAATGATATTTTATGTTCTTTTTGAGCCTTAGACTGCTTAGGGCCTTGTCAATATCTTGGTTCTATCTCCTAGCATGGGGGGTGGAACTTCACTAGTTTCACATGGTTGGGTGGCAAAAAATCTTTCGAGGTCCTCTTCATGGCTCGTGACTTGGATATGTTCAATTCTATGAAGACTTTTATATTGTATCATTGTTACTGAAAATAAAGGTGTAAAGATATGTTGTAATGCCTTTGGGCCATGCATGTACTTGTTATTGTAATGAGAGTTATTACCAAAAGGAAAATGTAATTTAAAAAGCAAAGCAATGTAATTGGGAGGGGTAGTTCTAGGCTTGATTTCAAGGGTTATTATTTGAAAGAACAAAGTTGGAAATATATAATGTAATATTGAATGTCTCTTCTTTGTTGCAATGAAAGAAAAATGTTTATTATGCTAAGGTTAAAATGTAATTTGTAATGAATAGTTATTCAATGTGTAGGAGGGAGAAATGAAATTAGTATATAAAGTAAGGAATATAATTGTAAATGAAATTTTATTTTCTTACCCTATCTCTTAAGTTCTAAATGTGAAAGTAAAGGAAGGAAATGAAATTCAATTTGGATAAGTAATGTGTATATGTTTGTAAATGATTTCATTAAGGGAACCTTAAGGAATGTATATGTAAAGTAGTAGTGGTGTAATGTTAAAAAATAAAATTTCTTAGTTGCTATTTTTGGTCATAAGACCTGATTCCTTATGGGTTCCTTGGCGGGGACATTGCAAATTGGGAGAATTTTAGGATTTTATGTTTAATTTCTCTATTTTGCAGGTAAAATAGTGCATCTAGAGGTTTAAACAATGTGTTTGATTAAAGAAATAGCACGTATGAAGC
Organism: Chamaecyparis obtusa; assembly: GCA_027943335.1. Taxonomy (NCBI): domain Eukaryota; kingdom Viridiplantae; phylum Streptophyta; class Pinopsida; order Cupressales; family Cupressaceae; genus Chamaecyparis; species Chamaecyparis obtusa. The sequence continues at coordinate 2,553,907 of BSBK01000938.1, forward strand.
TTGAAAGAACATGTTTAAAGAAAAATTTTGTGCATTTACATGGCCAAATAGATCATCTGATCACTTATGTTTCCTGTCTAAATTTATTTTAGTGCATGTGCCTTGACTTTGCAATGCATTTGATTTTTCCTGGAGTGAATTTAAAGTTTCATTTACTCACAGTTAACATTTTAAATAGTGATTTTAAATTCTGTAGTAGTGTGTTTGAATTTTCTTGCAGTGCGTTTAAGCATTTAAACAATGCATTTAATCATTTTTGCAGCGCGTTTGACTTTTTTACAAATTTTATTAATCTAATAGTTGGAAATGATTTCTCTATGTTTTTATGATGACAGAGCATAAAAGAGTCCAAAAACCAGAGACTCGAATTAACAGAGAGGATAAAGCCATTGCAAAACAGCTAAAAAGTGAGAAAAAATCCACATAAACAAACTTCTTGGAGGATTCAAAGAAGGAAGGTAAAGATTTTGAAAGATATTTGTAAATTGTTGAATCATATAAATCAAAATCCATCTTCTTAAATTGGATTTTCATGCCTTAATAATTTTTTGTTTAATTTGAAAGAAGAGGCTTAAAATTTGATTTTGCTTGCATTTCTTCATTTTGTTTGGTTTTGTTGGACTAAAAATTTCAAAGGGGATGCAAAGGAGATGAAAAATCTCCACTAGGTGAGTAAATCAATGAAAAACTAAAAAAAAAATGCCCCTAGCCTTTGCTAGCTTCGAAAAGAGGTAAACCTTCATCCTTTTGAATTTTTGTTTAAATTGTGGCACTTCCATTTGAATCTTGTAATTAAAGCCTATTATTGTTTGGGGAATTCAGTAGTAGGCCTATGATCTTAACTATTTAAGCGAATCAAAATGCCAAACCTACTAGATTTCTTGATTAAAAAAAGGCTAAGGAGTAAACAAGCACTAAATTTAAAGCCTATTGTTTGTGGAGTAGAGTAGAAATACTCAATTCCCATTAGATTAGAAGGCTTGATAAATTGAACATTGTTAATTATGCTTGGAAGTGAGGAATAGTAGGGATATTCTCTTCACCTTTTGGTGAATCAAACTCCCAAACCTATCTTTTCACTTTATTTATTCATTTTGAAATGAACATGCTAGAACTTTAGTGGGCTCGCCTCTCAAGAATTTTCCTTCAAGAGGCCAGTGAGAGGGACAACCCAAAGTGGGATACAATTTCCTTTACCAAAATAATCTGACCCATTATAAAATCAAACACATTCATCATTAATCGGGTGAGTGGAAAAATGATATCAAGAATCGAACTTCCTCGAGTAGTCCTTCGGGATTGCGCAAAACTCTGATATACCGGTGGTGGGAAGCCCCTAATTTTTGTGGGATGAGACTTGATATTTCCTTGAATGGAATCATTACTAGTACCTTATTAATTTATAAATCCTACTTATTAGATCCATGTTTACAAACCAAATTTGGCTATAGGTAGATTTCTTGAAGTTACTTCTTGTCAAAAACTCATGATAATGTTTGACACATTTCAAACATTTTGTGTTTAGAGGGTTAAAAAGAAAAGTGTACTTGTGATTTATTTTTTTGAAGATACATATACCAAGGAGGAAACATCCATTTGAAAATCATCTTATATTTTAAAAATCTTCTCAAAAGAACAATCACCAAAATAGGGGAAGCTACATTTAACTCAAACCTTTGTTGATGTTTGTTTTCACAAGATCACATAAATTGAAAATATCATTAAAAGAAGATGACACTTGCATAACACAAGAGGTCCCCGAATTCATATTTCAAACTCCTTTTATCAAAATTCAAGAAAAAGAAGATAGTCTCCCTAACCTATTTGAGGAAAGAGTCAATCGAATGGCTAGAAATATGACTTTTATGACTAATGTTCATGGGAGATATATGAAGATCAAGGAGTCACTAATCAAGGAAACCAAGGGCCAAAGGAAACAACTGAAGATAAAGCCAATATGGCTTCCCAAGACTTTTAATTCCTTGAAATAATGGAAATTTTTTTAGAAAGAAATAAGGAGAGATTTATCCTTAACTTAGGCCAATCAAGGGTTAAAATTCCTCACGATTATGACACCAAAACTTTAAAGAAATATGAGGAAGAGGAGAATCCATTAGGTGTGATGAAAAAACAACTTAAAATGTTTCAAGCACAAATTGACACCATGAAGAAAATGACCGAACCAAAACCCTTCTCTATTGAGGCCTTGTACCCTTTTCCATTTGATCAAATTTTGGTTATGGTGCCTTTCCCACACAATGTGGTTTTTCCTAGATATGACAAGTACATGGGTAAATCTGACCCACAAGACCACCTAAAGGAATTTTTTTCTTTGAGTATAGAGTTCATGCATGATACCACCTATTTAATGCAGCTATTTCCAAGAAGCCTAGGAGGCCAAGCCATGGAGTGGTTTTCAAAGTTACCACAAGGAATCAAGACTTTTGAAGAACTAGCTTCCAAATTCATGACTCACTACTCTTACATTATAGAGGACAAAATCACCATGCTTAACCTATGTGACACAAAAAAAAAAGATGGTGAGCCTTTTATAGGTTTTCTCCAAAGATGGAGAATGACTTTCACGTGATATCCTAGAAGCATACTTGAAAAGGAGAAGATGGAAATTTTCATGAACAACCTAAACATGGAAATTAATTATAGACTTCAACTTCAATGTCCCCTCACATTCAAAAAGATCATTGAGAATGTGATAAAAATTGAAGAGGTGTTGGTAAAAGGAGGAGAGATCAAACTCTTTAAAGAAAACAAAGGTAAAACTGACACCAAAAATAATAATAATTTAAATAATTATAATAATAACAAGGGAGCTAACAAAAATAATGATAAACCAAGGTTATGGTTGAAAAACACAAATAAGAACCTTGTAAATGATGGGGTTGTAGAATCCCACAACATAAAAGCTACCCCTTTTCACTTATCAAGTAGGTCAAACCAAACACATAATATCAACCAAACGACCAAGGTTCCTTTCAACAACAACAACAACAACAACAATAGCTATTTCAACAATCAAGGTGGGAACAAACCTAAGCCTTTCTTTCCTTCATTTCAAAGGAGAAAATTCACATACTTGGGTGAACCCTTGGAAAATGCTTTGAGAACACTTGTGGCTAATAAAATCATTGTTTTACCCAAATCAAGGCCAAATGAACCTCAAGTTAAACCCACATGGTGGAATGATGCACACCATTGTGAGTATCATCAAAATAAGGGACACAAAACTAATGAATGCATGAAAATTAAGCATTTAGTCCAAGATCTAATAGACGATGGCATAATAAAGGTTGAAGGGCCTCAAAACAATGAAGACCACACAAATTTTAAGAACCCTTTATTGAATCATGAAAAAGGAGAAACATCAAATGCTAATCAAAATAGCAAGAGAGGAAATGCGAAAATGATTTTTTTGCATACCTTTGACAACACCATAAACTCTTTGAGTGGGTGTGAAAATTCAATCTATGTGATAGTGGTGAAGCAAAAGCAAAAGGAAGAAGCATCAAATATCATGACTTGGGGGCAAGCATCTAAAATCACCTTATTAGGAGGTACCCCTAGAATAATTATGCCAAATCAAACATCCTCTTCATCAAAGCAATACAATTTGGTAGATCAATTCCAACGAAATCCTACCCAAATTTCTATTTTGGAGTTGCTAAAACTTTCACTTACTCATAAAGAGATTTTGGAGAAATCCCTTGTTGAAACCAATGTGCCCTTGAATTTGGACGTGGAAAAATTTCAAAATATGGTAGGACACCTAGTTGGACCTCATTATTTATCCTTTTTCTGAGCAAGATGATATCTCCTTAAATCATCCCCAAAAATTTCCATTGCACATCGAGGTCTTTATCCATAAGCATAGGGTTAAAAGAGTCCTCATTGATGGAGGAGATGGTCTAAATATTTTCACTTTGAAACTTGTTAAAGCCTTAGGGTATTCTGAGGAAGATATAGACCCTAAAATTAAAATAACTATAAAAGCTTACGATGATGAAGAGAGATCCTCCAAAGGGATAATAGTGCTCCCTATCCGAGTAGGTCCTATGAAAAAAGAGACTATTTTTCAAGTGCTAGATTTGAAATTGACCTATAAAATTCTATTGGGAAGACCATGGGTACTCGAAATGCAAGAGGTACCCTCAACATACCACCAATGAATTAAATTTCAATACATGGGGCAAGAAGTCATGGTGAGTGGAGACCTAAATCCATTCCAATACTGTAACAATATCAAGCCCATAAATGATTCATTGGTGCCTCATAATGCAGAAGGCACTACATCAAAACAAATAAAGAAAGGACAAAGCTTGAATGACACTTTATTGAAAGGAAAAGAAAAGATATGTGAAGAAGACACTATTTTTGAAAACCATCAAATTCCCACTAACTTAATTAAATCGACTACAGTAAAAGAGAAAGTTAGTGAGGAAAATTCCAAAGAAGAAGAAGATAAAAACCATGCAAAATCTACCCAAATACAAACCAAGGAGGCTCATTACCAAAAGATCAATACCATGATGAAAATTTTTAAAAAAATGCAAGATCAAACAAAATGGTGTGGGAGAATATTCTTTATCTATGATGGATTTTACATTATCTCCTAAGTCTCATGGAAAACCTTCTAGCATACATCCACCTCAAAAATACAATGATCATTTCATAAGGGCTAGTACTTCTTCATCCATGGATGAAGATGATAATGAAATTTTGAAGTGGTTATATAAGGATGATGAGTCAAGTGCTCACAAAAAAAGAATCCAAAACATTAGCATCCCTACTCATCAATATGGAAAAGGTTTTCAAATTATGCAAAAGATGGGTTACAAAGGACAAGGACCTTTGGGTAGAAGAAATGAAGGATTAATTGAACCAATAGAAATGTCTTGGAGGGATAGCAGGGAGAAATTAGGATTGGGGTATCTCGAACAAGGATACACTCAAAAGAAACACCCCATGTTCTATGACCAAATTCTACAATTAGACTCATAAAGTGATGAAGATTCAAACAAATGGGAGTGGGATTCCTTATCTAGTGAATCTTGCCAATATAAAGAAGTGGAAATAGTCCACACTTATGCTCCTAATAAAGGAAAAGGACAAGAGATAACCTAGGGATAAAGTCATAATCAAGCTTCAAGTTCTAATCAAGAGTCTCAAGAAAATGGACCAAATCAAGAAGAAAAAGAGTCTCAATGGGTAGGAGAACCCTACATACCATCATGGACATCTACAATAGAAGGATCTAGCAATAGGTTCAACCCATGATATTTTTACCCACAAGAAACCCAAGAGGATTCAAGTGAGGAGGATTTTGACCCAAGTTCTCTAGAACACTTAGAAGAAGCACATGTTATAGACTTAAGTGATACAATGTTCAAACCTTTTAATGAATTCATGTCCCTAAGTCCTATTAACCCAAACCAAAGCATTGTTCCCTTATCCCTCATATATCTAGAACTCATTGAAAGAGAATCCATGGAATCAACTACTCTTCCCATATTCATAAATGAAAAATCTATGACCCAAAACCTAAATGAAATTGAACCTTCTTCTACCAATGAATATCAAGAAGAAATGATGAAGTATCTAATCTCTCAATTAAGAATTAAAAGAAAAAAATGAAAAAAATAAAAAATTGAAAGAGTCTAAAGGTGAAAACCACAAGGTGGTAGTATTAGACCAAAAAGAGAGAAATAAAGGACATTTTTTAAGGTGAAAACCCAATCATGGTACCTAAGGAAGATAGGTTGGATAATTTTCCCAAACATTATGAGGAGAGGTCACCTATTCTGATAGAACCAATAGAAAAGATTAACATTGGAACTGAATCAGAGCCAAAGGTCATATATCTAGAAACATCATTATCAAGTGAAGAAAAAAAGGAATTCATAAAATTCTTCAAAGAAAGGAAAGTAAATTTTGCATGGTCTTATGATGATATGTCAGGACTAGATCCAAACTTGATCATGCACCACTTGAATATCAAAGAAGGGGTAAAATCAATCAAGCAAAAGTTGAGAAAGATGTACCCACACATATAACTTCTTGCCAAAGTGGAGTTTAAAAAGTTATTAAAAGTGGGGTTCATAAGAGAAATCGACTATGCCGATTAGATATCAAATATTGTGTGTGTTTCAAAAGTAGACAAGTACATCCAAATTTGCATGGATTTCTAAGATCTCAATCTCACATGTACAAAGGATGAATTTCCTTTACCAAGTATAGATTCTATAGTGGATTTAACAATGGATCATTCAATGTTCTCTCTCATGGATGGATTTAGTGGCTACAACCAAATCAAAATTGTACCTAAAGACCAAGATAAATCAGCTTTTACATGTGCATGGGGAATATTTTGTTGGAATGTTATGCCCTTGGGTATTAAAAATGCAGAAGTGACCTATCAATGATCCATGAATACCATATTCCATGATATGATGCATAAATTTATAGAATATTATGTCCATGACATACTTGTAAAATCCCACTCAAGGGAGGAACATCTAAAAATTTTAGAGAAAATATTCACAAGGTTAGAGTAGTTCAAGTGAGACTTAATCCTAAGAAATATGTCTTTGGGGTACAAGCTAGAAAGTTTCTAGGGTACATAGTCTCGACAAAAGGATTAGAGGTGGATCCTGCCAAATTCAAAGAAATAATGGAAATGTGAGCACCTAGAAATATGAGCTAAATGAGATCACTCCAAGGGGGAATTTACTAAATTTGAAGGTTTATATCAAAATTAGCAAAAAATGCCATTCTTTTACTCAAATCCTCCCTAAGGACAAATTATTTAGATGGGATGATAAGTGTGAAGAAGATTTCATGTTACTCAAAAAGTACCTGATGAATCCAAAAAATTTAATGCCACCAATAAGAGGAAAGCCCTTGATATTATAAATTTCAATGACATAACATTCTTTAGGGGCACTCTTGGCTCAAGTAGATGAAAATGGAAAATAAAAGGGTATTTACTACATAAGAAAAACCTTGGTGAAATATGAGTTGAGTTATAGTTTCATAGAAAGAGCATGTTTGATGGTATTTTTTGCTTCACAAAATCTATGAATTTATATGTTTTCTCATAAGATCAAACTCATAGAAAAAATTGATCCACTAAAGTATCTTCTAAGAAAAAATAACTTTGATGGGAAGATTGACTAAATGGGTCATGGTGTTGAGCGAATTTGATATAGAGTATGTAGATAGAAAGGTAATCAAAGGGAAAGTTGTTAGAATAAGTAAGAGGGGGGTGAATTAGTTATCTAGTGTCCCAATTCAAAATGTATAATCCAAAACAAATCTACAACTTCTGCTACTCGGTAAACATAAAATACTTTCACTGACTGTGTCTTTACCGATTGTTAGTCAAAACTTTATAACATTTACCAATCAAATATAACATGTAATATGCAAAGTATGATAACAAAAAAATATCACAATCAACACATAACATAAGAGATTTAACGTGGAAACCCTGTGAAGGGAAAAAACACCTAGGACCGGCAACCCAAAATTGTTCACTCTTCTGAAGTGAGGTTGGTGAAGACCCAACCTTGTTAAAGGTTACATACACACTATGAGGTGTGACCTTGTTAGAGGATTTTAGACCAGAAGTTATCATTCAACCAACAGTCACTCTGGGGTTTACAAGATAACAATGTTCACTTTATGAATGAAACATCAAAAGACTTTCATAGTCCACTCAGTTAAGAGATTTGACAATGTACAATGGTTAAATATGTAACAATAGATGATCTTCCTTGAAAAAACTTTAATTGTAGTTTACAGATCAATGTTCAGCTCATTCAAATATTTTTTATCAATATACCACTTCAGATTCAATACTATATCAACTTACTGTCCATTGGTAATTACTCTTTGTAGCTTGATAATTGTTCTGTAGCTCAGTTCTTATTAACTAGTATGATCAGAATGCATGAAAACTTGTTCACATGATAATTATACAGTATCTTCTTCTTCTAATGATGTTTCAACAATGAAACCAATGTCTCTTATATAGATGAGTAAATCATTTTCTTTTTCCCCATCAGATTTTGCTGCTTAATCATATTCATAGATTTTTTTTCTTTAAGCTTCCTCAGCTGATGTGTTAGTAACACGTTTCAATCTAATCCATTAGATCCTTTTTTATTTATGTTAGCCATTGATCTTCATAACAAACCTTATCTGTTACCTCAATTTCATATACTTTATAGCTCATCACTTTATCGGCTAAACTGATCATTTAATTCCTTTCTATTTTGCTCGGTTAACAAAGAAATGCATCGGTCAACACAAGCTCAGTTAACACTACACTCGGTATACACTACATTTTTTTGGTGTATACTAGAATGCTTTATTTACTGACAACACTGCTTTGTGTCTTTCAGCTCTATTCTTCATCATAGATGAATGCAACATAATAAAGTCAATTTCATCAAGTCATAGACTTATCAACAAGTTACTCAATGTATTCCTTATACTCATCTGACATATACATCTTCCTCATGTAGATATTTTTGTTCTTCATCTCTTTCACCTTTCTTCAGATGTGTCAGTATAGTAACTTACAAGATAAGTACTATCAAGCTAGTTGACATCAATGACAACATAATACTGATTTAATCATCTTGCATATCTAATAAGCAACTCCTTTAGTAATCTTGGATTACAAATTCTCCATTCAGGTTCTAAATCAGTTGTAGTTCATCAATCTGTCCCTTTGAGATTGATGGCAACTCAAGTAATATGAAATGTACCATACACATACCAAACATTTATTCTACAAATATGTAATCAAATGTTGTGTAAGCTCTCCTTGGCTTAATACGTTTAATCACTATGTTACTAACTAGCATTATAAAATACAACTTTGTCATTCTGTAGATATAATCTTCTCAGCTCTCAGGTTCCTATTCCTTTTTCTTTCTTTCAGATTATCTCTCCCTTAGATAGTTCTCATCAGTGCATATCTCTCTTTTTCCTTTTCATATTATTTATCTCTCCCTTTGATAGCAATACCAAAGAAACAAATAAACAATCAGCTCTTGTAGTAGCTAAGTAACTCTCTATTGTCCATTACTTCCTCTGTATCTTATTATACTGATATCCCAATCTGTTTCAGTTCTTCAAACTTAATCACAACCTTGAACAATATCCAAAGTGTGAACTATGCTGCATCAACATGAATGATCTTCTGATAAGATTAGGCTAATGCAACATCTGGATCACATTAGTGACTGATAGATAGGGGACGGAATCCAAGTCTAGTCCTCAAATATTGAAATGTTTCCTTTGGTAGAGGCTTTGTAAAAATGTCTGCAAGTTGTTCTTTAGATGTAACAAATTCTAGCTTCACTTGCTTCTCTTGCACTTGTTCTCTTAAGTAGTGATACTTAATTGATATATGCTTTTTCTTAGATTGCATCATTGGATTCTTTGAAATATTAATAGCACTTCTGTTGTCATAGTATATAATCACCGGGTCAGTGATTACCTCATTCATTCCTTCCAACACTTGCCTGATATATGCAATGTTTGAGAAATTAGTAGCAATAGCAACATACTTTTCTTTAGCTATAGACTGAGAAATACAAGCCTACTTTTTACTTGTCTAGGTTACAAGTCTTTCACCAAAGAAAAATGTTCCTCCGGTGGTACTTTTTCTGTCATCCACATTTCCATCCCAATCAGCATCGATATAAACCTTCAACTCAAACTTACCTTCCTTAGGATACCATAATCCATAATCTTCTATCTTTTTTAGATATCTTAAGATCCTTTTGGTAGCAATCATGTGTGATTCTCTAGGATAAGAAGAATATCTAGTAACAATTCCCATAGCATGTGCTATATCTAGTCTACTGTGAACTATATACATTAGTTTACTAATCATGGATCAGCAAAGTGTCTGGTTTACCTCTGTAGTTTCATCTTCCTTTGTCAATTTACTTCTAGTAGCCATTAGTGTTCCTATAGGTTTATCATCTTCCATGCCAAATGTGTTCAAGACTTCCTTTATGTACTTGGACTATGTGTTGAATATCCCATCACTCTGCTGAATTACTTGTAATCTGAGAAAGAATTTAATCTCTCCGAACATAGACATTTCAAACTCATTCTTCATGTCATCAACAAAGGATTTACATACATGATCTTGACCTCCAAAAATAATATCATCAACAAAAATTTCAACAATAAGAATAGTGTCATCAGTATCACCTTTCATGTACAAATTGTTGTTTTCACTAGTTCTTACAAATCCAATACTTAACAAGTAAGTATGCAGCCTTTCATACCATGCTCTCGATGCTTGCTTCAAACCATATAAAGCTTTGTGTAATCTACATACCATGTTTTTGTTGTCTGGATCAATGAATCCTTCAGGTTGTTTTATCTAGACCTCTTCTTCAAGTATACCATTCAGAAATGCTGACTTCACATCCATTGGTAAACCTTAAATTTCTTTGGTGCAGAATATGCAAGTAGCAATCTAACTCCTTCCAATCTAGCAACAGGTGCAAATGTCTCACCATAGTCAATGCCTTCTTCCTATGCATATCCCTTGCATACCAATCTCACTTTATTTCTTGTCACTTCACCATTTTCATTCATCTTGTTTCTAAATATCCATTTAGTATCGATAACATTCTTATCTTTAGGTCAGGGTACTAAGGACCAAATTTTGTTTTTCTCTATTTGTTTTATTTCCTCCTTCATTGCATTAACCCATTCTTCATTCTCTAATGCAACTTTCACATTCTTTGGTTCAAATTCACAAACTAAACATGTACCTTATCTTGTTTTGCTTCTTGTCTGCATTCTAGCTTGTCTGTTTCCAATAATTTGTGTCTCAGGATGATGTATTCTGACAAAACTAGCTAGTACTTAGTTTCTTCTTTCTTGTTCATCCTGTTTAGGTTCATGTGCTTGCTTGATAGCACCATCTTGTTCATCGGTTTCCCTTTCCTATTCCTCGAGGTTATTTTCTTGCTGACTGGTTATCACAGGTTGTGACTTCGATAGATAGTTAGGAAGTTCAATGTAAGTGAATCTACCATAGTCTTTTGGTTCCTTTCTTTCTTCTCTGTTCTTGTCATCAAAATCATCAACACAGACATTAGTACTTTCAATCATCTTATTTGTAACCTTATTCAGACATTTTTATGCTTTACTCTTAGTAGAATATCCTAAGAATATTCCTTCATCACCTTTAGAATCAAATTTCCCATTTCTCTCATCTTTCAGAATAAAACATTTGCTTCCAAAAATCCTGAAATAACTTACAGTAGGTTTGTGTCCAAACCATAGCTCATAAGGTGTCTAGTTGGTGTCCTTCTTCAATTGTACTTGATTAAGCACATATATAGCTATACTAACAGCTTCCCTCCAATATGTCTGAGCAACATTCTTTTGTATCATCAATGTCCTAGCACAATCAATGATTGACCTGTTCCTTCTTTCAGTAATCCCATTCTACTAAGGTGTTCTCGATGCAGAGACCTGTCTCTTAATACCATTCTCATTACAAAAATTAGTAAATTCATCAGAGATAAATTCACCTCCTCTATCAGATCTTAAGAATTTTAACTCTTTTCTAGTCTCTTTTTCTACTTTTGCCTTATACCACTTAAACATCTTAAATGCTTCAGATTTCTCTTTCAAGAACATAATAGTCATCAATCTAGTATAGTCATCAACAAAAAGAATAAAGTATCTATAACCATAATAGCTCTGAGTTCTCACAGGACCACATAGATTGGTATGAACCAACTCAAGTATCTTCTTTGTTGAGTAATCTTTGATCTTAAAACTAGACTTATTCATCTTACCTTTTTGACATTCATGGCACATAGCATGATCTAGTTTTGACAAGTTAGGCAACCCTCTAACTCTTTTCTTCTTACTAATCTTGATCATGTTATCAAAATTCACATGACATAACCTCTTATGCCACAACCATGCATCTTCATCCTTCATTAATAAACAAGAAGACTGATCAATATCAAGATAAAATAGATTACCTCTGGATTGTGTACCGGTTCCAACAAGTCTTCCTCCATCATCATAGATTGTTACCTTTCTGCTCTCAAAAGCAAGTCAGTGGCCTAAGTTATTTAGTTGTGCCACACTTAAAAAATTATAGTTCAGTCCATCTACCCAGTATGCATTCTCACATTTTATTCTATCATTAATCATCAATGAACCTTTACCTCTCACCATACAAGGTGCATCATTTCTCATTCTAACAGATCCTCCATCATAATCATCAACTAGATCAAATTTCTCTATATCACTAGTCATATGATGTGTACAACCACTTTCTATGATCCATGTATCATTTCTTCTTACTTTAGAGATTAGTGTTGTTTCTTCATGTTTCTCTTCTTCCTCTAAAACATCTTTCATAGCAACAAATACTACTTCTACATCATCATCAGTGTCAGATTCAGATTCAAATTATTTGGCTATGTAACATACCTTTTTCCCTTTGTCATAGATATCTTGGTTATCTTTGTTGTTGTGTTGGAAACCTCTATTGACTCTTCTCCCATAGCTTCCTTCAGATTGGTCTTTGGATCTATCATCATCTTTCTTATTCAAACATCTAGTAGCGATGTGGCCAACTTCTTTACAATTAAAACATGCCAAGGGTAACTTGTCTCTATACCTTCCCTTACCTTTGGGCAATCTTCTAGCCATAAGAGCTTCAAGCTCATCAAGCTCATCATCGGTATTACTATCACTATCATTGTTCTTATCATTCCTGCTACTAGACTTATCAATCTTCAAAGAAGACATGAAAGTGGATTCAACAAAAGGTACAACACTATTGTCAAAATTATTCAATTAAAAGGTTGTAAGCTTACTGATGAGTGTGTCAAGAGTAAGGTTGGATGTAGCTCTTGTTTCATGAATTGCAAAGATCCTAATTGCATAAACTAGCAACAAAGTTTTGAGAATCTTGCTTATCACTGTTTCATCATCAATAACTCCACTGGATGCTCTAATATCATGTACTACCTCTTTTAGTCTGTTTGTGTATTGCATAATGTTCTCACCTTCTTTCATCTTCATATCATCAAATTGACCTCTTAGGATTTCTTCTCTGGCTCTCTTAACATTCGCATCTCCACTATATATTAGAGTCAACTTATCCCACATGGTCTTAGTTGTATCATAATCCTTGATGTCCTCAAATTTGGCATTGGTATAGGCAGAAAAAAGTTCCATCATAGTGATATTGTGTTCATGTTTGTCCTTCATTTGATCAAGTGTCAGGGGACCTGGTGTCAGTTCAATGTAGCCATTCTCCATTAGTTCTAGTGTAGAATTCCCAATTCCAGATATGTGCAATTTCATCTGACTTTTCCATACTGTGAAGTTATCTTTGTTTATCTTTGGCACTTCCGTCTTATACATCTTGAGACCTTTAGAGGGGGATGAATCAGTTATCCAGTGTCACAATTCAAAATGTATAATCCAAAACAAATCTATAACTTCTACTACTCGGTAAACATAAAATACTTTCATTGTCTGCGTCTTTACTAATTGTCAGTCAAAATTTTATAACATTTACCAATCAAATCTAACATGTAATATGCAAAGCATGATAACAAACAAATATCACAATCAACACATAACACAAGAGATTTAACGTGGAAACCCTATGAAGGGAAAAACCACTTGGGACCGACAACCCAAAATTGTTCACTCTTTTGAAGTGAGGTCGGTGAAGACCCAACCTTGTTAAAGGTTACATACACACTATGAGGTGTGACTTTGTTAGAGGATTTTAGACTAGAAGTTATCATCCAACCAACAATCACTCTGGGGTTGACAGGATAACAATGTTCACTCTATGAATGGAACATCAAAAGACTTTCATAGCCCACTCGATTAAGAGATTTGACTATGTACAATGGTTAAATATGTAATAGTAGATGATCTACCTTGAAACAACTTTAATTGCAGTTTACAGATCAATGTTCAGCTCATTCAAATATTTCTGATCAATATACCACTTTAGATTCAATACTATATCAACTTACTGTCCATCGGTAATTACTCTTTGTAGCTTGGTAATTGCTCTGCAGCTCAGTTCTTATTAACCAGTATGATCAGAATGCATGAAAACTTGTTCATGCAATAATTCTGTAGTATCTTCTTCTTCTGATGATGTTTCAACAATGAAACCAATGTCTCTTATATAGATGAGTAAATCATTTTCTTTTCCTCCATCAGATTTTGCCGCTTAATCATATTCATAGATTTTGTTTCTTTAAGCTTCCTTGGTTGATGTGTTAGTAACATGTTTCAATCTTCTCCATTAGATCCTTTTTGATTTATGTTAGCTGTCGATCTTCATAACAAACCTTATTTGTTACCTTGATTTCATACACTGTATAGCTCATCACTTTATCGGCTAAACTGGTCATTTAATTCCTTTCTATTTTTCTCGGTTAACAAAGAAATGTGTCGGTGAACACAAGCTCAGTTAATACTATGCTTGGTATACACTACATTCTGTCAGTGTATACTAGAATGCTTTATTTACTGACAACACTGCTTTGTGTCTTTCAGCTCTATTCTTCATCATAGATGAATGCAACATAATAAAGTCAATTTCATCAAGTCATAGAATCATCAACAAATTACTCAATGTATTCCTTATACTCATCTGACATATACATCTTCCTCATGTAGATATTTATATTCTTCATCTCTTTCACCTTTCTTCAGATGTGTCGATATAGTAACTTACAAGATAAGTACTGTCAAGCTAGTTGACATCAATGACAATATAATACTGATTTAATCATCTTGCATATCTAATCAGCAACTCCTTTAGTAATCTTTAATTATAGATTCTCCATTCAGGTTCTAAATTAGTTGTAGTTCATCACAAGTAATAGAAGATCAACTAGAAAAGGCACCATTAGAAGATGAACATCCTATTCAGGTGGAATTTCCAGATTCAGAAGTAATCAATGTGGAAGCAAAAACATGGAAATTATACTTTGATGACTCTTATACTCAAAATGGCTCAGGAGAGAGAATACTATTGATTACACCCCAAGGATAACAATCCCTAAATCATATAAGCTACTATTTCCATGCACAAATAATATAGCCGAATATGAGGGAGTAGTCATTGGCATCAAATTGGCCTTAGAATGAAAGGTGACAAAATTGTAGATATATGAAGATTCTCAATTAATCATTAATCAAATAAATGATGAATATCAAACAAAAGATGACAAGTTGATACCATACAAGAATATGATATAAGATCTCAAGAAATATTTCACCTTGATTACATTTGAGCAATTTCTTAGAGAAAAGAACAAAGTAGAAGACACCATGGCTACATTGGCTTCAATTCTCCAAATGCTAGACCAAAGTGCGAGATACAAATTGTTGGTAGAAAAAATGGGACAACCCACATTTG
Source organism: Chamaecyparis obtusa (assembly GCA_027943335.1). Lineage (NCBI taxonomy): Eukaryota > Viridiplantae > Streptophyta > Pinopsida > Cupressales > Cupressaceae > Chamaecyparis > Chamaecyparis obtusa. The sequence goes on from BSBK01000938.1 coordinate 2,569,388, forward strand.
ACCCTTCCAATTACCACATCATTTTCCTATTAGTGGGACATGACTCACCTTGGCATGGATCCATCTATACTTATTTAAAAGACCAAACCTTACCCTTGGACCAAACTCAAAACCATAAAAGGAACTTCATAAGACAAGCCTCTCATTACACCCTTGTATCTGACACATTGTATCACAAGAGTATTGAAGGAATGATTTTAAGGTGTTTAGAGAAGGAGGAATCAAAATTAGGCTTACAAGAAATCTACAAAGGAATTTGTGGGTCACATTCAAATGAGTTAACCTTAGAAAAGAAAATTAAGGATAGGATATTATTGGCCTTCTATGGAGAAAGATGCATGGCATTTTGCGAAGACTTGCCAAAAATGTCAATATCATGGAAAACTAATTCATGTACCAGCTCATGTACAAGGAATTGGAAGAATTGTATGCAAAATTTTATATGATACACCATTCATGTTCAATATATTACCCACAAGGAAATGGACAAGCGAAGGCCACTAATAAGAACATCTTGAAAATATTTAAGAGGAAAATTGACAATTCAGGGAGAGATTGACAGATTCAGATAAATCCTACTCTATGGGAATATAGAACAAGTGTGAGGACTCTAACAGGAGATACACCATTCTCATTGATGTATGGAGCTGAAGAGGTATTACCATTAGAGGTGAAAATTCCATCTCTAATGGTTTCATTACATGGATTGCTAACTGAGGAAGACTATAGGGTCACTAGATTGAAAGAATTAGAATTACTTGATGAAAGACAACAACAAGCCTTTGATAATCTCAAAGTGTATCAGAATAGAATGTCAAGAAATTCTAATAAACATATCAAACCAAGGACATTTCAAATAGGTGATTTGGTATTGAGAAAAAACCCAAAGAATTAGGTAGAAAGAGAGAAGAAAGGGAAATGGGAAGCAAATTGGTTAGGTCCTTTTGTGATTACTTCTTCTTTTGGAATGTTTACATACAAGCTAGCTGATTGTGATGGAGAGTAACTACAAGAACCCATCAACAACACACACCTAAAAAGGTTTTACACTTAAAGAAGATGAAAGAGTATAAAGTGAAATAGTATGAGAAAATAAGATAAAGAAGCATCATATTTATTATACATAATCAAAAGTGACCTTGAAAAAATTTAAAAACATTGAAAAATAGAAAAGAAGAAACAAATAAAAAATGCATAAAAGCTCAAAAACAACAAAAAGTGATCTTGAAGAAATAAAAAATAGTAGAAAATTGAGCATGAAGAAATCCAAAAACATTAAAAAATGATCCTCAAAAATATGTTCTCTTGGTGAAAACATAGCAAATAGGCACCTTAATGATAGAAAAAATTAAAGAAAAGAGAAAAATACAAAAAAAACCAAAAAAAATTGAAAAAGAAAGAAAAGTGCCTCGGTGAAAACCTAGTAAATAGGCGCCTTGGTAGCAAAAAAAAGCATAAAAAGAGAAAAAAATAAATAAATTCAATCGGTGAAAACCTGGTAAATAGGCGCCATTGAAAGTCAAGTCAAGTCTCATTCTTAGCCATTCCTTGTAAATATTGCATTCACCAACATTTGTACAAATTACATAATAATATCTCAGAGTTGCATTTGCAAATACCTAAAGCTTTCATCATAGATCTGAAAAATGTTCAAGTCCAACAACACAATGAAATCAACTTTGGGTAAAATCTATCCTAAAAGGGAGAAGGATTCATCAAACAAATATCAATTGACACAAATCAATGCATCCAATCACAAACACCTAGATGATTGATTCAAATCTTAAATCCAAATGATTATTCGACAATGAAAACTTTTGATCCTTGATCTCATAATGACCTTACCTTTATCAAGATTAAAATGGACAATCAAATATAAAATGGATGGAGCTCTACATGAAATATGGATTCAAAAAATAGTTCAATTTTTTAAAAGTGTTTACTTGATTGGTGAAATCATGTCTTTTTAGCAAATCGATGAAGTCTTGGACGAGATAAGCAATGATAAACACATGATATTTTTTTGAATTCTGCATGAGTGTCTTAAAATCAAGGTTTTAAAATATGTATCATTTTTCTAATGACATGATCATCGGACATGTACATAGGGAAAAACAAAGATCTTTGTTTTTTCATGCAATAGGATACCTTGGATATTTTGATGTTCTCTATCATAATTCCAAAATCCACTTGCAATATTAAATTTGATGAAAGCGGTATTCAGACTCTCATGACTGAATTTAACTTGTGAAAGTTGTATCGGCTTTAGAATGAAACACAGAAGGAAAAGGTATTCATATCATCATGGTTTAAAATCTAACTAGTGAGGGTTGTACCAATTTCAGGTCATAAAAAGCTCGATGATAAAAATAAGCATCTGAATTCTAAATAATGACAGCTAGCTCCATCCATACTAGATTAAATATATTTGGTTTGCATGGATTCTTATCTCAAAAACTAGTTATGAAAAAAAAATGGGGTGGAGTAAAGCTAAAATTGAAAAATTTCATCATTACTTTATGTGATAGAATGTGTTAAAAAAATAAAATCAAAAATAAAATCAAACTTGCATTAGATTAATGACATCATAAATCAAAGACATTTTAGTTACATTAATTGACATTCATTGTAGATTTGTTGCATTAGATTTCATTCATCATTAGGTGGAATTCATTATAGTTCATTACATTTAGTTGCATTAGATTGCATTATTAAAATTCATATAGTTAGATTGCATTAAATCATCATTTTTAACCATTAAGTTGCATTCATTTAGGGTTCATTGCATTTAAATATTAAATTGTGTTAACTAGAATAAGTACATTAATCAGCAGGTCACTAAGTCCATCATTCATCATTAATCAATACATATCATTAGGTTATTTCATCATTCATTAAGATAGTTTGCATTCATTATGTTAATTGCATTACTTAACTATCATCTATCATTACATGCATTCATCCTTAAGTTAGTTCATCCATTAAACATACATTACACATCATTGCATTACATGTATTATCCATGAAACCATATAGCATTAAAATCCATCCCTCCATATCATCACATATCATTAAACATTAAAGAATTAAATATTATCATTAGAGATCATTAATCATTAAAACATGTAATAAATGCATCCATCTAATCTATGTTATAAATAAGACATCCATCCAAAACAAATTAGGTATAGAATGTACATTCATAATAAATTTTGCATCTAGAAAACATAAAGATAAAGCATATAGATATAGGATCATGTAGAACTGCATATCATAAATCATCTGAAAAGAAAATCCAACACCTGATGACATCATATAAAGTAAATGATATCAAAGTAAAACAGAGTCCATGGTATCATCAAAGTCCATAATCAGAGTCCAGAACATAAAGTATCGATCAATAATGAGCAGAACCTGATAAAAGAATATAAAATATACAATTTATTGATCAAAGAATCATAAAAATACATGTATCCATCAATAGGGGAACATCATATAAATCAACTACCTACACCTACACTATCATCTATTCCTAGACCATCAAGAGCTAGTACAGGACCTCAGCTAGAGCTGGCCTGTAATCCATGCTGACTCATCACAACCATAAAGGTCTACATCACAGTGTTCAACTATGTGACCTACTATCTGATCTTGGTCACATCATCTTGTAGTGACTAGATATCTAATGCCAATCTATCAGGTACCTATGAGGATGCTTCCTATGATGGTACTATCTAAGAAGGTGGTGTCTCAACTGGCAGCATCTGAATAGATGGTACTTGTAAGGGTTCCTATAAAGGTGCCTTAGGAGCCTATGAAACCTATGGAATCTAGGGCATCTGTGTCCCAATATGTGCTCCAACCTGGAAAACTATCTGTGCTACAAAATCAGGGGCTACTTTCTTGAAAAATCTCAATCTATGCTGGCCTCATTTGCTTAGTTTGACCTGATGAACCTGATGTAAGGCTTTGAATGGTCCACCCTAACACATACTCAGCAACCAAGTATGTGAACACCACCTCTAATAGAAGTTGGGGAAATAATAAAAGGAATAGCTACTCTACCACTCTGTTTGGCTCTACCAACGTGTCGAGAAAACATGTCTACCACATTGACCTCCTCTACCCCCACCACCATTACTACCACCATCATCATCATATGATCTATCATTGATCCCAGGTACAAGCTCTGCAAGATTAGTGAATCATAGAAATGAGTTATGAAGGAACCACTAGGCATAATCATCAGTCATCCCGACATCAACAATGTGCTCCCTCATGTCCCAGGCCAAATGAGTTATGCCTAAGAGCTCATCACATGCTTTCCTTTAATCTATCTAAGGATCCCAAAGGGACCACTCTACCTCTACCCTAGCATAAAGTACCAACCCCTATGGCATTCCCTATACTTGGCCTTACTATTGGAGGACTCTATAAAAACAAAAATTCTTAATGATCAATGGTGTATGCTCAATCATCCACTAGGGCATACACATGAAGGGTAGCTTTGCTACATCTCCATAGTTGTAATAAAAATGCACCAATAGATAGTGCAGTGCCACATCTATAAACTACATCATGCAGGTCATGGTATAGCTGCACCAATATGCAATAATCCTAGTCAAATATTTGAGGATGGCTAATCATGTCCTCTAAAATATGGCCCCATCTAACTTCAAATCCATGACCCCATCATTCATGTAGAAATAAATTGTCAACCAGTACTCCAAGTACTGTGAGAAGCATAGGGAAAGAGGTGAACTAAGCCCATATGATGCTCTCATCACCAATCATCAGATCACCAAATAATCATCTGCATATAGTGCCACTATATACCTAGTCATAGTAAATGATCTCTCCGTGTGTGGGAATACAAAGTAGTCGGTAGAAATCCTCAGGATTGATAGTTATCTCCCCTAGCAATAAATGGAAGGTATTATGGTTAGAGTGCCACCTCTCTACCATAGCTGTGAGTAAGCCCCTATTCACTTGGAATCAAGGTATAACAAGTAAAAATAAAATTTTGCATCACCCTATCAGTCGATGCTCTTATCCAGTAAGATCATCTATCATATCTAAAGGCCAAGGATACAACCCTTGGATGGCTAACTTCTAAAGGGGAGCCTATGGAAGCAAGTTAACATTACATCGGTAATTAAAATCATCAAATATTGAATCATCACAAGTTGATCAATATCCTAAAACTATCAAACCACTATCAATTTTCCTAATTCTACTCAGAGAGGATGAAAAATTCATCACCACAATCCACCAACCAATTGGGATTGACAATCAAAATTCATCATCACATGATCAAGACTGGCACAAAACAACTTGTTTCATCACATGACTCATCAATCAAGCCAATTGACCGATCGATGTAATCAACCATGAAGGAAAACTGACTGAAAGAGCTAAAACTTTAAAAAAGGGGTGTACATGCTAATTCATTTCTTATACGTGCTAAAAGGAAAATGTGCCATTAAAATGTTTAAAAGCACTATTAAAAATATCAAACGCACTGAAATAAGGTGTATGTGCTAAAATATTTTAAATGCGCTACAAGATATATGTGTATGAGCTATTAAAAACTATGGATGTGCTAAAACATGTTTGTACATGCTATTTAAATCTTCATATGTGCTATTTCATTTGAATTTGAAAAAAAAAAATCTAACTAGAAAAATCCAAAATTTTGAAATTTAGATGCATAAAATTGACCAAAGAGGTTTACAGGGGTACTCATTGGAGGTTTGTAGTCCATCAACCTCTGATAACATCGACCACACTTGAATCTATTCTCCCTATATGGCAACACCGTCATCATGACTCAGAGGAGTCAGAGGGTGAAAAGTAAAAGTGAGAGGTGAAAATGAGTATTAAAATTGACTTTTCACCCCTATATATAGCCATTTGACCTAAAAAGGGGCTCTTTTTAGAAAATTTTTGACCCAAGGTCCAAATTGAATACCAAATCAGCCAATTCAGGGGCATTTGACATCAAATAATCTAAAAAAAATATCAGAAATGGAATCAAAATTAACTCAAGATTGAAAATATTCAATGAAATTGATCAAAAATGAATTTTTTTTCACCACAATCAAATTTCATTTCATTTCTGAGGGGGCATACACTCGGATCATTATCAACACAATCAAATTAGTGGCACAATCTTTCAGCATAAAAATTTTCAAATCATAAGTGGGGCATGGAAATCAGTGAATCATTTCAAAAATAGCATCATATCCAAGGTTCATCATCATAACAACCATCAAGACTATCAATCAATCAAGATTTTGTTAGAGAATCTGCATCTATCATTGAAATCAATCATCAAAAATCAAGAATCTACATCAAGACATCGAACATTCTTTGAACCAATGCACTTCACACATCGATTCAAAGAGGGGAATTTGTAATCACCTAAAAATGGTCAATATCAAATCAAGTGAGAAACTAAGGCAAAATCCAACATTAATTGAAAATCAAAAGATAATTAAATCAAATATAAATCAATTAATTATCCAATTAATCTAATTAATTATATAGTTCAATTAAAAATCAAATCAATCCATTCAAGGGGTACACATGGATAAAGAAATAAATTCAATTCAATTAATTAATTCCTAAGTTCCCTCACCCACCACATGGGATGAAATTACCTCAACCAATAGGAATTAAGGATTGGACTCACATGGATCAAACCAAAATTGAATCTCAATCACTCATAAGGTGAGAGAATCTTGACCACTCAATTTGTCTCATTGTCACAAGATTTGAGGACAAACCATTTAAATTGTCCCCATATTTGAAACCATGGACTAAACTTTAACCTAATCATGATCAAATTAACTCCACCCCTTATGCTTGAAAAAGACTATAAAAGAAAGTTTAAAATAAGAAGAAAAGGATCCCCTACATCTTTGAATTGCATCAATATTATAGTGAATTTGAGCTAAAATCATAACTTTCATAATTTAGCTTTGTTTTGAGTAAAATAGGCTTAAATTGCATCATCATTTAAAATATTCTCATTTTAGAGCTAGCTCTAATGCATGCTTTGCTGAGAGCATTGAATTATCATCTTTAAATAGGGATCCATGAGATGTTTATTGCTTTAAGTTTTCAATTCATCATGTTTTAAAGGTTAATTAGCTTAATTTTGAATTAATTATTAGCAAAATAATTTCATGAAGGTATTTTTGATACACAAGGATGTCAAACATAAGACACATTAATTAAAAATTTAAGGTGGCCTCATGCATTACAATAAGAAATCAAAGAGATAAAAAGATGTAAACAATGATCAAGACACAAAACCAAAAGATGCAGACCAAAACCCATACCATAAAGTATCATAATTGAAACCCATGACTCCTTAATCCCATACGAGTATTTTCATAGGCTAGTACAAGTATTCCCATAGGCTAGTATGAATATTCAGGACTAGTCATCCTGACTTGTATGAGATCCTACTCAAAAAATTCCAGAATCATTTCCAAATTGATTTTATGGCCCAAATTAAGCATAATGAGGGTTTGGGGAAGGTTTTATGAGATAGAACTAGTTGAGGTCTCCTATTACCACATCCAAATCCCCCCTCCATTTTATATCAACCCTTCAGCCAATCAAAAACTAAAACTATGTAAAAAAACAAAATAAAACATTGACATAAAACTACATAAAGGTTTACAAAAGGAAAATACTTGTAGGACTTCCTAAAACTTCCTAAACCATGAATATAAAGAGGAATGAACTCCCTTACAACTATAATTCAAACAAGAAATCATCCCAAGTAGGAATTTAAAAGAGTAAATCCACCAACTTTCCACCATACTTCCAGATTATCCTTATTACTCAACCAAACACTTTTCTAACATCCATTTCCTAATCAATCATCTTAATTAAACAAAAGATACACTATAGATAAATGAATATCATATTTTTAAAAACACATGCACACACATGAACACACATTTTTAGACATTAAGATATACTTTTTGGTTCCAGATGCTACCTAGAGTCTTGTGAAGAAAACATTTTAATGTTGAGCAATCCTCAACTCTCCACCTTCCCATACAAACCAAAACCTTGCTTCAAAGCTTTAGGATAATGGTTATCCTCATTGGAAAGAATCCCCAACTCTCCCTAAGATCAAAACACCTCCTTCCTCATAGAGATTTTCCTAACTCCAAACTATATCCCTTTCTCTAAAATTTTCTTCTCTGAATCTAATCTATCAATTTCTTCTCTGAAACCCCAATCTATCATTTTATTTTTTCTAATCCCAATCCATGAACTTTTCCTAATACAAATAGCTAACCATAATAGTTCACCAATTAAACCACTCCTGTACATTCTTGGGAACCTGAATTAAAGGTTTTAATTTTAATTAACTTATTTTACTTTTTTCAAGACAATAAATATGTTAAGGATAAACAAGATTACCAAATAAATCATGTAGCCCAATGGTAAACTAGCTAGACCAAATCCTAGGAGGTCTCTGGTTCAAAACTCCCAGATAAGCTAGTTTTGTTAATTAAGTGATTTATTACTTTTATGTTATTCTATAATTATATGATTAACTTTATAATCATATATTCACATATAAACACATCCACACACACAAATACACATATCTATATATATTTATATACATGTAGGTATATATGTGTGCACCCATATATACATACACATATATAATAAATTAGACAACGTAATCTAATACATCCAAATTTATATTCATCTAAGAGAACAAAAGAATGAGAAACATAATACATAAGATACATATTGGAACAATGAGAAAATACTATACTATCAAAACATAAAACCCGAAATCAACAAAATAATGATACTATCCAATCCCCCAAATAGGGTAACTTCCAAAACAGGGACCTAAGTCAACAAGGGTTCCTTGAGAGTATCTTGGAAATATCTCCACACAATAATGTTCAAGGATTTGAAGGAATGCCCAATCTTGTGTAGCTAGGTGAAATCATTGCCTGGTACCTGCATCCTACATCATCAATTTAAGAAAAGAATATACACCAATATATATATATATATATATATATATATATATATATATATATATATATATACACACATATATATATATATATATATACAAACAATGACAGACAAGGAGGAGGAGTGCGACCTCATGTGGATCACCCATAGAAGTGACTATGACTACCTCCTCATCCCACAAGCACATTAGGCAGTATCAATACCAAAGCATAATTGGGTTAGTATGGTTAGCTCCAAAATAATCATAACTCCATAATATAAAATAGGAAATGAATCATCCTCATGAGCAATATAATCATGTATATAAACAAAATTTCATGCTAATACTTTAAATCATTTACTAACTTTCATAAAATAATTTTATTATCCAAACATATACTCAATGTCTCATGGTCTAATCAAAATAAACAAAATAAAGGATCCATAATACTCAATGTAGTAATCCCGTCAGTCCAAAATATTAGGGTACTAGGGTGGGCAATTACATTCTCCCCTTATAATTAGGATTTCTCTTGAAAGCCTACAAATAAATATGGATATGTAGCTCTAAGTCCTCTAGCATCCTACCATGTGGCCGAGATCTCATCATTAGGGTCCCATAGGACCCTTACCTTCTCTATGTTGTGGTCCTTGAGGGTCAAAGTCCACTGCCGAAGAATACATATTGGCTCCAAATTCAACTACCCATCCTCTACCTGCAAAGTGTTCCAATCCATTACATGAGTCAAATCTAGAATATACTCTTTAAGAATAGATACATGAAACACATCATGGATACGTGAAAGGATATGCGGTAGGGTGAGTTAGTAAGAAACTAGTCCTATCCTCTTTAGGATCTCAAATGAACCTAAAAACCTAGGTTCCAACTTAAAACCTTTTCCATAACAGATAGGGATCGTATGTGGGTGGAACCCCAAGAATACCTTGTCTCTAAAAACAAACTATCTATCAATTCTATGAGCATCTGCATACTTTTTTTGCCAGTCTTGAGCTGACACAAGGTGCTCTCTAATTCTTTGCACCTATTGTTCCATATCCTAAAAAATTTCTAGTCCAAGGAGTACTCTATCCTCTAAGTGATCCCAACTCGGAGGTGTATGACAAGGATGACCATATAGGGCCTATAAAGGTGACATACCAATAGAATTGTAATAGCCATTTTTGTATACAAAATCCACTAGGTACAAATAGTCTTCCTAGCGGGTCTAGTTGTCCATCACATACATTCTAAGCATATCCTAAAGTACCTAATTTACCCAATTAATCTAATCATCATTCTCTGGATGATATGCTACACTAAAGTTCAACTAAGTCCCTAAGGTGTGTTACAACATGGTCCAGAACATTGAAGTAAAAAAATGATCTCTGTTTAAGATAACCTTTCTAGGGATACCGTGCAACTTGAATATATCCTTCATGAAGATCCTAGCTACTAAGGAGGTAGTATAGGATTACTGCACAAGAGAAAAATCTTCTACCTTGCTTAAATTATCAGCTATGACCCTAATAGCATCATGTCTCTGATAAATGACTGGTAGTCCCACAGTAAAATCCATAGATATTGTATCCCATTTCTATTCGGGGATTAAGTGTGGTTGAAGGAGGCCCACTAGGTGATTATGATCGACCTTGACCCTCTGAAATTCCAAGCACCCAGCCACAAAATTTTCTCTATCTCTCCTGATACCTGACCAAAAGTATATATGTCATAGGTCTGAGTGCATTTTCTTAACCCCTAGATGGGCTGAATAAGGAGCACGATGAGCTTCTATCATGATAAAATTCTGAAGGTCACCTAAAAGTGGTACATAAATTTTTCCTTTTTGTCTTAATAGTCCATCTTATTCTAAAGAATAACCCAAGAATCTTCATTCTAAGCCCCTTCCTGATTCTATTTCCACTTTCACTTCTTGATACCAAGCATCCAAAGGGAGTGTCTACAAAATATGACTTCTCAAATCAGTAGTAAGAGAGAGTGTTGATAGTTCATGTCTCCTTCTACTTAGAGAATTTTCTACCAAATTCTCTTTTCCTTGAATATACCTAACCTCAAAATCATAATCACATAAAAATTCCATCCACCTTCATTGTCTAACATTAAGATTCGACTACGTAAAAATATATTGTAGGCTTTGGTGGCCTATGTGCAATTCAAACCAATGCCCAAACAAAAAGTGTCTCCATTGATTCAGGGCATGAACTACTACTGCCAACTCCAAATCATGCATATGGTAGTTAAGCTCATGGTCTTTAAGTTTCCTAGACTCATAAGAAATAACTCTTCCTTCTTTCATTAGTACTGCTCCTATGCCTTCCAAGTAGGTGTCCGTGCAAACTACAAAGTTTTGTATGGGGTTGGGTATAGCCAAAATCGGGGCACTGGTTAACTTTTCTTTTAATAATTGAAATGATTCTATGCATTTCTCTATCCAAATGAACTTATTTCCTTTTATTTGCAAGGAAGTTATGGGATGAGCTAATTTGGAGAATCTCTTGATGAACCACCTATAGTAACCAACTAAACCCATGAAACCACAAATGTCTGATATATTGGTGGGTGTTGGCCATTCTATTATGGCTTGTATATTTTTGGAGTCAATTTATATGCCTTCCCATAAGATAACATGGCCAAGATACTTAACATCTATTTGGAAGAATTCACACTTCTCCAGGGTGGAAAAAAAACTAATTTTATTGAAGGCATTGTAACTTTTTTCGAAGATGTTGTTCATGCTCTTCCACTAATTTAGAGTATACCAATATATCATCTAATAATATTATCAAAAAATTATCCAAGAAGGTCCTAAATACCCCATTCATAAGGCTCATGAATATTGAATGTGCATTTGTGAGACTGAAAGGTACTACTGTAAATTCATAATGACCATACCGAGTATAGGAGGTTTTTCAATGGATGTCAGCTTCATGGATCCTTAACTGATGATAGCCTGACTTAAGATCAATCTTAGAAAATAATTTTTCCCCTTTCATTTATTCAAATAAATCATCAATACGTGGCATGGGGTACTGATTATTAATGGTTACTTTATTGAAATGATGATAGTCGATACATAACCTGAGAGAACCATCCTTCTTCACAAAAATGATTGGAGATCCTTAGGGTGACACACTTAGTTTGATAAAGTCCTTTTGCAAAAGGTCTTCTAACTTCACTTTTAACTCACTTAGCTCCCATGTTGTCATATAATAAGGGGCCTTGGAGATGGGTTCTATTCTTGACACCAAATCTATGCAGAAATCTATATCTCTTTTGGGAGGCATCCCCAGAATTTATGTTCGATAAATGTCAGCAAAATCTTCAAGTAGTAGGTGATCAAACATTATTTCTTTACCTTCTCTTTCAATAAGATCATTTACTAATACTTCAAGGAGTTGACATCCCTTTTGCATGCATTTCTTGAGTTGCATCACTAATATCATCTAAATCTATATAGGATGTTGGATCCCAACTATAGTCTTATGCTCACCCAAATCATCAATGCAATGAATGGTCTTCTTTCTACATTATAATTTGGCCTCATGAGCTTCTAACCAGTCCATCCCTAAGAGAAATTCCTAAGAGCCAAGGGGAATCGCTCCAAGATCTAACTTGGTAGAGAAGGGTCCTATCCAAAGTCACAATTTTGAAGACACAATTCTGTGGTCATCTTAGCCCCAAAGGCTAGTTCTACCACCCACTTAACTCCCCGTCTTTCTGCCGCTAGCCTGCATTTCTCTACTAATGATTGAGATATAAAAGAATCAATTGCTCCTGAATCAAATAAGATAGAAATAGATTTACCCTTAAATGAACCTATAGTCTCAATGACTGTGCTTTGGTGGTCAGCTTGTCTTTGTTCAATTTTGAAAAAAACCCTATGAGATCGATCAACATCTCCTATAGTTGGTTCTGAGGTTGCCTAGTTTTGATTATTGGTGAATTTGGTACATTGCAAACAATAGACATTAATGTGTTCCTTCTACATGTAGGAAATACACCTAGTATTCCTTACAATTTTTCTGTAGGACATGTGCTAGACTGTTGATAACCCCCTTTACTAAAATTATGAGAATTATGGGATGGTTGAGGAGTGAACCTTTGTTAGGTACTATTATTATTATAGTTCTAGGGGTGCTAAAACTATTGGAAACTACAATTGAAACAGTTGTTATATTGTCATTGATGTCAAACCTTAATTGGTGAAACAATTGCTATCTAGTAAAGTACCATATCTTTTGATTGATGAAGAGGATTTGAAAAGAGGAGATAATAAGAGGACCTAGTGAAAGGTTGAGTTATGAGAAACTAAAATGGGTACTTGATTAGTTGGTACATTGGCAAGGTAATGTGTTGTTTATCTATAACACTAAGTGAAGAAGTTAGTTGATTTGAAGCATAGAAGAAATGAGGAAAGAAAGTATGGAAGCATAGACTTAATTGATCAAAAGAGGAAAAATTTATTTTAAGCCAAGTGATGCTAGTGTTGACTAAGCGCCAGTAAAAGATGAGAAAAATTTAGTGTCAATCGAGCATAACTAATTGTCGAGTATTATAGGATTAACTGAGTGAAGACAGTATTTTCTGAGAATAATAGTTTTAGCAATGACCGAGTTATCTAGTGATGACTAAGCAAATGAACTCAATATTGACTAAGTGTTAGTAATTTATAGTTTGTGAAGGAATTGAGATTCCCAACTGATAGTTAAATTCTTGGGATATGTAAAACATGTTGAAGATAAAGATGAATTACTTGGAGCATTTAATGCATTATAAACCATTTTCTTATGGATTCAAGAAGAAGTTTTATGAAGTACCTAGAAGGATAAGGAGGAGAAAAAAATGATTGAAGTATTCGATGAATCTGACCTAAACCTAAGATCTATAGAAGAGATTAAGAGACAAAAGATTAAGCTACCTAATGAAGGAGGTAAAAGGATGAACTAGTTGTGGGTTGTGTAGAGTGAGGAAGAGGTTGATGTTATTGATTGGAGAACCTAAGAAGAAGGTTGAGAAGAGATATGAAGATTTGAATAGAGTTGAGGTTATTTCTTGAAGGGATTTATGAGAGGATCAAAGATGGAGTTGACAATGAAGGCTAGTTAGTAAATCAACATATGATCTTATTGGATCTATATTTGCAAAGTGAGTTGTATATTTCATATCATAACCTACTATTACTTTCTAACCATTGTATTAGTTAAAATCCTTTAAACAAGGTTGACCTAACAGTCATTTGTAAACCCTTTAACCAAGGTGACATTCTAATGGGATGTTCTTAAGCCCTCTAACCAGGCCACTCCTAACAGAGGTTAAATCTCACACCTAACAGTGTGTATTGTAACCTTTATTAGGGTTGGGTCCTCACATAGCTCACTTAAGAAGAGTGAAAATTTGGTAGCATGTTACTGGTGCTTTTTCCCATATTGGGTTTCCACGTTAAGTCCTGGTGTCATACTTGTGCAAATTTTATTTGATTTATTATGTTGTTGAGAGTTTTATATTCTGCAAGTTGACTACTTTTGGACAGTGGACTCCAAGTTTTATGTTACTGATTATATTCTATAGAAACAACATGTATTAATGAATAGATCTAAGTTGGTTGAAGTGTTGAAAAGTTTAATTGGTACATATCGACCTAAGGATAACTGATTCACCCCCCCTCTTAGTTATTCTAAAATCATTCTAATAGAAACTTACCATTTCCTTGGTTGTTTTTCTAAAATTTATTTTTGTTTAAGTTTTGTCCCCCTTTAAAATATTATTGTTGGTTCTTGGAGCTAGAAGTATCTTGATCATAGTTCCCTTTATACCTTGTTCCACTGTTAAATGCTTGGCCGCTAGAATAACCACCCCATCCTGACTTTACTTTCCTCTCTACTAGAAAGGCATTGGTAATAGCATCCCAGATAATTTTGGGTTCAAGGATTGCTACATCCCCTAATAAGCGATCATTTAAACCTCTGATGAAATGTTAAACAAGAATAGGGCCATCATATTTGTATCCTGAGAAGGGATTAAGTTGATAGAATTTTTTCTCATGTTCTTCTACAGTCATATTTTCTTGCTTAAGATGGTGAAACTCTTCTGCCCTACTTTGTCTCCATTGGTCTAACATAAACCAATCCCTAAAACTTTCTAAGAATAATTCACATGAAATAAGTTAATAATAACCTAAAGCTTTTCCTCTTCCATATGCCACCAAGTGGAAGCAAATTTTCTTAAGTTCATGATGGCACATCTAGCTTTCACATTACTACTAAAGGGATGCTAGGAGAAACATATTTTGAGATCAAACAACTAGGTTTCTGATGAGTATACCCCTTCATTACCATAGAAGAGAAGTATCTTAACTCTGAGTAAATCCTTCATGTGAGAGGTATCCCTAGTTTCAATTTATGTTATAGCTATCCTTCTCCTAGGCATTCTATCTCTTTCCCTATCATTATGATGAGAATGGTTTGCTTCCTCATGATTCAATTTTTTTGCAATGGTTACTAGCATTTGAAAAATTTGTTGCACAAGTTGTCTCATTTGAGCCCCCTTAGATTCATTACTCTAACTCTCATTCCTATGGTTACCCTAATTTTGTTATCCCTCATAATCCCCATGGGAACTTTCTTATTGAGATCTAGAGGAGGAGTATTGAACTCTTTCCTTAGCTCTTCCATGGGTGATGGGAGGCATCCTAGAAGAGTAATAAAATATAAGTATTGGTATCTAGTTGACCTTTATGTAATGATAAGGATTGACTAAGTTAAATGCAAATAGACCCTAGAGATCCTAGTGTAGAAACTAGGGCTCTGATACCAAATGTAATGTCCCCACCAGGGAACCCATAAGGAAAAGGTCTAAAGTACAAAGAAAAGAAACTCAATTTTTTTTTCAATATCATTACTATGAAATAATTTGATAATCTTACATATGAACATGTCCTTAAAGGTTCCCTTAACATATGTTACTAATATTAAAACCACTGATACAATTATTCAACTTATGAATTCATTTCCTTACCTACTTTACATAACATTTAAATTTTAGAAAAGAGATAGGAATGAATAACATATTACTTCCTTCATAAGATTAAGTACATTTATCTCTTCATCTTTTAGTTTGTTTCTCAATTAAACATATCCTACACATAATTCATTTGTGCTTACCAAAACATAAATAAACTTTGCAATTTAGAAATCTTTACTTTTACAATTACATTACAAGATACATAAGAAAAATAAGGTAGAAATTAAACAATTATAATCCTTTATTATAATATTCCAAGTTACCAATAAACATTCCTTTTTGATATTCCTAAAACTACCCTTCCCAATTACATAGATTCTTATCTTCAGTTTCCATTACAATTACATCAAATTTCCCAAAAGGCTTACAACATATATTTACATTTTGAATCACAATAGATAGAAGTACATGATACAAAAGTGTAAATCTTCATAAACATCCAAATCCTGAATCCAATCCAAAACAAGGACCACAAACAAAACCTCAAAAAAGATTTTCCACCCAACCATATGGAACTGTTTAGTCTCGCACCC
Source organism: Chamaecyparis obtusa (assembly GCA_027943335.1). Classification (NCBI taxonomy): domain Eukaryota; kingdom Viridiplantae; phylum Streptophyta; class Pinopsida; order Cupressales; family Cupressaceae; genus Chamaecyparis; species Chamaecyparis obtusa. The sequence continues at coordinate 2,585,969 of BSBK01000938.1, forward strand.
CGTGCTAGGAGATAGAACCAAGAAACTCACAAGACTTAAGGCAATCTAAGGCTAATTAAACCTATTAATGTTTGTAGCTTCAGTCGTATGATCACTTAGAATACATATAATACTTAGATATTGATTAATAATAATATATTTTATTTGTATGTATATATATTAGGAATGAGACTATGAGAGACATGTATATATTTTATTTGTATGTATATATATATATATATATATATGTATGTATGTATGTATATACATATGATATATATATGTTATATTATTATTAATATATATTATTCAAATTTATATTATTCTAATATATGATTGTATAATGAAACATTATAAAATGAATAGACATGTCACATGAAGGGACATGTCTCTCATAGTCTCATTCATAATATAAATAAGAGAGATTGTTGCATTTGGAAAATACATACCAAAAACAATCACGGCAGTGCTATTACATTTGCAACGATTTGGAAAACTCAACATGGTATCATAGCTAGATTAGACTGCAAATGGAAAATAGAAAAAATCAAAGACATCTGAAATATCGATTGTGCAAACACATTATAGTGCAATAATTTCAAATTGGAGATTAATATTTATTTTGTTCTTGGTCAGGGGCTGATAGTCCATTATCAAGATATTGCTGAGTAAACCTAGTTGGGTGAAGTAGGAAAAATTAAATAAAAATATATCAAAGGGATCTTCTGAGATTAGTACGGTACTCTCCCATAGCTATGGTAGCATGCCCTCCTAATGTCATATGAGCTTGGTGATCCTAATGTTCCATGCAATGTCACTACAAATATCAGATGCGTAATGTATCATTGTGTTATGTATATTGAAATGGATATAATTACTCAGACGATGATATGAATGAAGTGAAGATTGTTTCACATATCAAAGAAATGTCATCACATTATAGTTGGATATTGATCAAAGAAGATCTTTTGTACACAATGACCATCATCATAGGAGACATATTATATCAAAGATATTGATACACATGGAAAACAATATAGTTATTGTGACACATTTCGATTGCATAAAACATTATAGTTATCATGGTTCATATTGCTATAGAGTGCATACTGAAGATCGCTAGCTAAAGATATATATCACAGAGAATATATAATATAGGATCATAGAATATATAAGTTTGTAGTATATAAGATCACAACATATATTATCACAAAGATATATTATCTTAGATGTACAGAGGATTGTGGTGTATATATAAGATCACAACACATATAATTATAGAGGTTAACACATACAATAGAAGATGTATATCGTTGAGGGTATTATACATATTGCAAATTCATAACAAGTATATTGCAGAGAATATACATATTGGATTGCAGACATTAATATATATTGGAGATACGTTTTGCAAATTGGATTACTTCCATTATTAATCTGAATGAAATGCAACATGAAATACCTTCCTATAGTTGAAATAGCTATCAAAGGAACATGATTTATCACTATTTTCATTGGGAGCGACAAATCTCAGACAGAGAATTCCAAAATTCCTCCTTAATTCATATATCCTACATTGATTCATCAAGTTGGAATAGTAGCTTTCAAGATTCAGAATGTTGCAGATATACACCAATGATCATACCATGAAATGATAATATTTTGAGTCTAAATAGAGAAAATGAATGTCTCATGAATACTAATTGAACCTTCTACACATTCAGGAATCACTACATCATAAATATTATAAACATTGATAGACTTTAGCATTCTTATCTGGCCTAAATGAAATCTTTACCAGTGTGAGCCTATAACCTTCAAGATGAAAGTTTCCCTGAACGGTCGACCTTGAGAGTTGAAAATTTTTGAGCCGTATGTGATATTGTTGAATCGAGGATGATGAGTTCATCATTCACAAACCACCTTATCTGAAGATTTGAAGGAGTATTGATAGTATATTATTGGATGCAAAAGAAGCGATATAGTTTGGAGCATTTATATTCCAACAGATTGCTAGTAGAGTATATATCACATGTTGACTTCAAATGTGAAGATATCAAACCCATAGAGGTGTGGTGGAAATGTCTTCATGGGCCAATATGTAGATGTGATGTTGTGAATACTCGATATGTGTTAGAATAATTGAGAGGGGGGGTGAATCAGTTATCCAGTGTCCCAAAACAAAATGTATAATTCAAAACTATTTCTTTAATTTCTGCTTGTTGGTAAACAATAAAACTTTCACTATCTAAGCTTTTACTGATTACCAGTCTAATATCATAATAGTTTATCGATCAAAATCTAACATGTAACATGTAAAGAATGATAACAAAAAAATATCACAATCAACACATAACACAAGAGATTTAACGTGGAAACCCTGTAAAGGGAAAAACCACCTAGGACTGGCAACCCAAAATTGTTCACTCTTCTGAAGTGAGGTCGGTTAAGACCCAACCCTGTTAAAGGTTTACAAACACACTATCAAGTGTGACCTTGTTAGAGGATTTTAGACTAGAAGTTATCATCTAACCAGCATTCACTATGGGGTTGACAGGATAACAATATTCATTCTATGAATGATACATCATAAGACTTTTAGAGTCCACTCGGTTAAGAGATTTTGACTGTATACAATGGTTAAATATGTAATAGTAAATGACCTACCTTAATACAACTTCAATTGCAGATTACAGATCAATATTTAGTCCATACAAATCTTTCTGATCAATATTTCACTTTAGATTCAATACTGTATCAACGTACTATCCTTTAGTAATTGCTCTCTATAGCTCGGTAGTTGTTCTGCAACTCGGTTCTTACTTAACCAGTATGATCAGAATGCATGAATACCTTGTTCACATGATATTCCTGTAGCTTCTGCTTCTTCTGACATTCTTCATAAAAAAATTATGTTCTCTTATATAGACTAGTAAATCATTTTCTTCTACACCATCATATTTTTCTGCTTAACCACATTCATTGATTTTGTTGCTTCAAACTTTCTCGGTACTTGTGTCAATAACATGTTTCAATCTTCTCCATTAGATCTTCCCTAAATTTCATCAGCCCTCGATCTGTGTAATAAACATTATCCGTTACCTCGATGTTATACTCTTGCCATCTCATCAATCTTATCAGCTAAACTAATCATTTCATTCATTCTATTTTTCTCAATTAACAAAGAAATGCGTTGGTGAACACTGCTTGATTAATATTGTGATCAGTATACACTACACTTCATCGGTGTATAGTAGAAATGCTTCATTTACTAACAACACTGCTTTGTGTCTTTAAGCTCTATACTTCATTATAGATGAATGCAACATAATAAAGTCAATATCATCAAGTCATAGACTCATCAACAAGTTACTCAATGTGTTCCTTATCCTCATCTATCATGTACATCTCTCCTCATGTAGATTTCTTTGTTCTTCATCTCTTTCACCTTTCTTCAGATGTCTCGGTATATTAACTTACAAGATAAGTGTTGTCAAAGTAGTTGACATCAATGACAACATAATACTAATTTAATCATATTACATATCTAATCAACAAATCCTCAATGATCTTGTAATCACAGATTATTCAATCAGATTCCAAATTAGTTGTAGTTCAACAATCTCTCCCTTTGGCATTGATGGCAACTCAAGTAATATGAAATGTACCATACACATACCAAAAATATATTCTACAACTTGTGAACAAAATGTTGTAAGTCAAATAGACTTAATATGTTTAATCACTACGTTACTAAATCAGCATTAGATAATATAGCTTTACCATTCTGTAGTTGTGATCTTTTCAGTTCTCCTGTTCCTGCTTCTGTTCTCTGTAACTGATCTTCAATAGTCTATCTCATTCATATTGTCACTCCCTTAGATAATTCTCATCGATGCTTGTTCCTTTTCATATCTTTTTCCTTTTCATATTGTTTATCTCTCCCTTTGACAGCAATGCCAAAGAAACAAATAAACAAACAATTATGTCTTCCTCTATATCTCTGAATATAGATATTCCAATCAGTTCAAGTTCTCAAACTTAATCACAACCTTGAACATGATTCAAAGTGTGAACTATGTTTCATCAACATGAATGATCTTCTGATACAAGTAGGCTGATGCAACAACTAGATCACCTTAGTGACCGATAGATAGGGGACGGACCCCAAGTCTATTCCTCAAGTATTCAAATGTGTCCTTCGGTAGGGGTTTTGTAAAAATATTTGCAAGTTTTTCTTTAGATGTAACAAATTCTAACTTCACTTTCTTCTCTTGCACTTGTTCTCTTAAGTAATTATACTTAATAGATATATGCTTTTTCTTAGAGTGCATCACAGGATTCTTTGAAATATTAATAGCACTAGTGTTGTCAAAATATATAATCACTAGATTAGTGATTACCTCACTCATTCCTTCCAACACTTATTTGATATATGCAATGTTTGAATAGTTAGTAGCAACAGCAACATATTCTACTTCAGCTATAGACTGAGAAATACAAGCCTACTTTTTACTTGTCTAGGTTACAAGTCTTTCACTAAAGAAAAATGCTCCTCTGGTGGTGCTTTTTCTATCATCCACATTTCCAGCCCATTCAACATCAGTGTAAACTTTCAGTTCAAACTTCCCTTCCTTAGGATACCATAATTCTCTATTTTCTTCAAGTATCTTAAGATCCTTTTTGTAGCTTTCATGTGTGATTCTCTAGGATTAGCAAAAAATCTTGCAACAATTCCCACAGCATGTGCTATATCTGGTCTACTATGAACTATGTACATTAATTTACCAATCATGGATCGGTAAAGTGTCTGATTTACCTCTATAGTTTCATCCTCCTTTGTCAATTTGCATCCAATAGCCATTGGTGTTCCCATAGGTTTAGCATCTTCCATGCCAAATGTCTTCAGTACTTCCTTTATGTATTTAGATTATGTGATGAATATTCCATCACTCTACTGAATCACTTGTAGTCCAAGAAAGAACTTAATCTCTCCAAACATAGACATTTTAAATTCCTTTTGCATTTCATTAGCAAATGCCTTGCAGACAAGATCTGAGCCTCCAAAGATAATATCATCAACAAATATTTCAGCAATGATAATAGTATCATCAGTATCACCTTTCACATACAGATTATTGTTTTCACTTGTTCTAACAAATCCAATACTTAACAAGTAAGTATGCAGCCTTTCATACCATGCTCTCAATGGTTGCTTCAATCCATATAAAGCTTTATGTAGTCTACATACCATGTCTTTATTGTTGGGATCAACAAATCCTTCAGGTTGTTCAATGTAGACCTCTTCTTCAAGTATACCATTTAAAAATGCTAACTTCACATCCATTTGATAGACTTTGAATTTCTTATGTGTAGCATATGAAAGTAGCATTCTAACTCCTTCTAATCTAGCAACAGGTGCAAATGTTTCACCATAGTCAATGCCTTCATCTTGTGCATATCCCTTGCATACCAATCTAGCTTTATTTCTTGTGACTTCACCATTTTCATTCAATTTATTCTTGTATATCCACTTAGTACCAATAACATTCTTATCTTTTGGTCAGGGTACTAAGGACTAGGTTTTGTTCTTCTCTATTTGCTCTATTTCCTCCTTCATTACATTAACCCATTCTTCATTCTCTAATGCAAATTTCATAGTTTTAGGTTCAAATTCACAAATTAAACATGTACCTTGTCTTGTTTTGCTTCTAGTTTGCATTCCAACATGTCTATCTCCAATGATTTGTGTTTCAGGATGATGTCTTCTGACAAAACTAGCCAAAACTTGATTTCTCCTTTCTTGCTCATCCTGTTCAGGGTCATTTCCTTGCTCGGTAGCTCCATCTTGTTCTTCAGTTTGTGTTGCCTATTATCCTACATTATTTCCCTATTGACCAATTGTTATAGTTTGTGGTGTCAGTAGATAGTCTAGATGTTCAATGTAAGTGAATCTATCATAGTCTTCCAATTCCTTTGTACTTTCCTATGTGTACTTGTCACCAAACTCATCAACATGAACATTGGTACTTTCAACTATCTTATTTGTAGCCTTATTCAAACATTTATATGCTTTACTTGTAGTGGAATATCCCATAAATATTCCTTCATCTCCTTTAGAATCAAATTTTCCATTTCTCTCATCTTTCAAAATAAAGCATTTACTTCCAAAAACTCAAAAATAACTTACAGTAGGTTTGTGTCCAAACCATAGTTCATAAGGTGTTCGGTTGGAGTCCTTCTTCAGTTGTACTCAGTTAAGAACATACATAGCTATACTGATAGCTTCCCTCCAATATGTCTGAGTAACATTCTTTTGTATCATCAATATTCTAGCACAGATAATTATAGACATGTTCCTCCTTTGAGCAATACCATTTTGCTGAGGTGTCCTTGGTGCAGATACTTGTCTTTTGATTCCATGCTCATTACAAAAATTAGTAAATTCATCAAAGATAAATTCACCTCCTTTATCAGATCTTAAGCATTTTATTTCCTTTCCAATTTCTTTCTCTACCTTAGCTTTATACCACTTAAACATTTTGAAAGCTTCAGATTTCTCTTTCAGGAACATAACAATCATCAGTCTAGTATAATCATCAACAAAAAGAATAAAATATCTATCACTAGAACAACTTTGAGTTCTCATAGGACCACATAGGTTGGTATGAACCAAATCAAGTATCTTCTTTGTTGAATAGTCTTTTCTTTTAAAACTAGACTTAGTCATCTTACCTTTTTGACATTCATGGCACATGGCATGATTAGGTTTTGTCAAGTTAGGAAACCCTCTAACTCTTTTCTTTCTACTAATCTTGATCATGTTGTCAAAATTCACATGGCATAACCTTCTGTGCCATAACCAGGCATCTTCATCCTTTATTAACAAACAAGAAGACTGATCCATATCAAGATAGAATAGATTACCTTTGGATTGTGTACCAATTCTGAAAAGTCTTCCTCCATCATCATAGATCTTCACCTTTTTTCTCTCAAAAGCCAGTCGATGGCCTAAATTGTTTAGTTGAGCCACACTTAACAAATTATAGTTCAATCCCTCTACCCAGTATGCTTTTTCACATTGTAGTCTATCATTGATCATCAGTGATCCTTTACCTCTTACCATACAAGGTGCATCATTTCGCATTCTCACATATCCTCCGTTATATTCAACAAGATGATCAAACTTCTCTACATCACTGGTCATATGATGTGTACAGCCACTATCTATGATCCATGTATCATTTCTGCTTACTTTAGAGATCAGTGATGTCTCTTCATGTTTCTCTTCCTCCTCCGAGTCATCTTTCATAGCAACAAATACAACTTCTATATCATCATCAAAATTAGATTTAGTTTTAATATCTTTGGCTATGTAACATACCTTTTTGCCTTTTTCATCTCGGTTGTCTATATTGTTGTGTCGGTAGCCTCTGTTGACTCTCCTCCCATAGCTTCCTTTAGATCAGTCTTTGGATCTATCATCATCTTTCTTCTAAGGGCATCTAGCAATGATGTGACCAACTTCTTTACAATTAAAGCATGCCAAAGGTAGCTTACCTCTATACCTTCCTTTCTCTTTGGGCAATCTTCTGGCCATAAGTGCTTCAAGCTCATCAAGTTCATCATCGGTATTGTCATCACTATCACAATTCTTACTATTCCTACTAGACTTTCCAATCTTCAAAGAAGATATGAAAGCGGATTCAATAGAAGGAACACCACTATTATCAAAGTTGTTTAATTTAAAGGTTGTAAGTTTACCAATCAAAGTGTTAAGAGTAAGGTCGGATGTAGCTCTTGTTTCATGAATTGCAGAAATCCTGATTGCATAAACTAGTAGCAAAGTTTTGAGAATCTTGCTTATCACTATTTCATCATCAATTACTCCATCAAATGCTCTAATAGCATGTACCACCTCTTTGAATCTATTTGAATATTGGACAATGTTCTCACCTTCTTTCATTCTCATATCATCAAATTTGCCTCTCAGACTTTCAGCTTAGGCTCTTTTGACATTCAAATCTCCACTGTATATTTGTGTTAATTTATCCCACATTCCTTTGGTAGTCGTGCATGTCTTGATATCTCCAAATTCAGCATCGGTATAGGCAGTAGCAAGTTCCATCATGGTAACATTGTGTTCATGCTTGTCCTTTAGTTGATCAAGAGTTAAGGGACCAGTGGGTGGTTGTATGTAGCCATTCTCCATTAGATCTAGTGTATAGTTCCCAATTCTAGATATGTGCACCTTCATTCTAATTTTTCATACTGTGAAGTTCTCTTTGTTAAATTTTGGTACTTCCCTCTTATACATCTTGAGACCTTTATGCTTAAGTCCTTAAAACTTGTTCCAAGCAACCAAAGCTCTAATACCAATTGTTAGAATAGCTGAGAGGGGGGGTGAATCAGTTATCCAGTGTCCTAAAACAAAATGTATAATTCAAAACTATTTCTTCAATTTTTGCTCGTCGGTAAACAATAAAACTCTCATGGTCTGAGCTTTTACCGATTACCAGTCTAATATCATAACAGTTTACTGATCAAAATCTAACATGTAACATGTAAAGAATGATAACAAACAAATATCACAATCAACACATAACACAAAAGATTTAACATGGAAACCCTATAAAGGGAAAAACCACTTGGGACCGACAACCCAAAATTGTTCACTCTTCTGAAGTGAGGTCGATTAAGACCCAACCCTGTTAAAGGTTTACAAACACACTGTCAGGTGTGACCTTGTTAGAGGATTCTAGACTAGAAGTTATCATCCAACCAACATTCACTATGGGGTTGACAGGATAACAATGTTCATTTTATGAATGATACATCATAAGACTTTCAGAGTCCACTCGGTTAAGAGATTTTGACTGTATACAATGGTTAAATATGTAACAGTAAATGAGCTGCCTTAATACAACTTCAATTGCAGATTACAGATCAATATTTAGTCCATACAAATCCTTCTGATCAATATTTCACTTCAGATTCAATACTGTATCTACTTACTATCCGTCAGTAATTGCTCTTTGTAGCTTGGTAGTTGTTCTGTAGCATGGTTCTTACTTAACCAGTATGATCAAAATGCATGAAAACCTTGTTCACATGATATTCCTGTAGCTTCTTCTTCTTTTGACATTCTTCATAAAGAAATTATGTTCTCTTATATAGAGGAGTAAATCATTTTCTTCTCCACCATCATATTTTGCTGCTTAACCACATTCATAGATTTTTTTGCTTCAAATTTTCTTGGTACTTGTGTCAATAACATGTTTCAATCTTCTCCATTAGATCTTCCTTGAATTTTGTCAGTCATCGATCTATGTAACAAACATTAACTATTACCTTGATGTTATACTCTTTCCAACTCATCAATCTTATCAGCTAAACTAATCATTTCAGTCATTCTATTTCACTCGGTTAACAAAGAAATGCGCCGGTGAACACTGCTTGGTTAATACTACGATCGGTATACACTACACTCCATTGGTGTATACTAGTAATGCTTCATTTACCGACAACACTGCTTTGTGTCTTTAAGCTCTATACTTCATTATAGATGAATGCAACATAATAAAGTCAATATCATCAAGTCATAGACTCATCAACAAGTTACTCAATGTGTTCCTTATCCTCATCTATCATGTACATCTCTCCTCATGTAGATTTCTCTATTCTTCATCTCTTTCACCTTTCTTCAGATGTCTCAGTATAGTAACTTACAAGATAAGTGTTGTCAAACTAGTTGACATCAATGAAAACATAATACTAATTTAATCATATTACATATCTAATTAGAAACTCCTCAATGATCTTGTAATAATAGATTCTTCAATCAGATTCCAAATCATTTGTAGTTCAACAATATGTATGAAATATTGTTGTGAATCACTTAGAATAGTATGAGCATAAGCGGCGGTCATAGTAATGGATGCAAATCAGTCCAAACACTGTTACCTCATTCCTCTATTTCATGATGATATTGCCTCAGATTAGTTTGCTAGCAATATATCGATTGATGTGCATGAAGGAGAGACCTGCAAATGATTTCCCTTATGTGCAAACCTATAAAGTATTTACTGAGAAATTAATGAGCAATTTGGACATAGAACAAAGATTATTGTCCTACCACCTTCTGACAAATTCAAGTGGAAGATTTCACATTATCATCAATCTAGATGAAGGCAGCCACAAAATGTGATGGTCGAATCCCACATTGACAAGGATGATTATGTGGCAACATTATATTTCAACTGACAAGCCAAGCATGGAGAGTGGGCCTGAAGTCAAAGCAAAGTGCTTGCTCTTGCCAAAGAGTTTGTGTTTCTCATGACTCAAGAGTTATAGAACTTATAAGCACACTATATGCTATAATGTTCAAAGTATACAGAAATGAAGGTTATTATTTGAAGGGTGTGCATCTATGCTAGTAAGAGAAGTTGAAGAATAGTCTTTAACTACATGAGATTAGTATTTTTAGTTCAATTTCTAAGTAAATTGTATTTCTAATCTCTCTTATTCTCTTATTCAATACGTATTATAAGATATTTTGCCTTGATATTTCTTTGAGGATGCTCTTGCAGGAAAAGATGGATTGCTATCAAATTCAGAGGGAGTCTAACACTTTATCTATCAGAAGAAGTTTGATGAACCATCAGAGGAAATCTTGGATGAGAAGGTCAAAAGGTTGATATCACATTCAAAAGAAGTCTGATGAACCATCAGAGGAAACCTTGGACGAGAAGGTCAGAAGGTTGATATCACATTCAGAAGAAGTATGATGAACCATCAAAGGAAACCTTGGATGAGAAGGTCAGAAGGTTGATATCAAATTAAAAAGAAGTCTAATGAACCATCAGAGGAAACCTTGGATGAGAAGGTCAGAAGGTTGCTATCACATTTAGAAGAAGTCTGATGACCCATCAATGGAAACCTTGGACGAGAAGGTTAAATGTTGATGTTAGTACTCAAAGATTGAGAGGGAGTTAGTACAACATCTAGAGGATATGCCTTATTTGATTTTCAAGGATCTTGGTCATATTGATATAGAGGGATTAAACCATATTGAGATGGTTTCCCCAGTGACCAAGAAGCTATCAAATGAAAAAGAATTATGATTCAAATGATGAAATTCCATGTATGTGAACTAGAAGGCTTTTATGCAAACATCTAGGTCACAATATTCCTAGATAGATGGTTGGGAATTCAAGAAAAGAGCTTAATACAAACTAAAGAACAAAGACATGCCTTGCTCATAGAAGGTTGATATTAGATTCAGAGGGAGTATAATAGTTCATCTAAAACAAACTTGGATGATGAGGTGAGGAGGTTGTTACAAGACCTTAAAGGAAGCATCTAGAAGTCTATGATCATGAGAAGTCAATGCTTTTATGCTATCTCCTACATAACTTGGGTTTCACCTAGAGTGATGCAAACTATATAAGAAATATAGTCCATAAGTATGCTATTCAAGGTACATTATCCCTACAGAACATATGGCTGATATTCTCACCAAGTTTCTTGCTAGAGGTAAGGTTGTGTACCTTCGAGATAAAATTGACATGTTGGAGAATGAAGCCTTAGATGAAAAGGAGTTTCATCTATTATCTTGTATGTTATTGCATTCTTCTCCTTGAGAGAGAAGTCTAAGGTGAAAGCCCTTGTTTCCACCCTTTGGGATGAGCCATGATGGATCCACCCTCTAACATGAGTCAAGGTGGATTTCACATGTGTGACTCCAGGACTTATGGGCCCTCCTGTGAACATTGGAGAAAGGTGATGACTTTTCAACAATGAGCACTTGTATTTTATGATTACAAGGTGATGATCTTGTAATGGAGATTTGTTATGGTAGACATTTATATGTCAGTGCACATACCATAATAGGGTTGTATGTAAGGGGAATGTAATGTTGTCAAATTACTATATCCTTGTATCACGATCTGAGGTGATATGAAAATCAGGTATCATGATCAAAAGTGATTCCTCATATCAAGGTGGTATGAAAACTAGGTATCTTGATCAAAAGTGATTCCTCATATCAAGGTGGTATGAAAACTAGGTATCATGATAAAAAGTGATTCCTCACATCAAGGTGGTATGAAAAATAGGTATCATGATCAAAAGTGATTCTTCATATCAAGGTGGTATGAAAAATAGGTATCATGATCAAAAGTGATTCCTCATATCACATGTTTGGTGATATGTAAAATTGGGTATCACTTGTTAGGTGATTCCTCATATCACATGTTAGGTGATATGCAAAACTAGGTATCACATGTTGGGTGATTCCTCATATCACATGTTAGGTGATATTGAAAACTAGGTATCACATGTTAGATGATTCCTCATATCACATGTTAGGTGATATTGAAAACTGGGTATCACATGGTGATTCCTCATATCATGTGTTAGGTGATATGTAAAACTTGGTGTCACATGTTAGGTGGTACTTCATATCAAAAATTATGTAATATATGATTTCTAAGTATCCATATGAATCATATTAGGATCCTTTCTAAACTTAGTATTACATATTGATTGGACCCTATGAAACATATCACATAGTGACATGCCTCTACGTAAACTTAGTATCCATATGACATAGAATATGAGACATATTGTCATTAGACATACCATGGATATTTATGAGCTATGGTGAACATCATGTGACTTGATATTCTTGCATATGCCATATCTCCTGATATCACAGTGAGGTGATATCTCCTCTCTTTCAAAATTAATGATTTATTACCTTGATGGATTTTATCTTCTCTAGCTAAGAGGGAGTGCTGATGTTTTGTATGGCTATAGTTAGGGTCATATGTGTTGACAAGGGAGACCACAACACATTCTGTTTGATCATCCTCCCTAGCTAAGAGGGAGTATTAATGTTTGTAGCTTCAGTCGTATGATCAATTATAATACATATAATACTTAGATATTGATTAATAATAATATATTTTATTTGTGTATATATATATATATATGTATGTATGTATGTATGTATGTATGTATACATCTAATATATATATGTTATATTATTATTAACATATATTATTCAAATTTATATTATTCTAATATATGATTGTATAATGAAACATTATAAAATGAATAGACATGTCCCATGAAGGGACATGTCTCTCATAGTCTCATTCCTAATATAAATAAGAGAGATTGTTGCATTTGGAAAATACATACCAAAAACAATCATGACAGTGCTATTACATTTGCAGTGATATGGAAAACTCAACAAAACCATTCACCCAAATACCAAAAGAAAAAAGGTAAAAACATACAAAATATCACCACACTAAAACATAAAGGTAAGGGTTCCAGAATACCATCTAGGTGAGTGTCATCACACAACTAGTGTATTGGGATCCACCTCAAAAACTATGTAATCCTAGTCCACTTTTTATGTTAAGGTCCACCCTCACAGTTACTCATGGTCCCAGTACTCCAACAAGTCTATGCGGACTATAAAATCACTTATCTTTTGTTATCTTTTAGAGACCCCCCACCCAAGTTTATTTTATGGTTATCACTTGATTAAGAACCCACCATAGGATCTCCTAGGGGCCCCTTTGGGCTCTAGCACCTATGGTGAGACACTCACCTAGGGTACCTAGTTTTCCTACTCAAAACATGCCATTAGGGAATTGAAACCACTTTAAGTAACCTATTCCATATGTTTAGGAAACTCTCATTTTTATCTCTATTGAGCATTAATGGTTGTCATTAGTATCAAAGGTTATCAAAGACTTCAATCGGTTACATATATTAAGCTAGTCGGTTAAGTATATACACCAAGCATCAGCAGACACCAATACCGAGTGACAGTAAACATTGAGCATCAGAATAAACATTGAGTAGTTTATACAGTGTTAATCAAGGATCACAAGAAACAACATAGTAATCTAGAATGGCACATTCTTCTATGCAAATAGTTACAATAGATCAGAAAACATTTTACCAAGATCAAGAATAGTTTATTGTTGAGATTTTCATTAAATGTAATGAATATCTTATGTAATAGTTTGATCTAGGTTATTTTTGTACATCGTAGATCTTAGGGTTTTGTCTAAGATTTATAAACCTAATTTTGTAAGTGACATAAAGTAGTATGCTATATAATTGTATGTTTGCATCATTTTTGGTGTGAACTGATGTATGATCGAAGAAGCACTTGCCTAACTTCAAGTTTATCATTTGACAAAGAAGAACAATATACAGAGGTAATTAGATTAAGTAGAATCAGAATAGGCTAACTGAATAGTTCAGAGTAGAGATTCATCATAGTAAAGGTGGTATTTTATTAGTACTTTATTGATCTGTATCAGACAATCAAGTTGCCATTTAGTAGATAGTTACCTATTGCTTTCTAATCATTGTAATAGAGTTTTGGTTAAATCTCTTAACAGAGTAGACTTGACAGTCTTTTGTAAATCTCTTAACTGAGTGCACACTCAAGTAGTGTTGCTAAAATCCTATAACAAGGTAGATCTAGCTGATCTATATGTTACTCCTAACAGGGTAAGATCACCAGAAGTGATCAAAACTTGTAGCCCTAACATGAAAACCTTTTTTATCTGCAGTACTGAAGAATTTTTGGGTGTCATCCCCACCATAGTTTTTACCTTCTAACAAGGGTTTTTGCATTACCAAAATACTAATGAACAATTCTAGACAAGCTAAACAAGAAAGAAATCTAGCTATTGATGACCAAAGATAAATAACTGAAAAAATTCAAGAAAAAGAAAGTGAGATACAAAGACTCACCGATCGCCATTTTCAAACATCCAATTAGATGATGGTTGTGAATCAAGAAGTCAATCGAGTGAACAGAGAATTGTCAAGAAAACTTGAAGAAGTTGCAAGACTCAGAGAGGAGAATGAGAAGCTAAGAAATGAAGTGAATACTCAATAGCAACACAATGAAATGAAGAAATTAGGTGAGGAAAATTCTAAGAAGATTGATGACTTTCTGATTAATCAAAGAAGATTTGGAAGAAAATCTGGTCTAGGCTATACCAACGAAGGAGAAACATCACAACAAGCTGAACAGGTCAATAAAAATCAAAATCAAAGACATAAAGTGTTGACATGTTATCACTATGGCAAACTGGGACACACTTCTAATGTTTGTAGAAGCAGAGCACAAGGTAAACCTCCTGTCACTCCTAAGTTCAATAGATATTATTATTACTGTGAAAAGTATGATCATCAAGCTTATGAATGTAGAGCTAAACTGAATGATAATGCTAACAATACTACTGTTGAGAAGTTATGCTATACTTGTAATAAACATGGACACACTACGTGAGAGTGTAAGGCTTAGATGAAACAAGTATGGACTCCTAAGTAGAAAACTCAATGCAAGCCTTATCACCTAAAGAGACAAGGTAACTCTTATGTTTGGGATTATAACACATGGGATAATTGTATTGCATGCAGTAGATATGGGCACATTGCAAAAAATTATAATAGTAAAAGATGGGCTAGACAATAAAGAAGATGGACAAGCACTGGAATGGCATGTTTGCCTTGCCATAAAGTCAGTCATTTAAGCAAGGACTGTAGAGAATGAGCACCAGAGGAAAATCATGTATTTGAGAGTGGAAACACTATTGCAGATATCATGAAGATAAGGAACACTATGTGGAGAAAGGCATCTAATGAGAATGCTGAGTCAAATAATTTTGTCGATGAAACCTCATCCAATGGATTGGGTGACATCAGTACCTCCACCTAAGGTGATATAGGTATGTATGGGATTGACATTTCAAATTGATCACAATCTACATATAGTTCCTTATATATAATGATAAAATACCAAATCTACATGAATGAAGATGCATTGTGGTTTATATGTTTTGAGCTAACAAATTTATACAGTCAGTAAAAGTTAGGCTGAGCATTGGTTACCTGTCAGTAATCACTATTCAAGGTAAACCGAATATCAATATGAACCGAGCAAGAAAATCCTATGTTAATTGAGTAGATAAAAGTCTACAGTTGTCACCGAGTTGATAGTTGTCATAAACCAGAAAGTAGGTCAAACATTTAATGCATAAAGTTTTGAGTGGGAATATAAAAAATTCTATAAATACACAGATGCAAGAGTTCATTTTTCACGTTGTGAATTTTGGAGAGCTAAGATTTCACTGAGCGTGTTCGAGCAAGAATCTTTCAAGCTAATTCAAGAAGTTGCAAATCAAACCGAGTATAGTCTTCGATACATTTCGAGTGTCATACCCCACAAGGGAACTAGGAAACAGAACAAAGATTCTCTTTAGAAAAGAAAACCTAAGTAACAAATTATGAAAAATTTTGAACTTTAAAAGATTTGCATGAACAATCCATAAACATCATTTAACTTACAATCCTTCCAAGGTTCCCTAATAGTACATTTATAATTATTTTAAGATCACTAAGTGTACTAACTCTTATCACATACCCTTTGAAATTCTTTACAGAGAAATATAAATGCTATCATTTGATTACTAACCAATTGATTCCATCAATATTCCCTAAACCCTCTTTCATAAACATTTAAAGCATAATCATTTGTAAAATAATTTATCTAGGAGTTAAACTATTTCTCATATGAAATTAACACATTTGTTTTACTAACTTTTCTTGAACAATAGTATTAAGAAACATGACACTTTGCTTGAAACATATATGAAACTACTTTTGCTTTTCCAACAACATGATTTACATAAAGTTCACCATTCCCTTTTCTTTATCCTAAATCTACCCATCCAAATTAAATCAAATTGAAATACATTAAATGCTACATTACATTCATTTCCTCTAGGAGGTAATAATAGCTTTAAATTTGAGAATAATGAAAGATAAATACAAAGTCTTCTTCCTTCAAAACTAAAACAATACGCAAGCAAGAATCCATAAGCTCTACAACTGTGAAAGGTACCTTGATAAAATATCTACCACCCAACCACATGGATACCAAAAGGTCCACTCCCTCATGCTAGGAGATAAACACCAAGGTCCACAAGGAAGTGATATCTAGGTCGTACCTAGGGTTGGAGTAACCTTTCCCAAATAACAACTGAAAAGAAAATTAAAGTACAAACCCTTTCCAAAAGGTTCTAAGGCTAGGTAGAAACTCTAAGTGACAATTCAGGTTTCCTACCCTTACCAAAAAATCATAAACACATAAAACTAAAATTTGAAGAGATTTTTAGAGGGTTTGGTGTGTGGAAGAGAGAGGGAAATAAAGTTTTCTTTCAATACAAATGAAAAGCTCTACAACTTTCTTGTTCTTTGTCGTGAGGTTATAGCCAGCCCTTTTGTATTTGAATAATCTCCATTCCAAAGTAAATGTGATTAGAAATGGATTGACATAGTATTGGTTTCTATTGCTAACCATTTACATATAGGTTTAATTTGTTTTTATGAGGCTTTGAATAGAGGAAGTCCTCATTTACATTGACTATCCCTATTATTGATTTGGTTTAATCAGTCAATTATTTTTAAGTTTAAATGAGCACATAGGCTCTCTGATTTCTTTGGTTATTATATATTATGGGAGAATCCTATTACTATATAAGTATGTGTCATTAAATGTGAATGCAGGGATATACAAGAGTTTGAAAATAGAGATCTCTGATTAACAAACAATACAGTATCAAAAAAAAAATGACCCTCAGTGCGGGGACCCTAACTTTCAATTCCACCGTTGGATTTTAATGAGCTTTAAATATGTTTTAGAAAATGTAATTATGCCCATCCTCACTGGAGCGATTGAGGATTTTTTATCAAAATAAAAAGTTATACATATCTGAGTATGGGTATGTCTAGAGGGAAAAAATATGTCATGTTAGGACAGTCATAGGTAAGATGATTGTTTAAATAAATTTGATCTAGGAAAGAGATAGACAAAGGGTAGTGACATATTTCCTAATATAAATCATAGTCCTATAATATCTAGAAAGTAAAAAAATAATATAGCATCATAGGGATCATAGCAACACATAGAGAAAAAGGCTAATTATTTATACAGTAATGGTTTTCAATTTACTATCCTTTCTCCTACACAAAATTGCATACATGACCTAATATATTCATTTAAAATTCACAAAGGACAACACAAAGGAAGATTTAAAGAAATTAGAAAATAAAATGAGGAGCATCTTTCAGGATAGCTCCTACGTGGCTTCTGGCGGAGAAAACCATTGATGAAGGCTGATTCAACTCTCTTCAATCTCCTTCTAGCACTTCTCCAAATTCCTCCCAGATGCAGGCACCAACCTTCTATTGGAAACTCACAATCAAACTATCCTTTCAAGAATAATATAGTTCCTCCCATAGAATACTGTAATCCTCCTAAATATAATATCCTCTCAAAGCAATAATCTAATTTCTTGAGTATAATTTCCAGCCCCCTTCCCCATCCTTCAAATATCTCTCCTATAAATAGGTTGAAGGATTGGTTGCATGGGAAAATCAACCGATGCAACCATCCCAACTAAAAGGTAGTTTATAGTTTAAGATTTAATTAATTTCATTAAATCCATTCATGGGAAGGGAATAGCTAATTTAATATTATTAATAATAAAATCTAATATGACAGCCTCATAAATATTAATAAACTAATGTCATTTTCCTTTATTTAAGGAAAATGAAATAATTTATTACTATTATTACTTATCATCTTATTTACTAAAGCTATGGTAAAAGATTTACCATATAATAATTTATCCTTCAAGAAAATAATTTATTTATTATTATTATTTAAAATACAATTACTTTTACACCATATTATATAGATATATGTAACCATAGGCATACGTGTGCACCCATATGCTTATGTGTACATATATTTTTATAATATTATTAAAAACAATATTATTATTAATATTATAAATATCTTATTATTATGGTATTATAAAACATTATTATCCAATCAAATAATAAATCATATTCCATACAAAGTAAAATCACTATATATATATATATATATATATATATATATATATATGGTGATCACTAACACAAGATGTTCTAACAAGATTAGAAAAATCAATCACAACATCCTATACTCGCATGAAATAATAGCTCATATAAATTATCTACTAGAAACAATCGAGCATGTCATTAAGAACAATTAAAGCTACCATATCCAAACCTTAGTCTCCTAAAATGCAAGAGACAAGAACAAGCAACAAGATCACCATAATCCAACAAACTGATATACACAAGGGACTGACTCAGGAACTCCCCGTCTAAGGGTAAAAAAGGGTCAAAGGTTGAGTTCCTTCTCATGGAACCTTGGTGATATCTCTATAACAACAACAATGATCAAGGATTTGAGGGATCGCTTAAACCTATGAGACCAGGTGGAGATGATACCCGGTACCTACAATCCTGCATCACTGAGAAGAAACACATGTGAAAATATATATATATACATAGATCATATATGAAGACAGATGACCAGGATCAATACATCATGTGGACCTCAACTAAGTGAGTAACTATGACTTCGTCCTGAGTCATGAACAAACATTAAACATCTTATACACATGAAAACATAAGACATCATAGATAAAATAGTTAGATTGAAATCTTTGGGTTAGCTTTATAAATCATGTAAATATAGATGTTTTCAAACTTCATAAACATATAAATGATAACAATAAATAAGTGTATCTAAACATCAGATAAGTGTATCATCCTCTAAATAATAAAAACTATAAACATATAGTTCTAACCATCATAATGAAAGTGTCCAAATAAAAGTTCAAGTATAATCATCGGAGAGGGTATTACATCCTCCCCCCCTAAGATGAGACTTACTCTTGGAAGTCAGCAAGTTAGAAATGGAAATACATCAGACATTATCTCTTAAACACATTTTAAATAATATCACATACATAACTAATCCTTGAATCCATGCACTATATAGAGAGAATAATCCTCATAACATGGTTAAGCATGAAATATATATCCCAATCAATTTTACTATCACCAACAAGGATAACTTCAACTTGATCAAATATCAGTATGAATAGAATTTTCCCTTTACTTAGAAAGTAAGAACCAAGGTAAATAACTTGGACCACTCAATTTTCCTTAAAATATATCAAAATATTACAAATTCCTTCTCTTTCAACACATAAAAATTAAATTTTTACTTGCATCTGACATAATGATACATTTCAATCTAAAATAAAACATTGAGCATATCCAAATGTTCCTTATAAATAATCATATCAGTCCACATCACTGGGATTACACATCACAAGGATCAGGAGTGGATATGCCTCTATAGACAAACTCTCACTCTAGGATACAATACCAGTCTCATCTATATCCAAAATCCATATTCAATACCTCACATAGTGGTTTGATGGTGTCTTGGGCCATTGCCACAAAGGCCCTCCATACAAGTCCACATGTCATATCCCTTGTTTGTGTAAGGTGGTTAGCCTCCAAGGAACATAAACCATACATACGAAGGTAGTGGATACTAGCTACATAATAGCCTCACATACCCCCATCCTCAAGGGTTCCTTGCATCTACTTCCTTGTATACACTCACCAAGTCCGCCTCATGCATTTTTAGTGAGGAATCACAACACAACACAACACCAACATTAGAAAATTCCAAAAGAAGATAGTTTAGCCACCAAAGTTCATAAACAATAGAAATAGAATTATCAATCTCAACAATAAGATAAGAAGAATCCATGATAAATTTCATAAGTCTTGGCTAAAATATTATAGAAAAAGATAAGAAAATTGTTGGTCTACACAATTGAAGATAAAATAAATTCACCATAAATTGCACATCACATCACTGTGTGACTATATCTAGTCACCTCATGAGGAAGGAGGGAACAACGTCCAGCTATCGCAATAGCCCTTCATGTGGTTGGGCCTAGGAAACACTACCCACATGGCATAGGGGGTTCAGCTTGGCAACACCCCTGCATTGGATGGTGCAGAATAAGCATGCCAACCCACCCAACATGACCATACACCAAGTGGAGTAAGCACACTCTAGTCGTATGTCACATGGTAGTGTTCCTTGTGGAGTAGGCACACAATATACACACCCCGCATAATTATGTCTCTCATAGATCATCATCATAGCCAGAGGTATACATGGCTTGGGCCCACCCATATGCCTACCACATCTACAAACCAAGCATCCATGGGTGCCCCTCTACAAGCATGCAAGCATCACCAATATACTCTACATCATGTAGGAAACAAAATACATACATATACTGTGCCTTCATGTAATCATGTACATGGCATCATGTTCTCGAGCTTGTCTCGCTACCATCAGCAACACGGCATCATCACCTCACACTATGTTGGAACAATAGTGGGGCATGGCATCATATTCATTGCATCATGTCAAAACATGTGCGAATACGGTATCCATCACAGCATGGGCTAATAGAATCTCCCTCCACATGTTGGACCACATAGAAATGTACATATCCATAAATCAAATATCTCCTCATAGAGGATCATATTAAGTACTGGTTTGTGCTCAAGAACTGTGGAAATTAGGATAAACACTTATGAACTAAATGTTTAGGTTCCTCATAAGGGGAAGCATAGTTTACTCTTTTCCCTCAAGTAGTGGAAGCTAAGGTCACTTCACATCACCATTATATGTACACCACATAAATACCTAAGGAAATGGTGCTACTACTACCCCTCCACATACTAAATTACCAACACTCATGGGTTGGCACTCAGTAGGGTGACAGACAAGAAAGCAACACATGAGTGGTATGGTTCTCCCATACCCTTATCCAAAAAATAACTTCCATGGATGACACTTATATTGCACCACTCCATGGAACTCAATTAATTAATGGTTATACACAACACCCAACATAAGCACTAGCACTAGTTTTATCACATTTACAAGGAAGTACACAATAACATCACATAGTATCCATATATTCCAATTTTTATTTTATTTTATTTTCACAATTCACTTTGTCTACCTAGTACAAGATACCAATGACATACTTAATCACATTTCACCTCCTCATGGGCATATGCCAATATCCAATGTACACATATCAATCTCTGCCATTCCCATAATATGAGACAATAACATCTATTTGCAAGATGACTTCAACTTATATAAAATAAGGCACAAGAGAAATTATATTTCTTCAAGAGTCATCAAATCAATACATATTTGTTTTAATTAAGGAAAGGAAACAATAAACTTGTACTACATACATTTATTAGTCACATAATAAATTCACAAGTAATCATTATAAACCATTATGGATATTCACTTTTCACCCAATCAGGGACACTAAGAGTGGACCAAGTATCATCTTTTCAAATAAATAAATTAGCTAGGTACTTTCATTACACATGATACATCCCTCCAATAAAGACACAACAAACCATATAGACATTTCAAGACACTAGTATTCACTAACATAATGACTTCAATACCAATAAGGAAATACATTGAAGTCTCAATTTCCTAATATTGAAATTTGGGAAGGATAATGACATCATTACTAAACTCACCATAATATTCACATTTCATCTAAATATACCTATTCACCATGTCAAGAACAAACAATTTCCCAAAATAGTCCAAAAAATCTTCCTCCAATAATTGAACCAAAAGAAAATGTACTCCTTTAATTTTGAAATCTCCTAATTCCATCAATATGGTTAAATCCTACATCAAACTCCAATAAAAAATACACCAGAGCTTAGGTCATTTACGCAAGAATCTCAAAATCAACAATTGAAATCATATATGTACATTACATATAGATAACATCATTTTATGGCCATTCATCAAGAAGAGAGAAGAGATATTTATTTTAATTTGTGGTGGTTATTATCAAATATCACTAATGAAATTTATTTGAACATTCATAGGTTAGAAAAACCATAATCAATCACACATCCTATCACATTATCAATTACATATAAAGCTTAAGAGAAATAAACACAATCTTAATTTAGAGAACGTTACCAAACTATTTGTAATTCTTTCAACAACCTGGCCAAAAGGATTCCCCAAGAATTATAGTGTTGCAACCTAGTTAATAAGGTTCTAAATTCCCCTTCCGTACAAAATTTGGTTGTCAATTCTCTTTTAAAATGGGGAAAAGGAAAATAGGATGCAATACTTCAACCTTTACCATAACCTACAATACATATGCAACTTAACTTCATCATTTTGACTCTATAAGAATAAGTACTACCATGGTAATATCTTACTCCTTGCTATAAATGCAAGCAATGCAACTCCAACTTATAAAATCTCATTAACTAGGATAATTGATCAGACATAGAAATTATGATGTAAATTTAGTATTTATAGGAAAATAGAGTGTTAAGCACTTTCAAATCAATCAAGTAATCCTAAAATAACTATAACAAGCACTCATGATGAAAATTGTTAGAGGTAGAATTAGTAGGTAATGTTAGCTACTACCAAAAATTTAGGCACAATAAAACTTACAATAATACCTCGAGTCTTTCTAGGAGCACAACAAGAAGGTGAGTGTCATGCGCAAAAATTTCCACTCAAAACCACACCAACTTTTTTTTTAAAAGGATATAAGTTAATGTTTAAGATTAAATGTTGACATAAGTTGAACGGTTAAAACTGTGAGCAAGGAGGTTAACTTCCGTTTGAAGGAAAAACATGGTGAGGGTTAATGGTCACACTCACTTAGTCCAAGATGAAAAGCCCAACAACTTCTGGGGTTAACCAACCTAATCCTACTCATAACCCATTAAATTTATTGTTTACTAAACATGAGAACATTATTATAATTTAATAAATTTAAATATCTTTTCTTAAAACGTTAGAGCTATCTTTGATTTAAGCATCGATTATCATATGAAGTTAAACTATGGTTTAATAAAGTGTTCCATAAAATGATAATCAAATTTAAAGGAATTGTCGTTACTAAAATCATTTATTTCAGCCTAATGTCCACATGACAATTAGATTAAGTCATTAAAAATATCTTAAATTAAAACGAATAATATACTAGTTAGATAAATTTATTAATGTAAGGATATATAATATTTGATTTAAAATAATATAAATAAAATTTACTCACAATAAAAACTAAATAACTATGCTACCCATTGATGAGAATGAATTAAAAATCACCATAACAAATTAGGAGAAAAAAAAACAATTCATCTATAAACTAACGTCCATTTAACCTTTAATTAAATTAGCTAATTCGATTAAACTCATTTTATCATTATCAATACGTTAATAGAAGAATATTTATTAATAATTAAAATTAACAATAATAAATCCTAAATATAACATATTTATTAATAAATAAATTTATTAATAAATATAGTTATTAAATAATAAATACTAAATAATAAACAATAACATTTTATTATTAAAATTCAATAATAACATAACTCTTAATAATTAAATTAATTATTAAATAAACTAAATAAACTAAAATAAGTATTAAATAATAATTATATTAATTAATATAATTATTAATTAATAATTAACAAAAGAAAACTTAATTATTAATTATATTAATTAATAATGAATATTAATTAATAATATTAAAAATCAAAATTAAATTAAATTTAAAATAGTGCGCTCACATAAGTTGGCCGACCCATTTTTATGTCCCCGAGGGGACTGCAACGCGGGGCCCCCATTGACTATGCGATACCCCCGCGTGCAGGGGCCGTCCTACCTTAGCAAGGCGGTACCCTGCACTCGGCAAGGCCGTCCTACTTCGGCAGGGCGATACCTGCGTGCAGGCCCGCTAGAGGAGAGAGGGGGCGTGTGGGGACCACGTGCCCCCCCTCCCCCCCTCCCCCCTCCCCCCAATTACATATATATTTTTTTGAAATTTTTTTTGAAATTTATTTATTTTAAATTAAATGAAAACTTTTGTAAGGAAACACTTTATTTGATTTGCATATGTGATTTTTTTGTTAATAAGTAAAATTCTAATTTTATAGAAATAGATTTATTTATTCTATTTTTTTGTGTGGGGTTTCTTTGGGTGGTGACCCAGGTGGGTCCCACCCTAAGTGAATTTGGGGAAAGCTATATTTGGTGAATTTTAATAGCTTATTTTTATTCTGATTGTGCCAAGTAGATGAAAAATATTCATTTTTAATTGACTATGGTTTTTAGGAAAATGTATGGGATTTCTCCCATACATCTTCCAGAGACCTGTAGGTCTCATTTTTACACTTTTTATGCTTTTCTTCTCTTGTTTGTTTATTTTCTTGGTTGCATTTGTGTTTCTTCTCATTGTTGATTTGTATTTTACTAAAGGAGATATAGTTTAGTTTTTTTTTGGTTTGATATCTAACATTCTAACTTGAACATTTTCATACAAATAAAGTCAACTCTTTTATATAAAGGATTGAAAACTTTCTTCACTTCATAGTTTATCAACAAGTATACAAAAGTTTTTTATCCCTGAGTAAACAAACAAGGTTCTACATCTTTATTTTCTTTCTATTGGAATAATACATTGTTCATTCTCTATTGTTTACAACATAAATACACTTAAATTCTTTCTTTGAGCATCACTCATATTTCATAAAAAAATGAAACTAACCAAAAGGAAACTTCAATACATTTTGATACATGTATCAGATTTCATATCTTTAAAGGATTTCAAGTAACAACTTAATACATTGGCAACTTCCTTTGAACAATATTTTATATTAACAAAAATAAAACTATCAACAAGATATTCATACATCTTCTCACAATTTAAATACTACAACACTTGATACAATCACAAGACTTGGAGTGATGAATCCATTACACAATATTCATTGAACTCATGGTATTCACAAGATTTCTCTTACAATAACATTAATCACAATACAAAAGTGATCCATGTCAAAACTGAAAACATCATCCACAACTCCTCAAGGTTTCAACTTCTACATGAAGACTTCAATGGCTTCCAAAACCTACAAATAAACAAAATAGGCCATGGAGTGCTCACCTCCCAACGTAGGCTTCTATGAAGCCACCCCCAAGCTTGGGAAACCATCACATAGACATGGGTTTACACACACAAACAAACCATAATCATAATACACCAAAAACTACATTTATACTCCCATCCAAGGCAAAACAAAGAGTCTCAAAATGACTCAATATTTGGGGTGAAGGTGGAACCAAATCTCAAGGGGAGAGAGCACATTTCATAATAAGAGACAAGCCAACACTTAGCTTTCTCATCACACATCTCCCACAACATCACAACCCAACAAAACTCTTTATGACCCCCAAAATACAAAAAAAGAGAAATGGCTACATGGAGCCCATACATCCATGTTTTCTTCCTTCTCCTTTCCAAGGAGAGGCTCTACACCCATGGTTGTCCCAATTGATCCCTTCACCCCCAAGGCTACTCTTCCCTCCCAAGGGTGAGTATGGCCTTGAGAACTCCCTTAAGAAAATAATACAACACAAACAAAAAATCTCAAGAACTCAAATCTTCACATATACAATACAAACGATTTGCATAACATCTCGCATAAGATTTCACATATACAACTACAAATCTTGCAACACAACATACTCTCAACAACAAAAATATGGAGAACACAAAATTACAATACTACATACAATGAAATTATCATCTATATGAGCTTTCATGAAGAGCCACCAACCTAAGTCCAAGCTATAATGGTGAGAGAGTTGAAGATGAGATCCTTTTGTCCAAGCTTTTTCCTCTATCCCCGTTCCTCCAAAATTAACTAGTCTCTAAGTTAAAGAGTGGGTGTCAAACTCTTCCAATAGAAGAGTCCCCTCTAAGAAGGCCTCCACACAATCTTTCAATTCACAATAGGAATCTCATTGTATCATAATCGAATCAAACCTTCATTTCCTAGTTACTTACATAAGCATATAAAATCCATCACATCATCACAACATTCATAAATCAAAATAACCATAATTTAGAATTTGAATTTATGTCATAAAAAGGTCATCAATAATTCATCACCTAACATTTAACCTGAAATGAAATACACATCTCAACTTTATTCATTTCTTGATTTTCACTTTCCTAACAACTCATATCGACATAAATTCCCTAATTGCACATCTCAGTATTTCATCTAAATCAATCATCATAATGTCAGTCATAATGTATTATATAGCCAACATTGTGAGTATAAAAAGCATCATAAAAATGTAATGTATATTTCTCATCAACTATAATCAAAACCTTGTCAAAAGGGTAGAATCTACTAAACTAATCAAAACATTAAGCCAATTACTAGGGCTACCATAACGATAATGAAAAATCCATGGGGGGTTTTCATTTTGGGTTAAATGTTAGGTGATGAATTATTGATGACCTTTTTATGACATAAATACAAATTCTAAATTATGGTTATTTTGATTTATGAATGTTGTGATGATGTGATGGATTTTATATGCTTATGTAAGTAACTAGGAAATGAAGGTTTGATTCGATTATGATACGATGAGATTCCTATTGTGAATTGAAAGATTGTGTGGAGGCCTTCTTAGAGGGGACTCTTCTTTTGGAAGAGTTTGACACCCACTCTCTAACTTAGAGAATAGTTAATTTTGGAGGAACGGGGATAGAGGAAAAAGCTTGGACAAAAGGATCTCATCTTCAACTCTCTCACCATTATTGCTTGGACTTAGGTTGGTGGCTCTTCATGAAAGCTCATATAGATGATAATTTCATTGTATGTAGTATTGTAATTTTGTGTTCTCCATATTTTTTTTGTTGAGAGTATGTTGTGTTGCAAGATTTGTTGTTGTATATGTGAAATCTTATGCTAGATGTTGTGAAAATCTTATGCTAGATGTTGTGAAAATCTTATGAGGGATTCATTAATATTCCTTTATTAAGAAAGACATCCACTATTTATGAAAGTACTTAGGAGACTCATTAACTAATTCTAGAATGAAAACATAAGTAATTTATTTGAGGCAACTTAATCAAAGAAGAACATGCATACTTTTGTAAAACAATGTAGCATAAATACCAAGAACGTGGTTCTTATATCTAGGATCCTATCTTACTAATACAATGATAAAATCAAAAGGAAACTATGTAAAACACACACAAAAATAAGTGAGATATGAGTCCCAGAGTTCCCAGTGTGGAAACCTAGGGCTCTGATACCAAAGATGTCATGCCCCGCAAGGGAACCAGGAAAGAGAACAAAGATTCTCTTTAGAAAAGAAAACCTAAGTAACAAATTATGAAAAATTTTGAACTTTAAAAGATTTGCATGAACAATCCATAAACATCATTTAACTTACAATCCTTCCAAGGTTCCCTAATAGTACATTTATAATTATTTTTAAGATCACTAAGTGTACTAACTCTTATCACATAACATTTGAAATTCTTTAGAGAGAAGTATAAATGCTATCATTTGATTACTAACCAATTGATTCCATCAATATTCCCTAAACCCTCTTTCATAAACATTTAAAGCATAATCATTTGTAAAATAATTTAACTAGGAGTTAAACTATTTCTCATATGAAATTAACACATTTGTTTTACTACCTTTTCTTGAACAATAGTAATAAGAAACATGACACTTTGCTTGAAACATATATGAAACTACTTTTGTTTTTCCAACAACATGATTTACATAAAGTTCACCATTCCCTTTTCTTTTTCCTAAATCTACCCATCCAAATTAAATCAAATTGAAATACATTAAATGCTACATTACATTCATTTCCTCTAGGAGATAATAATAGCTTTACATTTGAGAATAATGAAAGATAAATACAAAGTCTTCTTCCTTCAAAACTGGAACAATACGCAAGCAAGAATCCATAAGCTCTACAACTGTGAAAGGTACCTCGATAAAATATTTACCACCCAACCATGTGGATACCAAAAGGTCCACTCCCTCGTGCTAGGAGATAAACACCAAGGTCCACAAGGAAGTGATATCTAGGTCGTACCTAGGGTTGGAGTAACCTTTCCCAAATAACAATTGAAAAGAAAATTAAAGTACAAACCCTTTCCAAAAGGTTCTAAGGCTAGGTAGAAACTCTAAGTGACAATTTAGGTTTCCTACCCTTACCAAAACATTATAAACACATAAAATTAAAATTTGAAGAGATTTTTAGAGGGTTTGGTGTGTGGAAGAGAGAGGGAAATAAATTTTTCTTTCAATACAAATGAAAAGGTCTACAACTTTCTTGTTCTCTGTCGCGAGGTTATAGCCAGCCCTTTTGTATTTGAATAATCTCCATTCCAATGTGAATGTGATTAGAAATGGATTGGCATAGTATTGGTTTCTATTTCTAACCATTTACATATAGGTTTAATTTGTTTTTATGAGGCTTTGAATAGAGGAAGCCTTCATTTACATTGATTGTCCCTATTATTGATTTGGTTTAATCAGTTAATTATTTTTAAGTTTAAATGAGCACATAGGCTCTCCAATTTCTTTGGTTATTATAGATTATGGGAGAATCCTATTACTATATAAGTATGTGTCATTAAGTGTTTGAATGCAGGGATATACAAGAGTTTGAAAATAGAGATCTCTGATTAACAAACAATATAGTATAAAAAAAATGATCCTCAGTGCGGGGACCCTAACTTTCAATTCCATTGTTGGATTGTAATGAGCTTTAAATATGTTTTAGAAAACCTAATTACTCCCATTTTCACTGGAGTGATTGAGGATTTTTTATCAGAATAAAAAGTTATACATATCTGAGTACGGGTATGTGTAGAGGGAAAAAATCTATCATGTTAGGACAGTCATAGGTAAGATGATTGTTTAAATAAATTTGGTCTAGGAAAGAGATAGACAAAGGGTAGTGACATATTTCCTAATATAAATCATAGTCCTATAATATATAGAAAGTAAACAAATAATATAGCATCATAGGGATCATAGCAACACATAGAGAAAAAGGATAATTATTTATACAGTAATGATTTTCAACACACTATCCTTTCTCCTACACAAAATTGCATACATGACCTAATATATTCATTTAAATTTCACAGAGGACAACACAAAGAAAGATTTAAAGAAATCAAAAAATAAAATGAGGAGCATCTTTTAGGATAGCTCCTACCTAGCTTCCGGCGGAGAAAACCATTGATGAAGGCTGATTCAACTCTCTTCAATCTCCTTCCAACACTTCTCCAAATTCCTCCCGGATGCAGGCACCAACCTTCTACTGGAAAATCACAATCAAACTATCCTTTCAATAATAATATAGTTCCTCCCCCAGAATACTATAATCCTCCTAAATACAATATCCTCTCAAAGCAATAATCTAATTTCCTGAGTATAATTTACAGCCCCCTTCCCCATCCTTCAAAGATCTCTCTTGTAAATAGGTTGAAGGATTGGTTGCACGGGAAAATCAACCTATGCAACCATCCCAACTAAAAGGTAGTTTATAGTTTAAGATTTAATTAATTTCATTAAATCCATTCATGGGAAGGGAATAGCTAATTTAATATTATTAATAATAAAATCTAATATGAGAACCTCATAAATATTAATAAACTAATGTTATTTTCCTTTATTTAAGGAAAATGAAATAATTTATTACTATTATTACTTATCACCTTATTTACTAAAGCTATGGTAAAAGATTTACCATATAATAATTTATCCTTCAAGAAAATAATTTATTTATTATTATTATTATTTAAAATACAATTACTTTCACACCATATTATATAGATATATGTAACCATAGGCATACGTGTGCACCCATATGCTTATGTGTACATATATTGTTATAATATTATTAAAAATAATATTATTATTATTCTATTATAAAATATTATTATCCAATCAAATAATAAATCATTTTCCATACAAAGTAAAATCATGATATATGTGTGTGTGTGTGTGTGTGTGGTGATCACTAACACTAGATGTTCTAACAAGATTAGAAAAATCAATCACAACATCCTATACTCGCATGAAATAATAGCTCATATAAATTATCTACTAGCAGTGATCGAGCATCTCATTAAGAACAATTAAAGCTACCATATCCAAACCTTAGTCTCCTAAAATGCAAACTGATATACACAATGATACATCAACAACACAAGGGACTGACTCAGGAAATCCCCGCCTAAGGGTAAAAAAGGGTCAGAGGTTGAGTTCCTTCTCATGGAACCTTGGTGATATCTCCATAACAACAACAATGATCAAGGATTTGAGGGATCACTCAGACCTGTGAGACTAGGTGGAGATGATACCCGGTACCTGTAGCCCTCCATCATCGAGAAGAACACCTATGCAAATATATATATATATATACATATATATATATATATATATATATATATATATATATATATATATATATATATATATATATATATATATATATATATATGTATATATATATATATATGTATATATATATATATATGTATATATATATATATATGTATATATATATATATATATATATATATATATGTATATATATATATATATAGATACATAGACATATGAAGACAAATGACCAGGATCGATACATCATGTGGACCTCAACTAAGTGAGTAACTATGACTTCGTCCTGAGTCATGAACACACATTAAACATCTTATACACATGAAAACATAAGACATCATAGATAATAATGGTTAGATTCAAATCCTTTGGTTAGCTTTATAAATCATGTAAATATAGATGTTTTCAAACTTCATAAACATATAAATGATAACAATAAATAAGTGTATCTAAGCATCGGATAAGTGTAACATCCTCTAAATAATAAAAACTATAAACATATAGTTCTAACCATCATAATGAAAGTGTCCAAATAAAAGTTCAAGTATAATCATCAGAGAGGGTATTACACTGAGTAAGTTGAAACCCTACCAAGAATATTTCTCGTAACTTACTGAAAACCTAGTTTGTTGAAATGGCATCTACTATGAGTTCTTCTAAGGTTATGGAAGAAGAAGTTAATTTAATTGTGTCAACAAGTTACAAGGAACCTCACTATAAGTTACTATTAGAAATAGGAAATACTGAGAGGGGGGGGGGGGGTGAATTAGTATTTCACAAACTTTTTCTTTTGCCCACTTATGGATATAACAGATTACTTTAGTGCATACAAAGATTATCAAGCTGATTAACAAACATAGTAGTAAATAGAAAGAACTCATAACACATGATATGTTCTCGAGGAAACCCTGGCCAAGGGAAAACCCCGGTGGGGATGGTACCCACAAATATCACTAATCAAAAGTATCTTGTTAGGGATATTGGACCCTGTTAGGAGTCAATTTACAATATATAGTAGATCTGTCCTGGTTAAAGGACTTTAGGCCTTATTAGAAGCCTTAACCCTATTAGGAGTTAGATTACAAAACCTGATCGCTAGCTGAGCTCATTGCCCAAACAGGTAATAAAATTTTTTTTTGACTATAGTATGGTACTGCTTACAACTTCGCATCAATAGCCTTTGTTGCTATCATAATATACAACTATCACAAGTTATCCTTTTTTTTCTTTTTACATATCACACACTATACATTGTTTCATTACATTTCAAGTATGCCTAATATATGAGTTATTAGAGCTAATAAATTTATATGGTCAGCTTCCAAAATCTTTATCCAAGAGTAAACATCTAGGATGTCATCCCTTCATAATGTTAAGTCATTATTTTGACAAGAAAAAATAATCCCTTAACTCTTTCGCTAATACTGTCTCAAAAATTATTCTGTCTGCAAAAACTATCTTCGATAAACTTTGAATAACTTCATCTGTACTACTCCAAACTATATGCGCACTGAGATGGGGTATCCTCATACTCTGTAGAAGCTTTAGTTGACTGTGCAAAAAAAAATATTGCTCCAGTGGACGTTGCCAACTAAATCTTCACTGAGTGCTCTGTCAGGATCACTGTATCCATACTTAGACAATTTCTTCCTTCAACTTGCCATACTTGCATTCCAGATTCTGCACTTTCAATAGAGATCATATGTTTCCATAATGACAACATCTATGCATCCACATTAGCCAAATTGCCAACAATCTCCCCCTTTGTCATTGGTGGCAACATATGGGAAAATTGGCTAAGTGTGCAAACAAAACTTCAAAGTATTTACACAAAATTGTGGCCAAATGTTATACAACACATATACAATATTGTACTCCATAGAATAGCTCCCCCTATGAGTATCCTTCCTCAACATATTTTCAATTTTCTACTATCTCTCCCCCTTTGACAACAATGACAAAGATAGGGTGTAAAAAATTAAAAAAAACTTTATACCTTGTTATGAGCTATTGCAAAGCCGGTAGGCTTGCAACACAGTCGCCAAACTCTGACTTCCATGATTCAAAATCTTTCTCCCATATCTTCCTAATGGATTCAACAACATTGAGTAGAGTAATCAATTCGTATGCTGCTGTCTGACAAGCTTACAGGGAATTAAAGCTAAACTTCTAAAAAGATGTCTTTGCTGAAAGACATTGCTCAATTTGGTCTTTAACAATTGAGGTCTTGATTGAGATATGCTCTCTCAAGATGTTAATCCTGATCATCTTTCTATTCTTCTCCTCTACAAACATTCTGATTTCATCATTTAACTTCCTTATGTTCTTCTCTACAGAACTTATCTTTACATTTGGGCTTGTCAAGGTGTTTGTTTCAGCTGTAATTGCATCTATCTTCTCTCTGATCTTCTTATCTTCTTCAGCTGTTAAGATTTCTAATTTTGTGCATTGTATATACAAACTCTTTCCAGTCTCAAAATGTTTCCTCAAATTCTTTATGCATACATCCAAATTACCAATATCATTTTGAATATTTACACTTAAATTTTGTTGCATTTTTGCTTCAAAGGCTTCTTGAACTTTTATTCTAGCAATATCCTTTAAGTTAGAAAATTTAGAGTCAAAAGAGTTTATTACTATTTTAGCTTTCTCAAGTGGATCCGATTCAAATACCTTAGTGTTGATCACACTCTCAAGTTTCTCTATCAAAACTCTAACTTTTCCTTCAAGATCTTTCACCTTCTTATTCTTTCCAATAATTTTATTAAGAGATGTGATGAGCTCAAGCTGATCATCATCTTCAACCTCTTTTCCAATGTCTTCAAAAATTGAACCAATTTGTCTCTTCTTACTGTCAGGTGCACTAGGGGTAGTGACCTCTATCAAAATTTGTTTACCTTTAACTGTCTGCTCTGCTGGAACTGATTATGATATAGCTGGTGCTTCCACTGCCTCTATATCCTTTTTTGATTTTGTAATCTTCTCTTGCTCTTCTAAAGCCAAATTGTCAACAATGTTTCCTAGATCATGAAATACTGCATCATCTGACTCTAGTGTCACTTTGGTTCCTTCAATGTCCATTGATTCTTTGCCAATATTGATATGTGAAGAAGATGGGACTTCTTCAATACCAACTTCCTCTGTATGCGGTTCCTCTGATTGCTTCTGCTGAGGATTTGATTCAACATGCTTTCCTGCAACTATATCTGCAAGAACTTGCATTACTACTTGCTCAGTCTCTTTTTGTACTTCCTCCTTTTTGCCTCCCATTATAAGGATTTTTCTTCTCTTAGTTCTCAATAAAGTTCCAAGAGGCTTCAAGAATCTTTTCAAATGATCTTCATCCTCAACTTTACAGAACTGTCTGATTACATGTTCTCTCATCTTTATGTCCTCTTCTTGTGCTCTCTATTTTCTATTCACAAGTCTGTTATACAAATTTTTTGGGATCTTACCATGAATAGTGCTAAGTTTCTTATTTGTCAAAATCATATGTGTAATCATTGCATTTTCAAAATTCAATCTATCAAATGATCCATATAGATCATAGAATTTATTTATCTTAGTGAAGTCTCCATGCTTTAATATATCTTCATTAACTCTTTCAATTCTTGGTTTCCAAGTTTTCTTCTTGATTGAAACTTCATCATCATCTTTAATTTCTACTACTTTTCTAGGTACAGGTGGTACAATCACTTTCTATCTCTTGTCGGGTCCTGTTGCACTCACTTTTACTCTTTTTCTAGGAATAGGAGAAAAAGATTTATCTCCTTCATCTTTTTCAGGTACTTCAACTTTTACCTTTACTGCAATAGGATCAACAGGGTCTGCACTAGATGCCACAAGTGGAATTACAAGATTTTTACTTTGCTTCAAGGTTTCTGCAGTCTTCTTAGCTATGTCAAACTCATGACTTGACATACCTGATTCTTTCAGTATTTTCTTCATAGTAGATTCAACTCTCCTACTAGATTGCTTCTTTTCTCTCAAACTTATTGTAGAGTTGAAATTCTCTTCATAGGTTCCAAACCTATTTGCATGACCATCCAACCCACACTTTAACAATCTATTCACATATCCTATTGTTTCTGCTTCAGATACTTCATAGCCAAGAGGGTCTATGAATTCCATTCTAGGCTCAACTACTTTAATGTAGGTGAAATCAGTGTCTACCATAAAACAAATGTCATCTTTATGCTTTTCAACTAAGGATTGAGGAATCCTTGATTTTTTCTTAACAATATTCTAAAAAGTCTTCAATACAAGCTTCACACTGTCATTGACTTTATCAATTAGGTGCTTCATGTAGAATGAGTTTATTCTTTCCATTGTGTTCACATTGTCACTCCAATCAACCGTGTAAGGAAATCTTCTCAAAATATGGAAAAACATATAGGTTATCAGAGATGAAAACCTAAACTGTGTGTACTTAGCCTTCTTAATCTTTTCTAAGTTCTCAAATAACTAAATTTTCAAAATTTCACATAGGTCTACTTGTTTCTTCTCAATACACATAAGATAAGCTACATGAACCATTCTTCCAACCATGTCATCTTCCCTTGAACTACCACATAATTTAGTTGTTAGGATCTTGCAAAGGTACCTAACATCATCTTGTTTAATCTTACTTATCACAATTCCTCTACCATTATAACTAGATCCAGTGTTGTCTAAAAAAATCTTTCTCATGTTCTTTTCATTTAGTGGAATCTCTCCAACTTTTAATAATCCAGTAACATCATGAATTAGGTCAGCAGTTATATCAATAACTCTATCCTCCATCCAGAATTTCCCATTGTGGATTCTACTTAAAATGATCTTGGTACATTCCTCATCATTAAATTCATACTTCATGGAATAATTGATAATTTCATTATTCTCTAGGTTCCCATAAGCTGGTTTAACTGACATGTCTTGATTATACAATTTGTTGTAATCATCACTAAAATTTACATCTCCCAAAGTTTCAAACTTGCAACCTAAATATCCTTTAACATTCTCAATGTATAATACTCCATTTGGTACAGATGATAGTGCTAGTTTGTCATCAATTTCAGCTGGTTCTACTGGTTCTTTCTTAATCTTAGGTCTATTCTTATCCTTAACATTATGAACCATATAAATATCCATCTTATCAACTGAGTAAAGATCAAAAATACCTCAACTTTTCAAATCTAGGGTTTCAGTATGGTCGTCGCTGCAAACTGCTTCCAAACTTCTTCAAATCATCCTCAACTCACTTTTTCTTCTTTCAAATCTCTTTTCAATCACTTTTTAATCATGATAAATTCAATTTCAACCTTATAACACTTCACATTAACTCAATCTGGCATCGCATTCATTCATTTTGCCACTAAAACCTCAAAAAGCTGATTCTACAAACCTGCAACCATAAAACTTTTTGTGACCTCACAAATCATGATATTTTATTTTGCGCACTTAACCATAGCATTAGTACAACATAAAAAACCTATATCTAACTGCGCAAAACTTAACTCATTCAAATTCCTAATCTACACTAATCCTAAGTCCTAAACTACGGAAACTTACATAATTTATGTACTTAAAGAAGGGTCAGGTAAAGATTCATCCTTACCATTTGTTACATTACCTTCCTGACTACTTTCAATGCTGAATATACCTCCTTGATCTGTGCCTTTATCAAATTTTACTTCATCTTTATTGCTACAACAACCTTTCTCTTTGTTTCCTGCATTTTCATTCCTTCTTGCATTGTTCCTAGGGTTAGGGTTATGATGATAACCTCCATCGTTCATTCTGAAAACTCTTGTTGAGTGTCCAAACTTGTTGCATATCTGACAAATGATTCCATTATTTCCAAATCTCTATCCTTACTGGTTAATCTGTGACCTGCAATTTCTAGCAATATGTCCTACTTTGTTGCATCTAAAACATACTACCACTTTTCTTTGATTCATTTCTTCAATAGATTTATTATCTGCATTGTTAGTATTCCCAATCATTCTATCATAATTATTCAAAATTACTTTAGGTCTTCTACATTCGTTAGCTCTATGTCCAAAACTATGACAATTATAACAATGTCCATTAAGAGGTTTAAATTGCTTACCTATGCAATCTCTCTTCATGTGCCCAATAGTATTACAAGCAAAAAATCTACCTTTGAATTCTCTTTGCATTCCTTTAGATGATTCTTCCTATTTTGATTCTTCTTTCTCTCTAGGTGGTTCTTCTTTAGGTGGATCTTCCAATGTGTTCTCATCTAGCTTCATTTCCTCCACACTTTCAGATGTCTTCAAATCTGGCTTCTTACTTTCATGGTTTGTTCTAAACATACTAAATCCAAATCCAGTCCTATCAAAGAATGGTTCTTCAAAAGAAATTTGTTTTTTAGTCTTATCACTATTTGAATATAGCCTTTCAAGTTGTTGTTTAGATTTAGTTAATTCACCTTTCATAATTTTATTATACTTCTCAAGTTCCACATACTGCACTTTTACTTTTTCAGATTCAGATGTTTCCTTTTCAAGTCTTGATCTCAGATCTTCATTCTCAATTTTCAATTTTTCATTATCAGATCTCAAATTTCCATCTTTCATACTAAGCTTTAGATTTACTATCTTTAGCTCATGTTTAATGATCTCATTTTCTTCTTCTAATTCATCACAATCTTCAACAAGCATATCAGATTTCTTTTCAGATTTTAGATCTTCAATCTTACCTTTTAATTTGTCAATAGCATTCTTTGCATCTTCATATTTTCTTCTTAAGGAGTTTCTTTCATCAGTAAGCATATCAATCTGTTCAAGAGCTTCTTCAAGGTTCTTCTAAAGTTGATCCATATCCATAGAGATCTTACTCAAGCTGCTAAGCTTTCCTTGAATGTTCCTTCTCCGAGTAACTGTGCTTTGATACCAATTGTTAGAAATAGGAAATATTGAGAGGGGGGGGTGAATCAGTATTTCAAAAACTTTTTCTTTTGCCCACTTATGGATATAACAGATTACTTTAGTGCATACAAAGATTATCAAGCTAATTAACAAACATAGCAGTAAATAGAAAGAACTCATAGCACATGATATGTTCTCAAGGAAACCCTGGCCAAGGGAAAACCCTGGTGGGGATGGTACCCATAAAGATCACTAATCAAAAGTATCTTGTTAGGGATATTGGACCCTGTTAGGAGTCAATTTACAATATATAGTAGATCTATCCTGGTTAAAGGACTTTAGGCCTTGTTAGAAGCCTTAACCCTATTAGGAGTTAGATTACAAAACCTGATCACCAGCTGAGCTCACTACCCAAATAGGTAATACAAAATGTTTCTGACTATAGTATGGTACTGCTTATAGCTTCACATCAATAGCCTTTGTTGCTATCACAATATACAACTATCACAAGTTATCCTTTTTTTTTCTTTTTACATATCACACACTATACACTGTTTCATTACATTTCAAGTATGCCTAATATATGAGTTATTAGAGCTAATAACTTTATATGGTCAGCTTCCAAAATCTTTATCCAAGAGTAAACATCTAGGATGTCATCCCTTCATAATGTTAAGTCATTATTTTGACAAGCAAAAATAATCCCTTAACTCTTTCGCTAATACTATCTCAAAAACTATTCTGTCTGCAAAAACTATCTTCAGTAAACTTTGAATAACTTCATCCGTACTAATCCAAACTTTATGCACACTGAGATGGGGTATCCTCATACTCTGTAGAAGCTTTAGTTGACTATGCAAACAAAAATATTGCTCCGGTGGATGTCGCCAACTAAATCTTCATCGGATGCTCTGTCAGGATCATTGTATCCATACTTAGACAATTTCTTCCTTCAACTTGCCATACTTGCATTCTAGATTCTATGCTCTCAATAGAGATCATATGTTGCCATAATGACAACATCTATGCATCAACATTAGCCAAATTTCCAACAATTACACCCAAAAGTTGCAAGCAAAACGGATTCAAAAGGAGCTTTTTTAAGCATCCCACCTAGAGTTTTGTTGATGGAAGACATAAGATCATATATTCACTATAAAATTGGTGAAATTGGATATTTCGATATGTATGTTGCATTTTAGGCACTTTGTAATGAAGAAATGATGTTGAAACTAGAGCACAAAATTGTTGAAACACTTGGACTCACCAATGCCCTAAATTTCCCAAAGAATTTCAAGAATGAATGGATTAGGGTTGTGTTAAGAAGATATCATGAAGGTACATTCTGGTTAGAGAAACCAATCCAAGTAACTAAGAGGATGGTTAGTAGGGATACTGGTTACCCAATTGCTGACAAGGTCAAAGCATTTTGAAGCACTGCACAAACTGAAGTTGAGAAGAATACTGACACAGCATGGGATGGTAGAGCATTACAGATTTCAAAATTTGTGGATCCCATAGTTAAGTTCGCAGCACATGTTATTGGGTACAAAATATTTCAATCGAGTAGGTCAAATAGTGTACCATGTAGTGCAGTAGATATGGATTACAAACTAATAAAGAAGGGTCATCAGATAAACCTCATCGAGCTACTATTGAGATAGGTTGAAGAAAATATGAAAACCATCTGGTCACAAAAGACCAATACCTATAAGTTTGGTTCACTACTTGTATGTCTATTTTTCTATCTCTAGAAATTCTTTCCCTTTGTCGGTCACACTAAATGGGTAGATGAGAAACTGATTACTTTACAAATATTTGATATTATGAATGGTCTGGGACATAATGCTGAGAATATTATGAATAAATATTTTGTAGAATTTCAAGTTAAAATGAACAAGAGAAGCAGAATATTGAGTTCATTGGTCAAGAAATTTGAGATGGACATTTTTTTTCTAGTAGACACTGACCATACTATGATAAAAAGTAGTTGAACTGAGAATAAAGTGGCTAGCACCTATGGGCTATGAAATGGATCATGATTTCACTTTGAAATCTATTGAGGCACTTCTAGCACTATTGAAGAACATAAAGGATGAAAGGTTTGGAACCTTTGAAGAAGAAAAGTTGAGAATTAAAATAGGGCTTGTCATCGATAAAATGATGAGAAAAGAAAAGAAAATGATGAAAGTTTTAACAGAACATTTTGGAGATGCATCAGACTCATTTGAGGAGTCACTGGTTGAACCTACAATTGAAGATTAGTTAATGTTGGCTGACAAACCTTATGACAGTGAGGAGACCGAATTTGAAGAAGAAAAAGAAGCTACACCGGTTCCTCCTACTAAAGCTCTAAAGAAGAGGCACTTACCAGTGCAGATAGGTACATGCACAAGATCATCCACTGTAGCTTCACCACCATAGAAGAAGGGAGCTGAAAAGATAGTAAAATTGAAGGCAGCTACACCGACAAAAACATATGCTAAAAAAGGTAGGAAGGTTGTAGCTGAGCCACCGAAGAAAAGGAGAAGGTTATTAAGAAGTAAAGAAGATATTGAGGATGATGAAAATGATAATGACAACAATACATTTTTGGTTGTCAGTAATAAAGAAAGACCAATTGATGAAGTAGCAACAGATATTATTGAGCATGGATATCTCACCAATCCGAAACTTAGCAGATTTAACAAAATGTCAATAGAAGATCAAAACAAAATTGAGGAAGAAATCATCTAGATGATGATTCATTTTAAGCGAGCTCCATTAGAATTTGCATTGACACTTCCTAAGGAATTGGATGACAAAATAAATCAGAAGTGGACTTATGCATTAGAAATCGAGAGAAAAAGGAGAGAATAGATTCTAGTTTCGGTAGCACCGAACATATCTCTTATTGAGATCAAAGAGCTTATGGATACATATGTGAATAGATTCAAATTGAAGTACCGAGAAATGCTAGTATTAGACGAGAATCTGGCAGAACTTGATGAGTCAGCTCAACTCATCTGGGCCTTAGTTCTAGCTGTTAGAGAACATAATGAGTGGATAACATTTCAAAAGTTGTTTAAGAAGAGATAAAATTCAAAAGGAAAATGAATATTCATTGAAGAAAATACAAAAAAGAAGGTAAAAGAGTCAAAGGTATCAATTACCAAGGTGATTGACACTATAGCTGCATAGAATATTAAGGATAGTTCACAGGATGCACCAGATCTAGCAGAGATCAAGGTGAAGGAGAACAATGACAATGATGTACTCATTGAGGACATCAAAAATGGTGATCCTAATGACAAGGATGAAGATGAAGATATGAATAATGCACCAGACATCACATTGAATGAAGCACAAGTTACTGAGTGTGCATTTCCATCGATACCGGGTGATCTTCCTATACTTGCAGAAGAGGTTGAAATTATTTCAATGCAACAACCTAAAGGCTTAGACTCCAAGAAACCACAAGATACAACAAGGGAACAAAGTAATGAACCTCTTGCAGAGACAAATGAACTTGAAGAGAAAGAGGCACCAGCGGAAGAGACAAAGGCACAAGAAGAAGCACCTAATGAAATCAAGGCTACCCCATCCGACACAACATCAGAGGCTCCATCTTAGTCAACTGACACACAAGTTATTGAGGAGCAAAAAAAGGAAGACAATGTGTCAATCAGGTAGGACACTCCGAGGGTAGAAGAGAAAACTATTGTTATAGTTGCCAAGAGTTCACCACAAGAACTAGTGAAGAAGAACAAGAAGAAAGGAAAAGGGCCGGTCACTCTAGATGAAGTCATTGTAATACTTGAGTGTGACCCAAGGACCCTTAGCCCTGAGGAAATAAGAAAATATGGGGAGTTATGCAAAAGGAAAGCGGCACAAGAAAAGTTGAAACAAGAGAGTAAGAGCAAGGAGATATTGGAAAATGTAAGAGACATCTAACAACAGGTGGTCCCCAAGGTTCATATAGATGAAGACACACCAATCATGAACCAACTTGCTACTCTTACCAAATTAATCAATGCCCTAGATGTGGATGCCAACAAGAGAATTGAAGAGCGGGTAGAGTCAAGGATTCAAGACAAACTTGCAGAAAGAATCAGCCAAGAAGTGGCAATAAACAAGGTCAAACTAGCTGAGTTAATAACTGAGATCAAATCAATAACTCAGTTAATTTGTCAATTCTTACTGAAGCTATGCATTGTGGAAACCTTCACTGCTGAGATCAGTGAAAAGATAAAAGGTTTGGAAAATGAAATCAAGGCCAGTGCACATGTAGCTACAACCGAGCCACAAGCTTTTTTAAAGCATATACTCATATTTCAGGAACTTAGGTGGTTGATAGAAAATCTCAAGAAACAAGAAGAGAGGATCAATGATCAGGTCACTGAGTTGCAGACAGAAATCCTTCCATACCTAGAAATTTTTGAGAAACATATTATCAAACGGAACAACTTGTTGCAACACCGAAGATTTTTGTGTTGGAGAACATCTTTGACATGCATGCAGAAGTCAGTCTTGAGCACATTACTCTCACCAACTTGAAAGAGGAATGGGAAAACCTCTTGGAGTTGTTGAAGAAAACCCATCAGCACATTTTTGACAAGTTGTAAGTATACACTTTTTATATTTGGCATTATTATCAAAAAGGGGGAAATCAATGTATATGCCAAATATGTAACTTTTTGCTAAGTATACTACACAATTACCGAGAGCATGCACCGAGGGGGAGTATATAGAATTTTTTTTGATAAGTATATATGTATATGGTGGAGACATAAGTTTTTGAGAAATTTTGTCTATATACATTCAAGTTTTGATACTAATGCCAAAGGGGGAGATTGTTATCTCTATTGAGTGTTAATGGTTATCATTAGTATCAAAGGTTATCAAAGACATTGGTTGATTACATATATTAAGCTAGTTGGTAACTATAAGAAAAATAGGCCAGTCATTTAAGTATATACACTGAGCATCAATAGACACCGATACCAAGTAGTAGTAAACATCGAGCATCAGAATAAACACTGAGTAGTTTATACAGTGTTTATCAAGGATCATAGGAAATGACAGTAATCTGGAATGGCACATTCTTCTATGCAAATGGTTACAACAGATCAGAAAACATTTTACCAAGATTGAGAACAATTTAATGTTGAGATTTTCATTAAATGTAATGAAGATCTTATGTAATAGTTTGAGCTAGGTTATTAATGTACACTGTAGATCTTAGGGTTTTGTCTAAGATTTGTAAACCTAATTTTGTAAGCAGCATAAAGCAGCATACTATATAATTATATGTTTGCATCATTTTTTGTGTGAACTGATGTATGAT
Source organism: Chamaecyparis obtusa (assembly GCA_027943335.1). NCBI lineage: Eukaryota > Viridiplantae > Streptophyta > Pinopsida > Cupressales > Cupressaceae > Chamaecyparis > Chamaecyparis obtusa. The sequence goes on from BSBK01000938.1 coordinate 2,629,454, forward strand.
CAAAGAAGCACTTGAAGCACTTTCCTAACTTCAAGTTTATCAGTTGACAGAGAAGAATAATATATAGAGGTAATTAGATTAAGCAAAATCAGAAAAGGCTAACTGAACAGTTCAGAGCAGAGATTCATCACAATAAAGGTGATATTTTATTAGTACTTTATTGATCTATATTAGACAATCAAGTTGTCATTTAGCAGATAGTTACCTATTGATTTCTAATCATTGTAATAGAGTTTTGGTTAAATCTCTTGACAGTCTTTTGTAAATCTCTTAACCGAGTGCACACTCAAGTAGTGTTGCTAAAATCCTATAACTAGGTAGATCTAGCTGATCTAATATGTTACTCCTAATAGGGTAAGATCACCAGAAGTGATAAAAACTTGTAGCCCTAATAGGAAAACCTTTTCTATCTATAGTAGTGAAGAATTTGTGGGTGTCATCCCCACCATAGTTTTTACCTTCTAACAAGGGTTTATGCATTACCAAAATACTTGTGTTATGGGACTGTTATATTGTTGATTTCATGTTATTTACTTTCTCAAGTTAAATGAATGAATGATACATGCATTAGATACAATTTATTTTGCAAGGTTACTACTATTTTCTATTATAGATCTGAAAGGTTGAAGAGTTAAAGTTTTTGTGGGCACTGATTCACCCGTCCCCTCTCAGTACCCTATCTCTCCTAATTCCAACAATGTGTACTCAAACCCTCAGGATGAGTCCAAACCTTACCCATATGAAGAATAAGAGTAAGAAAAAAGGATGTAAAAAATAAGACAAAATAATTACAACTTTAAGGTGGCCTCATGCAGTTCAATAAGAAATCAAAGAGATAAAAAGATGCAAACAGTGATTAGGACACAAAACCAAAAGATGCAAACCAAAAGTCATACCATAAAGTGTCAAAACTGAACCCCATGACTCTTGAAGTCCATGTGATTATTCTCATAGGTTGGTAAAATTATTCCCATAGTCTAGTACAAGTATTCAGGACCAGTCATCCTAACTTGTACGAGATCCTACTGAAAAACTCCCAGAATCATTTCCAAATTGATTTTATGGCCTCGATTAAGCATAATGAGGGTTTAAAAAATGTTTTATAAGATATACCTAGTTGAGGTCTCCTAGTACAATGTCTATATCCCCCATCCAAATCATATCAACCCTCCATCCAATCAAAAAGTAAAACTATGTAACAAAATTAATAAAACATTGACATAAAACTAAATAAAGGTTTACAAAAGGAAAATACTTGCAAAAATTCCTAAACCTTCCTAAACCATGAATAGAAAAAGGAATGAAATCCCTTACAACCATAATTCCAACAATAAATCATCCCAAGTAGGAATTCAAAATAGTAAATCCACCAACTTTCCACCATACTTCCAAATTATCCTTATTACTCAACCAAACACACTTCTAACATCCATTTCCTAATCAACCATCTTAATTAAAAAAAAAATATAGTACAGATAAATGAATATCATATTTTTAAAAACACACACACACACACACACACAAACATATTTATAGACATTAAGATATTCTTCCTAGTTCTAGATCCTACGTAGAGTCCCACGGAGAAAACCTTTTAATGTTGAGCAATCCTCAACTCTCCACCTTCTTGTATGAACCAACACCTTGATTCCAAGCTTTAGGATGATGGTTATCCTCACTGGAAAAAATCCCCAAATCTCCCTAAGATCAAAACACCTCCTTCCTCATACTGATTTTCCTAACTCCAAACTATATCCTTTTCTCTAAAAAATTCTTCTCCAAATCTAATCTATCAATTTCTTCTCTGAAACCCTAATCTATCAAATTATTTTTTCTATTCCCAATCCATCAATATTTTCTATTACAAATAGCCAACCATATGGTTGGAGGAGTTTTTTTACAGGAAGCAACTAATCCAACTACTATAGTTGGTTCGCAAATTAAACCACTCCCGTACATTCTCGTGAACCTTAATTAAAGCTTTTAATTTTAATTAACTTATTTTACCTTTTTAAAGACAATAAATATGTTAAGGATAAATAAGATTACCAAATAACTCATGTATCCCAATGGTAAACTAGCTAGCCCAAATCATAGGAGGTCTCGGGTTCAAAACTCCAGACAAGCTAGTTTTGTTAATTAAGTGATTTATTAATTTTATGTTGTTCTATAATTATATTATTAACTTTATAATCATATATTCACATATAAACACATCCACACATACAAATACACATATTTATATATATTTATATACACATAGGTATATATATGTGCACCCATATATATACATATATAATAAATTACACCACATAATCTAATACATCCAAATTTATATTCATCTAAGAGAAAAAAAGACTGAGAAACATAATACATAACATACGCATTGGAACAATGAGAATATAATCTACTAACAAAACATAAATCTCAAAATCAAAAAAATAATGATACTGCCCTATCTCCCAAATAGGGAAACTTTCAAAATAGGGACCTAAGTCAACAAGGGTTCCTTGAGAGTTCTTGGAAATATCTCCACACAACAATGTTCGAGGATTTGAAGGAATTCTCAAACATGTGTAGCCAGGTGAAGTCAATGCTTGGTACCTACATCATGCATCATCAAGTCAAGAAAAGCATATGCACCAATATATATATATACAAATAATGACAAACAAGGAGGGGGAGTGTGACATCATGTGGATCTCCCGTAGAAGTGACTACGACTGCCTCCCCTCATCCCACAAGGACATCAAAAACTATCAATACCAAAGAATAATTGGGTTAGTATGGTTAGCTCCAAAATAATCATAACTCTATAATGTAAAATAGGAAACAAGTCATCCTCATGAACAATATAATCATGTATATAAATAAAATGTCATGCTAATACTTTAAATCATTTACTAACTTTCATAAAATAGTTTTATTATCCAAACATATACTCATAATGTCTCATCATCTAATGAAAATAAACAAAACATAGAATCCATAATACTCAATGTAGTAATCTTGTCAGTCCAAAATATCAAGGTACTAGGGTGGGCATTATATTTATAGAGTAGTTGCTTTTTTAAATAGGTCTAATTGTGGCCTAAAATAGTGACGGTCTACTTTTAGACAAATATGTTCCAAATAAATGTATGCCAATTTTTTGACATGTTTTAAGACTCTTTAAAGGTGTTATAAAAAGGTCCTTTTTTTGTAAGGTCAAGGGTTGATGAGTTATGACCTAAAACTCAGTCAAATAGGCCTAATAGACCTAGTGGCATTCAAAGAGGGAATGGTTAATGTGATTTGTTTGATATGATTTTCAGTGGTTGAGATGATTTATTTGGAGTCTTAAAATGCATACAACAACCTTAGGTTAGAGGTCTCACTTTGTGGTCTTTGTCCTCCATGATGTGGCTTTAAAGCTTAGAAGGTGTGTCCCTAACTTTTAACTAGTAGTGAGATGGGTTTTGAAAATCCTTATAAGTCAATGGTGTTGATTCATTTTCAATAGGTATAGAGTGAGTTTGAATGCAACACGAAAGGCTCTGCATCAAAATGAATTGGGATACTTACAGATCCCTAAAGTTATGAATATATATTAGTATATATATGTATATGTATATGTATATGTATATGTATGTGTATCTATATATGTATATGTATATGTATATGTATATGTATATTTATATGTAGAATAATATGTGTGAGAATCAGTAATTAATAAAAAAATATGAAAGAAAGGACACAGACACATACACACATTGTTAGATTTTTTTCACTTCCATTTAAAATAGGTAGAACTTGGATAGTTGTGCAACTAAGGTGAAATGTACATTTTAAATATTTGGTTTCGGATTAAGTGTTTTAAGCTGAAAGAAAAATGCATAAGAAAGGAACATTACATTGATAAATGAAACATTTCATTATGGTATGCAAGTGTATTACATTATAATAATACACATATATTTTCAATCAAAATTTCTTTTATTTATCATAAGAAAGTACAAGACTCACACAAGCCATTGGGTAACTCTCATAAATACATGCAATTACAAGTATATATGAATATGAGGATAAGTGGTAAACAAAGAAGAGGGACATGTCATTTCATGTTGAATGAAAAATCTCCACATCTGTGAGTAGCAAAAAATATTTATGTTAGACTCATCTTCAGACTTATTGAGCATGATCACTTACCTACAAGGAGTGTTAATTATTTTTGTTAGACCTCAAGGTTTCACTTCTATATTTACAAATCATCAAGATATGTACATGAATACTCATATAAACACATCAAAATTAGATTGAAGGAACAAAAAATAATACATCATGGTTTCATCTTTTTGTCTAACAAGGTTATTTCATGTGTAGATATAGGTGGCATTATCATCATTGAAAATTTTGGTTTGATATCATTTATAATTCAATATGTGAGTTAAAATGGGCCCCCACAAGGGTTGAGCCTAGCATTCTACAATTGAGAACTTTGTTGATCATAATAGGATGCATTCTCTACATCATTCATGTTGTATCATCCATAAAAAGATGTGTTATTCATATCAACAAATTATCTTTATTTATTGGTACAAGTTACACATATTTTCTTGGATGGGGTTGCTCAACATGAGTGAGATAGTCATTTGATTATGGTTAACAAAGCTCTAGGATTAGAAGAGGATCAAGAGGCATGAAAATTAAAAGAACATATTAGTTTAATGAAATGAAGGTGAGTTGATAAAAGTAATACCATTGCATTATTCAAGAAGGAACAAACATGGTACTACAACACAATCATAATGATTGGTTTCATTGTGTTAAGGCTATGATAAAAAATTAAGTATGTGTTGGAAAAAAAATGACCATCTACAAATACCATCATCTTAGTCAAAAGAAAAGGATAGACATGTTCATGCATCAAGAACAATGATAAGGAACATTGATTTTAAATTGGATTAACATGTGAATACAAAAGAAAAAGGTACAAAAGATCTTTTAGGGAGCAACCATGACAGTCAAGAGTAAAGATGAATAAACGATCAAATGAAGGTGAGATGGATAGTCATATCATTATAAGTAGGAAGAGACATGAATATCAATAGTAAGGAGACCCTAACAACTATCAAGCATAGATAGTATATTGTTGATTCAAGAAAATATTATATACAGTTACATCATAAAAGGAATAGGAAATATATATTATTAATAGGCTAGCAATAAAAAAGGATAGAAGGGTGAAATCATGTTTTTTGTTACTAGAAATACCCAAAGAGAATAGATAACTAAAAGGATATTTATCAATAGGTCTGAGAAGAGACAATCAATGACACAACTAAAGTATATATATCATATACATTGACACATGAATTTATAAAAACAACACCAGTGTAGACACATAAAAGATACCATGTTTCAGGAGAAGGAAATAAAGGTCATAGTGAGTAGTCATTATCATGTGTTGGGTTTAAAAATTTAGAGTAAAAGCATTGTTGTCAAATAGAGTAGCATCAAATAAACACTAAGAACTTACATCAATGATCATGCACATGTTATGGAATAATTAATAGAATAAAGTACAGAGTGGACAATCATAACTTGGATAGATATAAGAAGTATAAAAGATAATATATATTCATAAACATATGGATTGTATAGTGACAGGTCGCAATAACAAACAACATTCAAGCTATAGTGATGTAAGGTGAAAATTTTTGACTGTAACATCAAAAGATATTATCAAAAAAGAATAACATATGCAAACTAATAAACCTCATTATCAATGGCATGCAATGTCTTTAGAGATAGATCATTCAAGATAGTAAGTAAATGGAAATGAAATATCAACAACACATATGTATGATGTGTAACCTAGAAAAAACCATAGGGATAATGTAGCTACAATAAGCATATTTATAAAGAAAACAATGTTATTGTGATGTAAGCTATGCATATAAGGAAGATTTGTGAAGGTAGATCTAATATCAACATAGTGATTTGTTACAACTAGCGGTTGGAGTTGCACCAAAAGATTGAACCGTTAATTCTAGATACAATCACTAGACTTATAAAAGACATACAAGGTTGTTAAAGCATGTCATAAATCTTGAAGGGGGATGTTTATGGTTGGTCCAACAATTACCCCCTCATCATTACCTAATGATACTTTAACTAATGACCAAGATATGATACCACTTGTTACAACTAGCACTTGTCGTTGCACCAAAAGATCAACTCGTTAATGCCCGATACAACCACTAGACTTATAGAGGACACATGAGGTTGTTAAACCATGTCACAAATCCTAAAGAAGGATGTTGGTGGTTAGTTCAACATGATATAGATGCATGATTATCTGGTTCTAATATAAACTCATGGATCAAACATAAAGGAATATATCCAAGTCACAATTATAACCTGAACAGTAAGATTTCTCAATAAAACTTCACTAGAAAAAAGTAATGGAGATGAAATTAGATTAAGTTCACACAATGAAACAACTTTAAATTTTAGTGAGAGTAATCTTTATTCATAGAAATATAATGAGGCCAAAAAAAGAATAGATTAAATTAGATACATGTGGCATTAGACAGTAACATACATTAGAAGATACAAAGAGGTCATTAAGGTGAAAAGGTGAAAAAGACAAAGACAATTTTGGGCATTTAGATGATAATAGGTGTAGAAAAGAAAGAGTAATAATATTCAATAGTGATGCCCTTAAAAATTAGAAAATACCAGAGCATGGACATTCAAGAGGAACAACAAAACCTAGAGGTAAGAGTTTAAAAAATATTAAGCACAAATATTATCCAAAGAGGATTTCATTACTTTCTAAACTACATATGTTTCCTTGTTAAGAAAATCAAAATTAGCGGCCAAGAAAACTGTTATCTCTATTGAGCCTTCTAAGGTTGTCATTAGTACCAAAGGCATGTATAGATATCGGTTAGTTACTTACAAAGAGCTAATCAGTAACATAAAGTAGAACAGACCAGTCAGTAAAGCCTATACACCAAGCAGCAGACAGTTTACCGAGTTCTAGTAGACACCGACATCAACAAACAGTAAACACCAAGCATCACAATATACACTGATCAGTTTACATAGTGTTTACCGAGGATCATAGGAAATGGCACATTCTTCTATGAAAATGATTACAATGGTTTATAAAACATTTTACCAGGATCGAGGAACATTTAATGTAATGATATTCATTAAATACAATGTATATCTTTTGTAATAGATGATCTAGGTTATTATTGTACACCATAGATCTTAGGGCTATGATTATAGTGTGTAACCTAATTGTGTTAAAGAAGCAAAAATAGAACACTATATATTTATGTGTTCACATCATTTTGAGAGAGCTGATATATGAATCACAAAGTACTTGAAGCACTTTGTCTATCTTCAAGTCTATTAGTTTTCAGAATAGAACCAAGCATAGTAGAATTCTATTTGAGAAGAATTGGTAGAGGCTACTGAGTAGATTCAGAGTAGAGATTCATCACAAGTAAGGTGATATTTTTATCAGAGCTTATAGATCTATAATAGACAATTGAGTGTCAAATAGCAGATAAACACCTATTGCTTTTTGACAATTGTAATAGAGTTTTGGATAAAATCTCTTAACAAAGTAGACTTAACATTCTTACGTAAATCTCTTAACCGAGTGCACACTTCATTTGTGTTGCTAAAATCCTATAACTAGGTAGATCTAGCTGATCTAACATGTCACTCCTAACAGGGTGAGATCATCAGAAGTGATCAAAACTTGTAGCCCTAACAGGCAAACCTTTTCTATTTGCAGTAGTGAAGAATTTGTGGGTGTCATCCCCACTGTAGTTTTTACCTTCTAACAAGGGTTTCTATGTTACCAAAATACTTGTGTCATGATGTTATGAATTTTATGTTATTTACTTACTTATGTTAAGTGGATAAAAGATTCATGCAATTATATTCAAATTATATTGGTCAGTTATCATTGTTTACAGTTTTAGATCTAAAAGGTTTTACAAGTAAAGTTTTGAAGGCACTGATTCACTCCTCCCCTCTCAGTACCTATCTCTCCTAATTTCAATAATTGGTATCAGAGTGTAGTTCTCTTATTAAATAGTTTAACCACTGAAGGGTAAAAGATCTAAGTCATGGAGAGATACAAGCTTGACAAGACTATTGAGAATCAGAAGATACAAATGCAAATGTATGTGGAACAATATAATCAAGCCAAGGAAGGACTGAGGAAATTACTGGATGAAAGGAAGAATCTAGCAAGACTATAGAAAGAGATCAGTTATCATGAAGAACCTATTGATGACATATCCGAGCACACTGGATCTAGTTCTGGAAGTATCTCCAATGGATCTAAAAGTATAATCATTGATCTATCTGAAAAGAATCAATATTTAATTGATCAAGTGAAGGCACTAGAAATTGGTCAAGAATCATAGATGGTAAGAATGATATAAACAATGAAAAAAGAAAATCAAGATGAGCAAGAAAGAAATCTAGCAATCGACGACCGAAGATAGATGAGTGAACAAATTCAAACTAAAGAAAGTGAGATACAAAGACTCACTGACTGACATTTTCAAGTAACCAATCAAGTGATGACTGTGAATCAAAAAGTTAACCGAGTGAATGTAAAATTGTCAAGAAAACTAGAAGATGTTGCAAGACTTAGAGAAGAAAATGAGAAGTTGAGAAATGAAATGAAAAATCAATAGCAGCAAAATGAAATGAAGAAACTTGCTGAGGACAGTTCCAAGAAGATTGATGACTTTTTAACTAATCAAAGAAGATTTGGGAGAAAAGCTAGTATAGGCTACACCGGTGAAGGAGAAACATCACAATAAGCTAAACAAGTCAATCGGTTAAAATAAAAAACCTAAAGTGTTGACATGTTATCATTGTGGCAAACTAGGACATACATCTAATGTGTACAAAAGGAAAGCACAAGGCAAACCTCCTATCACTCCTAAGTTTAATGGATATTGTTATTACTGTGGAAAGTTTGGACATCCTGCTTATGAGTGTAGAGATAAGCAAAAGGATCTTGCTAATAATACTACCATAGAGAAAATATGCTATACTTGTAACAAGCTTGGACACACTACACGAGACTGCAAGGCAAAAATGAAGCAAATCTAGACACCTAAGGAGAAACCACAACGCAGACCATATCAACCAAAGAGACAAGGTAACTCTTATGTTTGGGATTATAATACATGGACTAACTATGTTGTATGTGGAAGATATGGACACATTTCAGAAAACTGTTATAGAAAAAGTCAGATTGGACAATCAAGAAACTGGACAAACTCTGGGATGGCTTGTATGCACTGCCATAAGGTCAGTCATTTAAGCAAGAAATGTAGAGACCAAGCACTAGATGAGAACCATATATTTGAAAGTGGATATACTATTGCTGATATCATGAAGTTAAGGAACACTATGTGGAAGAAGGCATCTAATGAGAATGTTGAGTCAAGTAATGTTGTCGGTGAAACCTTGTCCACTAGATTGGGTGACATCGGTACCTCCACTTAAAGTGAAATAGGTATGTGTGGGACTAATATTTCAAAAGATTACATTTTTCATACAGTTCCTTATGCATAATTTTTTTATACCAAATCAACATGAATAGAGATGCACTATGGCTTAGTTGTCATGAGATAACAATGTTATAAAGTCTGTAAAAGAAAGATCGAGAGTTGGTTACCCATCGATAATCACTATCTAAGGTTAACCGAGCATATGTTTCTGCCAATGAAGAAAACCTATGTTAACTGAGCGAATGAAAGTTTTAGTATTCACCGAGCTGATAGTTGTGTTGTACCAAAAGGTAGATGGAGCATTTATTACATCAAATTTTGAGTGGGAACATTGAAAATTTATAAATACATGGGAATAGAGTTCATTTCTATAATGCGATTTCGAAGAGCAGAGAATTTCAAAGAGCAGAGTTTGAGCTAAAGGATTTTTTGAAGGATTCAAGGCTACGCTAGATCAAACCAACATCACTCTTTTTTATACTGAATATGTTTATTTGTGATCAAACACTTTCTACTCTGTTGCTTGCCGAAACCCCAGAACCAATTTATGGCATCGACATCATCTGCAAGCAAAACTCAAAGTGTTGAAGAGGAAGTTAACCTAATCGTTAGGGAAAATTTTATTGAACCGAAGTTTAAACCACATCCTAAGGTCGTAGCATAGATATATACAATGGGTACATTTTTTAGCATACCAGAAAGGGTTTTATTGATAGAAGACGTAAGGTCTTATATTCACTGCAAAATCAGAGAAGTTGGGGACTTTGAAACAATTGCAGCTTATCAACCACTTTGTGGCCCTGATGGAAAAATGAAAATAGACTATAAGAAGATTGAGGAATCTGGTTTATCATATTTTATGCACTTGCCGCAATCATTCAAATCGGATTGGATCAAAATCATTCTAAGTAGATATCATGATGACAAGTTCTGGTTGGATAAACTGATTGAGGTCACCAAGAAAGTAATCAGTCGGGTTACTGGGCTCCCTACTACTGAAAAAGCTAAGGATTTCTGAAGTTCATCATGATCGGATGTTGAGAAGTACACTAGAGCACAATGGGATGGTCAGACATTAAATATTTCAACTATCAAGGACCCAACAGTAAAATTTGTAGCACATGTAATTGGGTATAAGCTATTTCAATTGAGCAGACTCAACAACGTACTCTGCAACACAATAGACATGGCACACAAAATTGTAGTGAAAGGTCACCAAGTTGATCTTGCTGGGGTACTATTACATCAACTCCAAGAGAATATGAAGACTATAAGGAAAAATAAATCTAACACATGTAAGTACAGATCTCTACTTGCACGCATATTCTTCTATTTACAAAAGTTTGTGCCTGGCACCAATAAAGTAAACTGGATACCGAATGTACCAATAACAAAATAGATTGGTGAAATGATGAACAAAATAGGAGATAATTTGAATGTAGAGTTCAATGCTTACTTCACTGAATTTCAAACCAAAATGCAAAAGAGAAGTAGAATTCCAAGGGAATCAGTACAGAAATTTGAATATGACATATGTTTTGTGGTAGACACTAATTACACCATGATAAAAGTAGTTGAGCCTAGGATAAAATGGTTGGCACCAATGGGATATGAGATGAATCATGATTTTGCACTAAAATCTATAAATGCACTGCTTGCAGTACCGAAGGATCCCATAGCCACTAGGTTTGGAGTATATGAAGAAGCTAAATGTAGGATATCTACTAATATTGAGATCGGTAAAATTCATAGAAAGGTAAAGAAAATGAAGAAGGATCTCTCTACCAAATATGGAGATAAGTCAGAAACATTTGAAGGGATACCGGTTGAGCAGGCAGCTGAAGGTCAACTACAGTTAGCCGAAAAATCATATGATAGTGAGGAGACCGAGTCAGACAAAGAAGTAGATCCTACATAGGTTCCTCCACCTAAAATTCCTACAAAGATGTAGTCACCAATACATGAAGGTATGAAGACATGGTCATCAACTACAGCACCACCTATTGAGAAAGAAGAGGCAGTAAAAGTAACAAAAAGAAGAGCAGCTACATCAATGAAGAAATACATCAAGAGAAAGAACAAGGAAGTAGCTGAGGCACCGAAGAAAAAGAGGAAATACATAAGAAATAAGGAAGATTTAGAGGATATAGATACAGAGGATGATATGAATCAATTCAAAGTGGTCAGTAGCAAGACCAAAACAATAGATGAAGTTATTGATGATATAATTGAACATGAAGACCTCACTGATCCTTTGCTAGACAAATTTGACTAAATGTCAAAAGAAGATGAAACTAAAATTGAAGAGTCTATCATCCAAATGATGATAAAATTTAAGAAATTTCCAATGCAGTTTTCATGTGCCTTACCAAAGAAATTGGATGATATAATTAATGAGAAATGGGTTGTTGCATTAGACACCAAGAAGAGAAAGAGAGAACACTCTCTAGTTTCGGCAGCCACATACTTAAGCTTTAGGCAAGTTAGTGAATACTTGACCAAGTACCAAGCAAAATTTATGATCAAGAATAGAGCCTTAATGATCATGGATGAAAATGTAGCAGATATGGATGTCACTACAAATTCTATATGGACATCAATTCTAAAAGCTAAAGAAAATGCTAAGCAACAAGCATTTTTTAACCTATCTAAGAAGAGACAAAATTCTAAGGGCAAAGGTATTTACATTGATGAAGGACCAGCAAAGAAGACAAAGAGTACCGATATATTAGTTACTGAGGAAATCAATATTACCGAGGACAAGGAAGAAATAAAAGTTTCACAGGATGCACCAGATAAAGTTGAAATCCAACTGGAAAAGAAAACCGATGATGATGTACTCATTGTAGACATCACACATGGTGATCCTAATGACCAAGATGATGAAGATGTAAATATTGCACCAAAAAAAGATGAAGCACAAGACACTACCAATCTATTTACATCACTACTGAGTGAACTTCCTGTACTTTCCAAAGTAGCATAAATTCTTTCCCAAGTACAACCCGATGGCTCAGATCTCGAGCAAAACAAACATACAACTGGAGATCAACACACAGAACAACCTGTAGAGAAAAATGAGCTTACACATATAGAGGCACCTTCCACCAAACCAAAGGAAATAGATGACTCAAAAGAAACACAAGAACTATACGCAATCAAGGTGATTCCACCAAACACCGCAACCAAGACTCCTACTACAACAACTGAGACCACCACTATCGAGGAGCAGAAGAAGGAAGAACAAGTGAAAACAGGGAAGGACACTCCAAAGACTGGAGATAGGTCCATTGCTATCATAGAGAAGATATCACCCCTGGCACAGAAGAAGAAGAAGAAAGGAAAAGGGCTGGTCACCCTAGATGAAGTGATTATTTTACCTGAGTGTGACCCGAGGACCCTAAGCCCAGAGGAAATGAGTAAATATGGGGAGTTATGTTCAAGAAAGGTAGTGCAAGAGAAACTAAAGAAAGAGCACAAAAGAAAAGAAGTACTAAATGATGTGCAGGATATCCTCCAACAAGTAGTACCTAAGATACACATTGATGAGGATATGCCTATTATAGATCAAATTGCTACACTTGTAGAGAAGATCAATGCCTCAGACACCGATGTAGATAAAAGAATTGAAGAAAGGGAAGAATCCAAAATACAACACAAATTAGCAGAGAAAATCAGCCAAGAAGTGGCAATACTTAAGGTCAAATTATCTGAGGTAATTACTGACACAAAATCCATCACCTAGACAATTTGTCAATACCTATTGAAGCTATGTACTCTAGAAACCTTCACCGTTGAAGTCAGTGAAAAGATCAAAGGTTTAGAAGCCAAAATATAGTTGAGTACCAATGCAGCTATCACTGAGCCACATGCTTTCCTAAAGCATATTCACTAAGTTCAGGAACTCCAGCAGCTGATAGAAAATTTGAAGAAACAAGAAGTGCACCTAATAGATTAGGTTACTGAGTTCTAGACTGAACTCATTCCATACCTGAAGATTTTTGAAGCCCACATTGTCAAAGCCGAGCTATTAGTTGCAACACTAGAAATTTCAGTGTTAGAAAACATCTTTGACATGCATGCACAAGTCGGTCTTGAGCACATTGTTGTCACCAACTTGAAAGAGGAATGGGAAAACCTCTTGGAGTCACTGCAAAAAACCCATCAGTCAATTTTTGATAAACTATGAGTATACTATCTCAAATTTTGTATTTGGCATTACTATCAAAAAGGTGGAAAACATTGTATCAGATGTTATTATGCCAAATATTATGTACATGGATGCTATGTATACTATATTACTAGGAGCATGCACCGAGGGGGAGTACTTTGTACTTAGAAATTTTTTGACGTGTATATGTATATGGAAGAGATATAAGGAGCTATAAGTCACATAGAGATTTTTTGTCTTTATACATTCAAAGTTTTGATACTAATGCCAAAGGGGGAGATTGTTATCTCTATTGAGCCTTCTAAGGTTGTCATTAGTACCAAAGGCATGTATAGATATCAGTCGGTTACTTACAAAGAGCTAATCGGTAACATAAAGAAGAACAGACTAGTCAGTAAAGCCTATACACCGAGTAGCAGACAGTTTACCAAGTTCCAGCAGACACCGACATTGACAGATAGTAAACACTGAGCATCGCAGTATACACCGATTAGTTTACACAGTGTTTACCGAGGATCATAGGAAATGACATAGTAATTAGGAATGGCACATTCTTCTATGGAAATGGTTACAAAAGTTTGTAAAATGTTTTACCAAGATCAAGGAACATTTAATGTAATGATATTCATTAAATACAATGTATATCTTTTGTAATAGATGATCTAGGTTATTATTGTACACCATAGATCTTAGGGTTATGATTATAGTGTGTAACCTAATTGTGTTAAAGCAGAAAAAATAGAACACTATATATTTATGTGTTCACATCATTTTGAGAGAGCTGATATATGAATCATAGAGTACTTGAAGCACTTTTCCTATATTCAAGTATATCAGTTTTCATAACAGAACCGAGCACAGTAGAATTCAGTTTGAGCAAAATTAGAAGAGGCTACTGAGTAGATTGAGAGCAGAGATTCATCACAAGTAAGGTGATATTTTTATCAGAGCTTATAGATCTGTAACAGACAATTGAGTGTCAAATAGCAGATAAACACCTATTTCTTTCTGAAAATTGTAATAGAGTTTTGGATAAAATCTCTTAACAGAGTAGACTTAATAGTCTTATGTAAATCTCTTAACCGAGTGCACACTTCATTTGTGTTGTTAAAATCCTATAACTAGGTAGATCTAGCTGATCTAACATGTCACTCCTAACAGGGTGAGATCATCAGAAGTGATCAAAACTTGTAACCCTAACAGGCAAACCTTTTCTATCTGCAGTAGTGAAGAATTTGTGGGTGTCATCCCCACTACAGTTTTTACCTTCTAACAAGGGTTTCTATGTTACCAAAATACTTGTGTCATTATGTTATGAATTTCATGTTATTTACTTACTTATGTTAAGTGGATAAAAGATTCATGCAATTATATTCAAGTTATATTGGTCAGTTATCACTGTTTATAGTTTTAGATCTGAAAGGTTTTACAAGTAAAGTTTTGAAGGCACTGATTCACCCCTCCCCTCTCAGTACCTATCTCTCCTAATTCCAATAGAAAACATAAAGAGTAAAGATGATGGTGCTAGCATATAGAGTTTTCAATCATGTAATAAACATCATAACTGTGATATAGTTCAAAATATATGCACAAGGGAAAGAAATGATGCAACTGATAGTCAACACAAAACGTAATTACTATATTATTCTACAACAAAAAGAAAACACAGATATAATGGGTCTTATCATTCATTATAGGTGTTCATAGCAGTATTTATATAAAAAAATCAAACCATCAAAGGAAATATAGATAATAGTCTCCATACATTAGGTAGAGTTTTTTGGTAAAAGATAATGATAGTTACATGAGTGAGAAATGGTTTTGCATTATGGTTCATAGTTTTTTCAAAGAAACCCATGAAGTTTTATTCTAGAGTAAAGCCTTATCATGAAAATATTTGAAGATAATCTTTAGAAAAATAAAAATCTCATAAGAAATATTCTGCCAGCAAAATAAGTTTTCAAAGATTTATCAGATACGCATTAAGGGGTTTCAAAATATAAAGCCAAAAATTATATAAATATGGAAACCCTAATTCAAATGTTTTCAAAACTCTCTACAATACTGGTAAGAACTTGAGATCTATGTTTGTTCACTCATAAATGTTTTAATTTATTTAAAGAAAGGAAATACATAGCCACATGTCATGAATATAGATTTCAGCTTGATGATGGAACAAAGACACAAGGAATATAAAGAGAGCTCGAATTGGATGCATACCCATTTATGTGCAAGGTCCCTGTGAAGGGTTGTGTATATGATGTAAGAGATTCCTCATAGAAGTCCTCATAGTAACAAGAAACCCTACTCTTCATGTTGACATCTAATAAAGAAGAATGGAAGAAACATAAAAGATGAAAAAATGATTTGGTATTAGGGTTTCATACCCTAAATATGGTCGATGAGTTTGAAGGAAAGTTTTTGACTTATGATTTTGCCAACTTTTCTGAGTAATACCCTAGAGGGTCAATATAGGGTTTGATGCATTAGGATGAATTCACAATCTTATATTTTATATTAATATTGAGCATATTGTTTGGTAAATATTAATATAAAATATAAGATATTATTATATTTTCTTTTTCTTTTTCATAATATATAAATTGTAACTTAATAATTATTATATGATAGTTTTATGAATTATATAATAAATATTAAATCTAGAAATGCAAAGATTATAGAGATACCTCACATGCACTTGTAAAGAAGTGGAGTTGAGTTTTGTGGATTTCAATTGGAGAAGTTTCTCTTATCATTTTTGGCATGCTTATAATGTAATTAATATTAGTTAAATGGTGTTATTATAAATAATTTAATTAATATTCAATTTTAAATACAAAAATTAGAGAGTTTTGCATGAGTATTTTTAGTCAGATTGCTACAAGAGGGGGTTTTCTATTTTTGCATGGTTTATGGGTAGATTGGAGGCAGATAGTGTTACTATAACTGATGGTGATGATGATGAAAAATGACCAAGATCAGAGGAATACAAGATAGTAGAAAGGTTTGATCAGCTATTGTCTGGTCATTGATGTCAAGCAATTGATTTTTGGTTTATATTATGTTTCCATATCATTTTAAATATGATATAAGTTGAATGAGTTAAGAAGAAGAAGAAGAAGAAGAGATGTTGTGAAGTAGAAGAACTTAAATGGGAAATTGATACAGATCGAACATTGTTAAGATTATGTTGATATAATTTTTTTCTACCTAACATATGATTATATCAAGTCGATAAAACATGGTAATGAAGATTGGGCAAGTCAGTAAGAAACATAGTTTTGGCTACCGAGAAGGAAAAGTCACTCAGTAAAGAGGAAAAGTAATTTAGTAAGAGAAGAGTGTGTTTCAGTAAAGGAAAAGGAGCTTAAGGAACTAAGCATAAATGTTTTAGGCATCGAGCGAAGTTAGCCAAAATTTGGAGTTACCCACTGAGAAAGGAACATAAATTAAATACAATGATCAGAGTGACATTTAATGATTAGCTATGATGAGATGGAATGTTATGATGATAAGGAAAGTTAGTTAGAGAGATATATGATCATTAAAATTCATGATGATGATCTATGACTTAGATTTAAAAAATTAAAATAGAAGGCACAAGTTTCAAGAAAGTTCAAGTTTCGAGGTGAAGAGAAAATGTATTAGCGAGATCTAGATACATTGTATAAGTTTATGAAATGAATTGAATGACTAAGATTGATAAAAGGAAAATGTAATAGAGGAGATTAAGCATAAAATCAATGTCTATATAAAGCATGGATTTGTATAAACAAATGACTGGAAAATTGAAGAATTGATAAGTCACCGAATGATGTAGTGAAGAAGGAACAAAGAGATTTTGAGTCACAAAAAAGAATTTGATGAAGTGTTGAAGCTAGTGGGAAGTGAAGATAGAAGAGTAGATAAAGGATCTAGTTATGCAAAGATAGTTGCAAATTTATAGGTCAATATATTTACTATTTCTTACTAGCATTTGTAATAGAGAAATCAAGCTTAACAGAGTGGACTTAACAATCTTATTATAAAATCCTTGCAAAAGGTAACATTCTAAAGAGTGTTCAAAGTCCTTTTACTAGGCCACTCCTAACAGGGCGAAGATCCTAATAGATCTAAGGTAAATCCCTTGACCGGTTCACACCTAACAGTGTGTATTGTAATCTTCAACTGGATTGGCTCTTAACCAAGCGTACTTTAGAAGAGTATTTTCTTAGAGGGTGACAATTCCCACAGTGGTTTTTCCTAAAGATGGGTTTCCACATTAAATACTAGTGTTACATGTGATGAATGATTTATGTGAATTATTTTTTGTTTGTTAAAGTTTATTCACTATTTTCAGTAAATAGAAAATTGTGTTTAACTGAGTTGACACTGAGTTAATCAGAGAATTTTTTTAGAGGTACAAAGAATCAAGGATTACTGATTTACCTCGCCCCCCTCTCTATAATCCAAAAAATAGTGGTAGTTTTGGATCAATTAGAGAGTTCACATCATGTATGCATGCATAAGGGAGGTTTTGAGGCTATTTTCATGTAGATTTCATCAATCATACTTTCCTTTATGCATGCTTTTATCCCAAATCTGAGATTGAATTCTATTTTTGGAAATTTTGAGGGGAGTTGGAGTTTCAATTCAGAGTGGAGTTGTAGTAGATTTCCCACCTTTTTTGGGGGCTTGACCTTCTTATAAGGCCTTTTTCCTTAGGGTTTTCTGGGAGTTCTTTCTTTTTTCTTTCTCTTGCATCCTGTAAATTCAGGCATATTGTATTTTTACTCACATATTTTCAGACTTTGTAGTAACATCTTTTCCTTTGGTTTTGAATATAGTGTAGATTGGTCTTTCTCATATTGGTGTGTATTTGGCATTGAGTTGTGGATTTGATTTAATTTCTCTAGTTTGGAAATCCTTCTAATTACTTACATTCATGTATTCATCTTTTGGTGCACATTATTGTCATTGTTCCAACTTGCATATTATGTTATTAGGGTTTCAATGATTTAAATTATGAAAATTATCTTCTCTTTTTGGAAAGTTGAAACTTAAACATTTATTCAATCTGATATTTCAATTGAGTTGTGAACATAGATTCTCTTATTCAGAATTATTATGTATTATCAACTGTTAGGGGGTTATATTATTCGGTGCATCACCATTTTACAGACAAATTTAATTTTGAGCATGTCCTTTATCCTATTTCCCATTCAAAAGATGGTTTCTAGGTGATACTGAGAGGAAGTTGACCTTCTCTGAAATTGATCTTCAACATAGGCATACCCAATGTTTCAAGAGATTGTTGAGTTTCATACTTAACCATTTTGGGTACAATATTTCATCAAACCACACACACACACACACACACACACACATATACACCCTAGACAAAAGGAATAAAATATGAATATGAATGTGTGTATACGAATAAAAAAACATTAGACATTCAAAACATATGAGCATATTATTACAGACAAGAAATCATGATAAAAAAACTAATAATGGATCAATTCAACATTAATTTCTACCTAATCTAGTTTAAATGAGAATGAGAGAAACCAATTTCTAAGTTCAGAATAAAATAAGCCACAGATCTTGCCACATTTGAGATGACACAGAGAAAATAGAAAGTAGCTTTCATCATTAATAATTATATTCATAGATTTACATTGATAAGTATATCTCCTATCATACCTTTTATTTAAACTCATTTCATAGTTTTATAGAGACATTATTTCATTAGATTCACAAAACTTGCAAAATAGTGAAGGTATTGTTATTTCATAGAACATGAATTTTCTTTAAAACTAAGGACGTGCGAACAAGAGATTGAAATATATGTATTTTATCCTTCAAAAATATATGTTATTAATGAAAGGATGTTTTTGAAAATTTAGCAAAAGGAGCAAGTCATATTTCCATTTCATGGAGCATTAAATATAACGCGAATAAAAGAGTTGTCATTTAATGATGAGGGCTAAAAGTTATCATTGTTTCACAAAATACAATATATAATGTATATGAGACTTGTCTCATCGATCAAAGGAGACAATAGGGTCTCCTTTGATCGATGAGACTTTCCTACTGCTATTCATGATCAAAGAGACCCAATAGTGTCTCATCAGAATTTTACTTTTGAATGTTCTGATTGGTCCAAGGAGTAAGATATGAAAAGATACAAATATGGTGAACCCCATAGAGAAGAACATGTTGAAAGTTATCCCATTCAAGGTCAAGGTTTGTCAGATGATGATCAAATATCTATGATGGGATAGTGGTGGCTAAAATAGCCAACATTTACATACCTTAAAATTGCATAAAGCCCATTATATTAAGGAAACAACTATTGAGATCTAGAAATAGGTTCTTATCGTTGTTTTATTGTACTGAAATCGAGATCATAGTCCATCTTTGAGAATTTGTGAAAGTCTTTTTTTTTTCTCTACTTGTGGGGCTAGATGGGCATGTGGTATATGATCATTTTTTTCTCTTCATCCTTCTTAACCACAAAGTTACAAAACCTTCTTCGTTCGTGAGGATAGGAACATGCATCCTATTGTGTCAAGTAAAGTATCTTCCAATCTAAAGGTTCTTACAAAACCTTGATCCATCACATCAATCCATAGCCTTTGCGATATAATGTGTCTCAATACCAATTGATCTGGTAATACTTGCTATTTCCTACTCTTGTTAACCTCTAGTCTCCTAGTCTCCCAGAAAGGTGTCTGCTAATAATATATATAAATTAAAATATATAAATATATCACATACAAATATATTAATATATAAGAATGTTAGAAAACTATATATATACGAGTTTACATATGAGTGATGATATTATTTGTACCAATAAAATATTAATATAAAATATGACTATTTATATGAGTTAATATTAAATATATAAATAGATATAGTGGAATGAAATTAAATATATGACATTATACAAATAAATTTATAGATATATTCATATATAAACACACACGCACACACATTTTTTTTTAATATCTTTATATTATATATGTTAAAGACAAAGCATAGTATAAAAGAGGCAAAGTGAATATAGTATTCAGTCCTATGTGTGTCTTTAAACCACTCTTACACTAATTTGTTGATAATGATGGATTCTTCTTGTCTATAAACTTGGCTTGAACCTCACCCTGTATTGGTCCCATATTTTCATATTCATAATCTATGTTTTCCTCAATAATACTCCTTAACTATGTTTAGGGGTTTCTGAATTCTCAAGCCTCTACCTACTTACTATCTGCAATCCCATTTCCTTCTCTATAGATTATTAGGATTAGGGAACACTGAGAGGGGGGTGAATTGGTGCAAGAGTATTATTAACTTTCTTAATCTAATACCAAAATCCCAATCCTTTCTTTTCTCCAGGTGCTCTTTGACTCAAAATTTGTTCATTAAGCTTCACAAAACTAGATTTGAACTTCTCTTGAAATTCCTTAGCCGAAGCAAGATATCTTCTTAATATCTCATTTATCCTACCCAATTATTACTTGTTTTGTTTATATTATTTAAGATAGATTTGCATCTATCCAACTTTACCATTCAGCTTGTAGCATTCTTCAATTTTAGCGTTCAAGGATTACTCAAGGGTCTTATTTTCTTCTATTTCTTTAGTCCTCTTGATTGTCATGGATGCATCATTATTTAGGTTGTCTCTTTCCTTCACAATCAGATCATACTATTTAGGTTTGTCTTCTCCATCAGGTGTAGAGTCACTGCCTTTCTATGATAACTGATCCACAAGTTCTTTCCTCTTGTCTTTGGATTTACTCATCTGCTCTTTCAAATTGTCAATGAATCTATCTACACTTTTCATTTTTTCTTCTAGATCAAGGATTTGAGCATTGGATTTATCTAGATCTTCAAGTGCATTCAAAATGTTATTCTCAATAATACTTGGTGCTTCCATCAGGATCTCCCTCAAGCTTTTAAAATTCTTCCAAGGAACTAGGCTTTGATACCAATTATTAGGATTAGGGACCAGTAAGAGGGGGGGGGGGGGGGGTGAATTGGTGTAGCAGTATTATTAACATTCTTAATCCAATACTAAAACTTAAAGGTACAAATAACTAAAAGAAAAAAAAATAGAATGAGAACACATAACATGATAACACCATGATTTGTTTTTGAGGAAACCCCTATTAAGGGGAAAAAAACCCCGCAGGGACGGTACCCACAAAAATATCTCACTGCTACAGTAATAAGTACAAAAATATCTCACTATGGTGTAGGAACACCCAAGCCCTTTGTTGAAGATAAGAAGACCTTGGAGAAATATGGAGGCATGAAGGAACCTAATCCAATCAATTGGAGCATACTAAGACCAATTATGGCCTTTGGAGGCAATAATGTGAATGTAAAGGATAATGGTCCTAAGGGTCCTGATAAGGACCCTAGGAATAATTGATGATGTAAGGGGGGTGAGTAGTACCCAAGGGATATAGAGTAGTTTAGAGAAGTTTTTAATAAGTTTATAAATCCTTTTGATAAGGTTTGGTATGTTATAAGTTGCAAATGATCCATAAATTGTAAGTTAAGAATTTAAATCTTTGAATCTTAATGACTAGTTGTAATTAGGAGGGAAACTTCATTTTTCATTTTTTATGCAATGTAATGACCTCTAACCACTTGGAGTCACTTAAGGAGGTTGAAAGTCATCTATTTAAATCCTTTTATGGATGAAGAAGCAAAAAAATGTAATTGCACATGTGACTGTACGACTGGAAATAAAGTTTTTGCAATCAAATTCAAGGTTACTTACAATCTATGGTTTTATTTTGATTGATATCCACTATTGGATGAATTTATAACATTAATATTGTAATATTATAATTATTTTAATGGTTTAATGATCCATTTGAATTATAATCACTAATTTATATTGACTGGTGTAAGGGATTTGGGTTTTCTAATATCACAATTTTGGGTTTTGTTAAATAACTTCATCCATTTCTTGAATGGTTGTCTGATTATCAAGGGATGGATGCATATGAACATGTAACATTATTTTCTAATACCAAATATGCAGGAAATTTGGTGGTTGCAGGGGTACCCTATGAGATTGGTGGAGTAAGTTGGATGAAATTGGTGGCTAGCCTATAGTAGTAGAAGATATGCATGAACAAGTGTGTGTTTTTATGATTGGAGAAGTATTATATAGATGAATAAATTTTTTAATATCCAAAATTTGATCCTAGAAGTGACTGTGGTGAGTGGAACCAAGAAACCCTCATTTGAGGGCCTTTTTGAGGAGGGTTTTGGGGATTGTTTTTAATCTAATGAGCACATAGAATCAAATTTCCTTGGGAAATATTCATTTGGAATAATATTAGAACACTTTAAAAAGTTAGGAAGTTTTGGGTTAAGTATATAAAATACTTCCTTTATCAAAGTGACCACTTTCTAAGCCAAAATAGTGAACAGTCAAGAGACAACATATATCATCGAAAACAAGTCTACTTAAGATTTTGGTATGTTGAAGTAGAGCCAAATGGGTATCTAAAACTCCAATTATTTTTCCTTGTGTTCACTTGGTAGTGCCTTTCACCGACTAGTTTTGTTGTTCTACTTAGTGGTGCCTTTCACTGAGTGGGTTCAGTGTGTTCTATGTTGCTTGGTGGCCTAGTACTTGCAAGGCTACCTTAACCAAGGGTTCCTTTCCTTTTCCCAAAAACTTTTGAATCACTCTTAAATAAGAGGCTTGAAGTCACATATTCCATTGGGAACATTGGAAAAAACATTGGTTGGGTTTTGACCTATTTCAGGCCTCTTGTGACATTATAACCATTGTGGACACTTTAGGGAATTTGTATTTACCTTAGTTGTTTTGTGAGACCTCACCTACCCCTGCATCAAGTGGTATTAGAGCATAGTTAGTAGGTACTTGAGAAGGAACAAGAGAAAAGTCTAAAGACATGGCACCCAAAAACCAAATGGCAAGAGAAATAAATGAGTTGAAGGCAACACTTGAGGAAAATGAAAGATAGAAGATGGAGTTAGAAGAAACGAGGGAGAGGGAAGAAAGGCAGATGAGAAGGAAAATACTTCAATTCTTGGAGAGGATAGACGAATTGGAAAAGGAAAGGAGAGAACCTAGGAGAGAAGAGATCCCTAGAGGAAATGAGGAAGGAGAAGATAAATACATTGAAGGATAAGAAAACATGGGTCATAAGAGAAGAAGATGATCCTAAGGAGAGGAGGTTTATGAGACTGATTAAAGAAGTACAAGGTAATGGTGGGAAGAGTAATGTTGATTTTCTAATGTATCAAGGAAAGATGGAAAGTGAGGAAGTGCTTGGATGGGTAGAAGAACTTCAGAACTATTTTGACTTAGAGGATGTCGATGAAGAAAAGAAGGTGAAATTGGACAAGGTAAGGCTAAGGGGGACAAAAATTACACAGTGGACCAATATTCAAAATGATAGGATAGAAAGGGGATTGAACAAGATCTCAAATTGGGAGAGGATGAAGGCTATGGTGAAGAATCAATTCTTTCCATAAGATTTGGAAATCCAAACAAAGATGAGAAATAATTTAAAGAAAAGGGACATGGATGTTATGTCCTATATTGAAAAATTTCACACCCTAAACATTATGGGAGGAGTGGAGGATGAAGATGAGAAGGTGGCCATGTATATCAATGGCCTTAGGTATAATATTCAAGATGAAATAGGGTTGAATGTGCCAAGAACCCTTGGAGAATGCTTTCAAATTGTAGTTAGAGTAGAAGAAAAGTTGAAGATGAAGCATGAAAGGAAAAGCATAAATAATAGAGGAGGTGGATCAATGAGAGGCAGAGGTGGAAGAACAAATTCTGATTTTCAGAACAATAGTGAGAAGGATAAAAGTAAATACTGCACATTAGACCAAAGGGGAGGCCATAGAGGTGGAATATTTGGAGGATGCAGAGGAGTAGAAAATACATTCTTGAGAAGATGCTTTAATTGTGGGGAGACAGGGCACCAATACTTCAAACGTCCTAAGAAGAAAAAGAAACCAGAGAAAAGGGTCACTTTGGCACAAGGTGAAGAAGGGAATGAAGAGCAGAAAACATATCAAGTATACCCTAAAACTAATAGTGAATATCTAATGGTCAGAAAAGGGTTACCTATGTAGCAGTAGGAAGGACAAAAGACATCAATTTTCATATCTCAATGCCTAAGTAATGGTAAGGTTTGCAAATTGATTATTGATTTAGGAGCACATAACAATTTGGTGTCTTATGAACTTATAAATAAGGTTGTTTTAAAATTTTTTGTGTATCCTAAACCTTACTGTGCATCTTGGGTAAACAAAGATAAGAACATGTTGGTGAAAGAACAATGTTGGGTTGA
The DNA here is from genome assembly GCA_027943335.1 of Chamaecyparis obtusa. Lineage (NCBI taxonomy): Eukaryota > Viridiplantae > Streptophyta > Pinopsida > Cupressales > Cupressaceae > Chamaecyparis > Chamaecyparis obtusa. The sequence goes on from BSBK01000938.1 coordinate 2,654,515, forward strand.
ATTTGAATTTGGTCCTTATCATGATCATGTCTTATGTGATATAATGGATATGTCTCGTGGGTATCTAATATTTGGAAGGCCATGGCAGTATGCTAGAAGGACCATTCATGATGGTTATTTAAATACATATATTGTACATAAGGGTGATGAGAAGTATGAATTGAAACACTTACCTAATAATGATTCAAGTGAAGGTATTGTAATGCATTTTGGGGAGACAAATCCTATGAAAGTGCAAAGTCACAATCACTATGATACAAGTTGGCATAAGGAGAGAAAACATAACCATAGATTGGTTAGGATAGAGGTTGAGTATAGTCCTAATAGATCAAGACTTTGGGAGTTAGAATATGTTCAAGTAGTCACCATCTATTGCCCAATCAGAGAGAAAACAATAGGTGGTAGGGTTTATGTGTTGAAGACAAAAAGGAGGACATAATGGTGGACAATAAGGTGAAGGAGTGGAGCAGGTGCATGGTCCTAGACAAGGACCCAAAAGTTTTTTTTTTCATAATAATTATTTTGATGATGCAAGTTCATGTTTTATAAGGAAGAAGGTGACCTTGGGATAATTCATCTCCTATGCTAAGAACAAGGAGAGTGGGCAGTTGCAGACCTGAGACGGGATTAATTCTTAGGTCAAGATTTTTTTTATTAACGGGGAGTATGGTACAGGAGCATCCATGCCTTCTGTTGAAGACAAGAAGGCCTTGAAGACATATGGAGGTATGAAGGAACCTAATAAAATCAATTGGATCATACTAACACCAATTATGGCCTTTGGAGGCAATAATGTGAATGTAAAGGATAATGGTCCTAAGGGTCCTGATAAGGACCCTAGGCATAATTGATGATGTAAGGGGGGTCAGTAGTACCCAAGGGGTCTAGAGTAGTTTAGAGAAGTGTATAATAAGTTTACAAATCCTTTTAATAAGGTTTGGTAGGTTAGAATTTGCAAATATTCCATAAATTGTAAGTTAAGAATTTAAATCTTTGAATCTTAACGACTAGTTGTAATTAGGAGGGAAACTTCATTTTTAGTTTTTTATGAAATGTAATGACTATGACCACTTGGAGTTAGTTAAGGAGGTTTAAAATCATCTATTTAAATCCTTGTATGTATGTAATAAGTAGAGAAATGTAATTGGACATGTGACTGTACGATTGGAAACAAAGTTCTTGCAATCAAATTCAAGGTTACTTACAATATATGATTTTATTTTGATTGATCTTTGTCATTGGATGAATTGATCAAATTAATATGGTCATGTTATAAGTATTTTAATGGTTTACTAATCCATTTGAATTATAATCACTGATTTATATTGACTAGTGTAAGGGATTTGGGTTTTCCAATATCACAGTTTTGGGTTTTGTTACACAACTTCAACCGTTCCTTGAATGGATATCTAATTCTCAAGGGATGGATGCATATTAACATGTAAAATTATGTTCAAACACCAAATATGTAGGAAATTTGGTGGTTTCAGGGGTACCCTATGAGATTGGTGGAGTAAGTTGGATGAACTCGGTGGCTAACCTATATTAGTAGAAGATCTTCTTGAATAAGTCTATGTTTTTATGATTGGAGAAGTATTATATGGATAAATAAATGGTTTAGGATCTAGTAGTTGATCCTGGAAGTGATTGTGGTGAGTGGAACCAAGAAACCCTCATTTTAGGGCCCTTATGAGGAGCGTTTTGGGGATTTTTTTAATCTAATGATCACATAGACTCAAATTGACTTGGTAAATATTCATTTGGAATCATATTAGAACACTTTATAGAGTTAGGAAGTTTTGGGTTAAGTATATAACATACTTACTTTGTTAAAGTGACCACTTTCTAAGCCAAAAATAGTGAACAATCAAGAGACACAATATATCGTCCAAAATAGGTCTACCTAAGATTTTGGTATGTTGAAGTAGAGCCAAATGGGTATTTGAAAAAAATCCCATTATTTTTTCTTGTGTTCACTTGGTAGTGCCTTTCACCAAGTGGTTTTTCTGTTCTACTTGGTGGTGCCTTTCACTGAGTGGGTTCAGTGTTTTCTATGTTGCTTGGTGGACTAGTTCTTGCAAGGATACCTTAACCAAGGGTTCCTTTCCTTTTCCAAAAAACTTTTGAATCAATCATAACTAAGTGTCTTGAAGTCACCTATGGCATTGAGAACATTGGACAAAGCATTAGTTGGGTTTTGACCTATTTTATGCCTCTTGTGACATTATAACCATTGTAGAAACTTTGGGGAATTTGCATTTACCTTAGTTGTTTTGTGATCCATCACCTACCTCTGCATCAATTAGGGAGAAAGGAGAGGGGGGGGGGTGACTTGGTGTAGTATTATTATTAAATTTCTTAATCCAATACTAAAACATAAAGGTAGAAGTAACCGAAATAAAAAAAAGTAGAATGAGCACACATAACATTATAACACTATGATTTATTTTTTGGGAAACCACTGTTAAGGGAAAAACCTGATGGGGATGGTACCCACAAAAATATTTCACTATTGCAGTAATAAGTACCCCATTATAGGCATAAGTAAATAAGAGGGAATGCACATGCATTCAAGCTTACATCCAAGACATCACTTCTCAATACAATTATTTGACCCTCAGTTGGGTTCACTAATCTTTAATTATAAAATTTAGATAGGATTTTACAGTCCCAAAAACTAAACTGATAAATAGTATCAAGTATGCCAATATAGTTCTGATGAATTTAAACATCTGTATCACATCACAAAACATCAGTCAACTTATGTATCCAGTCCTTCTATCCACATCTACTCATTTTCTACTCATTGCATCCAAAAACTCAATCTTATAAATGTGATCATAAGCTCCAAAGTGTAACTTTGTTAGCCCCAAAATGAAAGTAATGAAATGTGTAGGACTCTCACTAAATCTTGATAAAATCATCATATTATAGGTTTCTATGCAAATACAATATCCTCCATTATTGGATCTAATATAAGCAACTCTAAACTGATTTACCAGGCATACCGAACAATCTTACCAAAACTGCTCCATTCTAGCCAAAATACTATCAAACTGATATTCGTTAGTGAATATCTCACACTTCAAGTAACACCAAGTTATGAAAAGATTATATTAGACATTAATGTCTACTTTAAATCTTTACCATCACAGGTCCTAACTCTCTATCCTTAGATCATACCACGCTGATCTTTTCGACTGTATACTACTCTTCTTTTGGTTCTTGCTCATATCCTTTCATCAAATCCTTTGGTAATCATAAAAAAATTAAAAGGTGGCCAATAATACTGATTGTAGTTTCCATCAATGAAAACATATCATGCATTAACAAGTAACTCTTGCCAACAATCTCCCCCTTTGGCATTGATGGCAACACTTAGTGAAAAATGGCTAAGTGTCCATCCAAAATGCCAAGTCTCCACAAAATCTCCAAAATATTAAAATCCCCCTACGGTAAACATATCTCCTTCTTTATAATTTTTTACACATCTATCTCCCTTTGACATCAATGGAAAAGGCGGGACCAAAAAGCAAAATCCTTTACCAAAATCCTATAATATATGAATATATACAAGTTATGATAGCACACTCATAAAAAAATGAAAATATATGAAAAGGTGTTCTTCAAAGAAACCAAATCAACATCCCAAGTCCTCCTTAGACTATCCAAAATTTGAATCTATCCACATATGGCATAAGCTGATTCCTTTGATATTTGGTGGGGGTGGTGATTTACTTATCCTCTCTACTTTCTCCAAACTCTTCTGCAAAATGTCTAACTTAGGAACTATAAGATACCTCAAGTTAGAAAACCTTCAGAGTATTATCTTCCTTTCATCCTCTAGACATTTGATCTTGTCATTAATCTTGACAACTTCACCCATGAGATCATAAGAAAATCCCTTTGATGAATTAAAGTGCTTTTCGTTATCTACTAGTGCCTCCTCACTTTCCATAATGATTTTGTCAATATTAGAGACTTTAGAAAATGAATCTATGCACAACTAAGTATATTTATTCCTTCTCAATATCTTCTTTCAATTGACTTATCGCAACATTCAAAGAAATTCTATCTTGTGCAATTAAAGAACATAGATGGTGAAATCTGTTTGAAACAAATTTCTTATGAATTTTATCCTCTTCTGTCTTCTCCAAAGACTCAAAATGGATGTCAAAATTATTCAAAAGTTCTTCTAATTGATCAGGAGCATAAATACCTTGATTAAATTGAAAATTTTGCATCACCTTTCAAAGCACGTCAATCATTCTAGAAAGAATTCTTCTTTCTTTCTCACTCTTGCTCAAATATTTTGCCTTAGCTTTTGCATGATCCAAAACTACAACTTTCAATAGCTCATATTCTTCCATATTTTCTATATCAATCGGTCCATGGAAAGCTGAAAAATCAAATGGTTCAAAGGAATCTCTTGCTAACAATGTCTCAACCTTCCCAAAAGATGTCCCAATCTCAATGTGAACTTACTCTATCCGCTCTAGTTTCGCACATTTATCCTTCTCATCATGAGATTCTACTTGTATCTCTTTCTATTTTTATCTCTCATCTATTCCATTGGTGATCCCAATATCCATAGCATTAAGATCATGAACATCATCAATATTTTTATCAATCTCCTTTTCTTGTTTATCCTCAAGATCAACTGACTTATCTACAATGAATCCTTTTCTAGACATAATCTCTCTTATTTTATCCTCTTTCATTATATTAGCTAGATTGATGTAGGGATACTTTTCTTTCTCTCCTTCCTTTTTCTCATCAATATCCATTCCATCAAGTGTAAAAGGCATACTGTCAATATATACATTAGGCTCCTTAACTGTAGAAATAAACTGATCATTCTTCATAATAGTGGAAGTAGATGGACCATCCAAACCAAATTTATCTTCTTTTCTCTTAGTTTTGGGTTCTTTCTTCTTTGGTTTATCTTCTCTAACTTCAATAAGCATCTTGTTGACAATATCATCTATTTTAGCAATTATTTCTTCAGCCTTTCCATCCATCAACATATTAATTCTTCTTTTCAATAGTAATCTCTTATTTTCTTCCTCATCACGGGGCAATGACGACCGTCAGATCTCCTACACGTATCTTGATGCATGAACCTACACATTCCTCAAACCATCAAAATTCTTCTTACCTCATGTGTGGGACTTGACATCCATGTCATCATCCTCGATCCTTGTGTGCGTGTGAGCAGCCTCCCAATCTAGGCATCCTCATTTGGACTCTTTCATACTATGAACTTAGTCTTTTAAATATATGATTTTTCCTCCCCACCATGAATGTGGGATAAATCTTTTTGGTTTATAATAATATTTCATTCAAAATATATGCCTTGTGACTCAGGCCCACTTGGCCGGGCCCACTCAAATTTGGGAGGTCCCACTCTTCCCTCTTTCTCATCTCTTTACCTTATGCTTGAGTAGTGTTTCTTTTAAAGATATCATACGAATGAGATAGGGTGAATGTGGGATAAAAGACTCCCATATATGCACCCCACAAAATGGCCATCATTTGATCCTTGCTTGTGTTTGGGGGGAAAGGTAACCTTGGTGCACAACCCCATTGTCCAGATAGTGCACATACTAGCACCTTCCCTTCTCACAGTGCGTGCAGTATGGAAAACAAAATAAAAACTTGTAGTCCCTTTGGGATAATGAGATCCTCATCTCCCGGTGCATGCCGCTTCCCTCTTGACTTGCAACCCTCCTCCTTTCATTTCTCTTTGTTTGGGCATTGTGATGAATGATGTGCTCTGTAGGTTGTACACAAAATGAGGGAGGAGCAACATGAGGAAAGCTCACGCAAGCATCCCAAAGCTCATGCAGGGTGTTGCAGGTGCACTGAGGTTAATAAAAAAATGCACTCATCATCACATTGGCACATGTGCACCTCTTGAGCTTGGTGTGCCCAACACCTAAAAACTAAACCATAAAAATAGTGTGCGTAGCATTTTGGGGATGCACATTCATTGGTGCTGAAAGAGAGCATACACATGGCATGGTATGTATCAAATGGAGAAAGTATTGTGTGTAAGGCACTCACATTCTTCACTAAGAGGCATAAACACTCCACAGAACTTGTAGCCTTTAATAAATTTAGTGCATGCCAAATCTACAAACAAGTCTGCAGCCCACAAATGAAAAGAAATATGTACATGATATGGCGAGTGTAGTTGTCAAGCTTTAATGTCCACCTCTTGCTTTGACTAACTTATTCTAGCATTTTAGACAATCTAATTCTTACATAAAAATTCTAGGAATGATCAAATGAGTCCCTTTGATGCCTTCCAATTTCTTCAAGGCCTGTATAGATTCGTCATGAATACGATAGGCAGTATCCAAAACCATATACCATTTCTTCCATATGCTGCAATCATTTTATTTTATTTTATTGCGGTGTCATATTCTTGAAAGCTTTCTTTTCTACCAAAGGATTCAACACCATTGGCCATGAATCCATATTTTGTTATACATGTCACTTTATATTTCATTCAAATCTTTCATGCCATGATAGGTTATCTTCAAAATAATGAGGCATGTTGGACCCCAAGCGGGTCCGGCCTAATTTTTTTTTGAATTCAAACACCCAGACCTTGAAAATGATCTAGAACAACTGGTGCCTGCAACTAGATCCATTTTGGACAATCAAAATTTTTTAAAAAACTTTAATTTCAATTACTTCACCAGTCACCAAATTTGAATAAAACACCTCTAGTCATGCCACTAAATCACTGATGAAAATTAATCCCTGGAAGCTGAAAGTTGGCAAGTACAAACTTTGTACTATAGATAAACATCCCATCAAAGGGATTCACCTAAAGATGAACAGGGCTGGAGATTTTAAAACTTGAAAATGCTCATTTAGAATTGTCGGCAAGCACAAACTGAAATCACTGTAAACTACCTTGGAAGGAGATGAATTAAAAATATCAAACAATGAGTTGAGGGCATGCCATCTGAATATGGTAGAAGAATCATATGAAAGGAATGCAACAAAATAACCCTCAACTTGAGACAAGCATCTATCAAAAAGCTATGAATTTTAGAAAATGGCTACTTTGCAAAGTTGTTCTAGCCACACTTTTCATCATTATTGAACACCTTTTGTCTGACCTTGCAACCATGTCAAATGGAACCTTCATAGTTTGAAACCCTAGGTAAATGATCTCTCTCATATGTATAAAATAAGGCTTTGATCAGATCCAAAAAAATATCAACCCGCTATCAATGATTAACCTTCAAAGTTGGCCACTTAGAACATCTTGAATTGAAAATAATCAAATTCATATAAATTGCATTTGAAACTGATTGAACAAAGGGGTTAAATGGATTGGAAGAGACTCAAAAATCCTCAGGCAAGTACAATTCTAGGTCTAAAGTATGGAAGATCATTCAATTACATTTGACCTTGAACTAGGTGCAAATGGCAACACCCCAAAGTAAGCCACTCTGGAAACTAAACTATACACTCCTGGAGAAACTTAGCAATCTGCAAATGGAATGGCTTTGGAAAACATGTCAAATGGGTACATGGGGGGTTGGAAATTGGTATGGACACTCTTTCTCATGCCAAAAAAATGATTCAACAAACCGCATGTCATAACCATTAACCAAGTGTCAAATGCAAATCTCTGAAGCTGGCCATTCAATGGAAAGCATACAAAATGCAAAAATGCAGATTTATAGAATGCCCCTCAAATGGGTACCCTTAAAACTTATTAGAAATAAATTCAGGGAGTTGTAACCAACTATATATGCTAAGTGAAATGTGAGGAACACATGTCCTAAGTTCCATCCTATGAAAATCAACATGCCCTTTGTTGTATGCATTTGAACATAAATCTTTTAAACTGTTCTTTGAAAGGTACAAACTTTGCCTTAGGAAAATTCTCTGATTATGGGCTCAAAACTATATGGATTTTTCAGAGTACCAATAGTGGCTCTAGTTGGGGATGTGCTCCCCTTGTGGGCATGCAGAGAATTTAGGATCTTTGGTAGAGCAGACCACCCACTAGTCACAAAAATAGGGAAACCTTCTCATAAAAACTTGCAAACGAACCGGGAACTAGAAGAACATGAAAGAAACACACAACTGAAAAGAAACAACTATACAATATATACATTTCTTGCAAAGGCTCAAAGGCTCAAAGCTGAAATCATTGTTTACCTCTGTCAAGCATATGATTTTCATCCCCATATGAGACCAACCATCTAAAAATGCCATGACAATTTTGTTGCCTACATATATGGACATTCCTGGGCTGAGAAAAAAATATGTACTTGTTATAGCCCACATTCTTCTAGTCACAACTATTCTTATTCTCGTATTCCAAGAAATATGGAATGTCCTTTACCTCTTCCTAATGTTTACTAAAAGTAAAAAACTTATCTAGTAATGCCTCAAAATGTAAACTATAATGACCATCATGCATTACTAAAAACTCACCCAGCTGAAAATGAAATGGATCCTTAGCTTTATCTATATGGGATACTTCAACCACTGAGTAACTTGGATCCTTAATAATATCTCCATGAATTGGATCATGAACCAAGTGCAAATTATTTTCACAAACATTATGATACAAGGAAAACTAATCTATACCATCATTTTTATTGATAAATTTGCTATCCTCAACACTGTCACAATCATCATCGTATTCATTAAAAGAAGGAAAATAAATTGAACAATAAACTTGTTCATCATTAGAAGCTTTATGATAGGAGAACGTACTATCATGGTCTTCTTTATCTTTGTTAACCAACTGAGAAAAAAAATATTGCAATTCAATCTAGTAGCTATAGTCATCAGGTTTATCTTACTCATTAGTTTGTGAAGAAGCAATTTGGTTAGTTACAAGATTGGTTTGCAAGCTAAGGGGAAACATCTCCTCATGAAATGATTGTAAACCAACACTTTTCTCACAACTTCCATCAATATCTTGCACACATAAATTTGTATTATGAGACAATGTTTCTTCCAGAACTTGTAGGGCTGAAAAGTCACATTCAAATTTATTACTTTCCTCAGCCTCTTGATTTATACAAGAATCCTTGACACTAGGCTCATCAAAATCTGAATCTATACCAGCATATGAATCCTCATAGTCATCATACATGACACTCTTATATTCCTTATACTCATATGCATTATATTATTGCAAAGTATCCAATCCAATCATAGGAAAAGAATGGATATTATATGCATCATACTTCATACCCTTACTAACATCATCACTGTCAAAAATACATATCTTTCGGGCATGAAAGTGTAGAGTCAAATATAAGAGCATAGCTCTGAAAATCAGTTTCTAAGAGGTCTAAGATTTCCTCACTGTTCAATGGATATTGGATTTCATTTTTATTTTCTTTGGCCTTTTGTTCGATACTGCAAACTTCTTTCTTATTTTGAACAAGGGCTGCAAACTCTTGGCTCATATCATTTTGTGCGAAACCATCACTACAAAAACTTTCATTTGCATCATAATAATCCCTTTTCTATTTGTACAAATCTTTCATATAATGAGACAAGAAGATTGTTCTCTTATGTTGATAGAAAGAAAAGTCTACAAACTTAATGGAAACACTATCAACTATAGACTCTTCTTTATCATCTTGACATCTACTGAATTCACTATCAGCATCATAATCAACATCATTATCACAAAAGGAAACAACATCATCATTTTTATTCGCATAGAGCTACTCACAAGAAAACCTTTCTGTCATATCCCCACAATTTGATCCTGCATCAGCAACCAACTAATGATCATTGCAAGAACTCATACCCTAATCATTCTCACCAAAGGATTCACACTTATATAAATCCTTTGCAACATTTTTAGTATCAAAACAAAAAACAACAGGGACTAACATTTGCTGACTAGGTAGATGTGTAAACTTATTATATTCAGCTATCAATAAATCTGAGATCTCATCAGTGTTAAGAGAAGGAGATCTTAACTCATCTATATACATCACATCTTCATGCCCGAAATTACTTTCACAATTTGTATTGCAATCCTCATCATCTTTATTACCAGAAGAACCTACACCTTTACTTGGTATAGAATCATAATCAATGTAAATCTTGGAATAATTAGAAATGCAATCCTGAATCCTTTTATGAATTGGTTCACACAACTCTGGAAGCAACTCATCCTCAATATCTTCATCCAAATCTTCACTCAAATAATTTTCATTTTCAAATTCAGATATCTCTAAACAAGTAGAAGACCTTGTATACAATGATTCTGATTTTTTATTGCTACTAGAACCTGAATGTTCTGACATATCTTTATCATTCTGAGAAATATTTTCATCATTAAATATGAGCTGTTCTGGAATACTATTTGTAATATTTTCACGTTGATGATGTTTTAGTAACTTATTCCATTCATCATCATCAAACAATTCTTTTAAGAACAACCATTTGAAGTCAGTCAATGCGGAGATGCATTTTGGGGGTAGACTCAAGTACCAATTAGCTGCAACTCCTTTGAGAGATCTCCCAAAGAACATCATGCTGACATCTTACTCATAAATATGATACTCTACGACAAATTTGAAGAATGCTAGAACATGTTCAAGTACTGATTCAGACTGATCATCAAAGAATGGGATTAAATCAACGAGCTCACTACGAAAAGAATTGGGGAATCCCAGAACATGAGCACAATTTAAAAACTCTATCCAGCTTGATAAAACATAGCCTTCTAGGCTGGATCATTTCTTGGTTATCCATTTGATTTGAAACAAGATGGGAATCATTCATCTTGTTATGTCTTTACAAGAGGGATACCAAACCATTTAAACCTTTATGACAACATTCAATGTTTCATGACAAGATATTCAACATGGAAACATGAAACTATCCTAATTATTTTATCCCCTTCTTACTAGTGTTGAAACACTTGATAGGGAACAAAATACTTTGCAACTGATCTTATGGAGAAACACATGAAGATCAAAAATACCTAGAACTATTGAGGTTGAAACTCAACTTGCTGAATGGAAATTCTCTGAATTTGAAGCTTTCTTTACTAAAATTTTTTTAGAGTCACCACCTCCTTGAAGAGGACAAACACCTTAACTACTGAAAACTCTTTTTTGTATCTTTTTCCATCAACACAACAAAACTTCAACAGGGTACATATTGACACTGAAAATTTTAGGTTCTAAAAGAACAACACGTCTGGGAAGTATAGTATACATTTTCATATTTTATATAATTTCCCTATGTTAAAAAATTAAAATGATAAAAAGGCATGTATGTTTGTCATTTTCTATTTTCATATATTAGGTTGTTAATTGTTTTATTTCAACTTATTTAATGTATATTCATTTTGAAATAAATAAGTATTCTAAATAATGATGAATAAAATAAATTAAGTGAAAAAGGTGGCAAGAGGGAGTTGAATCCTCAACCTCTCAAGCTGACCTTTTTTCCTACCTATCTACCCTCCTACCCCCTAACCAGTTAGTCTATTTATTTTCTTCGAGAGGATTAGGAGGAGAAATTTATTTATTTTTGTTTTCATGTGCAGGTGAGGAGTTAATACAACTTTTACATAGGGAGTAATCTCTTCCTTAATCACTTTTTCAAATTAATGTGAAATATTATTTTCTAATGAATTATTTATTTTCTGATTTTAGAAAAAGGAATGGGGAGAGGGAGTTAAACACTCAACCTCTCGACCCATCCCTTTTCCTGCCTAACTACCCAACTCTACCCCTACCAATTACTCTATGTTATTCCTTGAGAGTGTAGGTGTAAATAAAGGTATAAGTTAAAGATAATCTTATTTCCTTTTGAAATAAATTATTACGGGAATTAATATTTTATGTGTGTAATATAAGTTTTATTTTTAATTGTGGTTACTAATATTATTTTTAATCTTAATTTATATTTTACTCGTAGAAGCCCTAAAGTGAAAAAATAAGATAATGTACATGCGTATGTGAATAAATATTATTATGTTTTAGGGTTTTGAAATATTTTGATACTAATTTTAGTTTTCATATCCCTAAATGTAATTTGGTATTTTCACCTTATTGTGTTCTTAACTTCTATAATTTTATCTTGTAAGGTGAAAAGGCTTTTAGTAATTTTACATTATTATTGTAATCTAGTTGTGAATATAATATAAATTGATTTCTCACCTTTATTTAGGGTTTGTGTTTCTAAAATATTTTATTTCTAAAAATAAAACCTTAAATTTGTTCTATTAGAAAGTATTTATAACATTAAGGTAGTTATTTTATAAAAGTCAATGTACTTACCCTAGGTGGAGTGATTTGATATTTAGGGTGGGTACTTTCCTCTTTTCGTTAGGGTGGATTATAAAACCTTTTACCCTAATGCTTTTAAAATATTTCTATGTGGTATTTTTGAAATGAATGCATTATGGTTATTATTTTAAAATGAGTTTTAAAATTAAACATTATATTCATATGTAATAATTTTAGGTGTTGATAACATTTTCATATGTTTTGATAAATAAAGTAAATATCTATGATTAAATATTTAACTTTATTGGTATTATTTTTATTTATCAAAAACATTTTTATGAATTATATTATGATCTTATTAATGTTTATTTGTTATATCATAAATTAATAATTGAATATTTTTAAAGATCATATTAAAAAACCTTATATAGTATGAATGTAATGATTTTTTATTTTAATACTATCTAATGTTAGGTGTTTTTGTGTAGGAAATTAAACATCAAATTATTATGCACAAAACTCCTAAAGAATAATAAAAGTTAATTGTATGGGAAATACTTCCCTAAAAACCATTATTATGGTTTAATATGTATTTTTAGGGTTAGTTACTAGGATTAGGTCTTGTGAAAGGGCATGTCCTTTCACAGAGAACCATTGGGAAAGATATTTATATTAATTCAATTTGTAAACAATAGACATCATCACATCACGACAAAAAATTGGAAAACTCTCCCGAATTACAGATTTGAACCTAATGTCCAAATTTTCAAATGCAAATGACAGATAAGTGTTTATGCTTTGAGGTTATATAGTTTCTTATTTTTCAATTAGTTTTTCAGATTACTCTATGAACCAGGGTATCCTACTGTGTTCTTTCATTGATTCATTTATTTAGGTTAATTTATACAATTTGAATAGTAGTTGCATGGTCTAAGAACTTGTTATTGTTCCTTTCGGGCTCTTAAGTTGGGTTAAAATCCATAGGACTAATTGTATAAGTTATTTAAATTTTTGTTTCAATTGAAGCTTGTAGGATAATGGTCTCGCTTTACAAGAGTGAGTTACCTTAAAACCATCTCTTTCTATACGTATGATTGAATGTAGTTGACTCTATTCCCAATTTGGTATCAGGCACTAATCTCATTTCATTTGTAATTATCATTTTGTTCTTTCTGTAGTTTACACATTATATCTATTATTTTCTTTACAAATCATTCAATTAGGTTTTAGTAATGCTTTTAAGCCTTAGTTTAGATTTCAAGCTATTTAACAATTAGGAGATTAGGATATTTTCCTCCAAGGATTGTTAACCCCTTTGGAAGGAATTGCTTTTGTCTATGTATGTGTTTGTGCAGTTTGAAAGCACTTTGATTTAGGCCTACTAGCCTTGGCTCAATCGAGTCAGAAATATAGAGGCACTTGTTTGTGCCTATCAGTTGGCCTCAAAATGGTCCAGTGTTTTTGAGCACCAACAAATTGGTGACTCTGCTGGGGATCACTATCAATTAAGGACAATTTTAGAATCTTTGGTTACTAATACAGAGACTCTACTGGGATTAAAGACTCAGAGCAATTATATTTTCCTCATAGAAGGTGAGGTGGAAACTCTAAAACTCAATTTCAGGCAAATCCTATGTTAGGGAGAAGATCTCTAAAGAACAAGTGGTTCATCGAATTGGAACCAAACAATGAAGAAAGGATTACAGGAAGTGACAATGATTGGTTTAAAGTTTTTTCTAACCCATTGTATAACATGGATAATGATCGAGAGAACATTAATGATCACTATGAAAATCAAAACAATGGGGGAAGAAGGAATAAAAATGATCAGGGAGATGAAGATCATTGGAGAAAAGGCAGTGATAGAGAACAACATGATCAAAATAATAAAATGAATCTCCCGAGATATGATCAATATACACATTCTAATCGCCAAGTTAAAGTTTATCAGAATAATAAAGATCAAGATTATGATAATGAATATGATTTACAAGGACAACCTATGCATAATGGAAATATCCATGGTCTATTCAATAATGATATACACATTCATTCTTATTATGGTAGAGGTGGACAAGAGCAGAGAAATAATGATCAATTTGGTCATAATTTTAATAATTTTGAACAGAACCATAATGAGAAGCATTGTGGAAATGAACATGGAAATAAAAATATTAATAAAGGATATTTACGTGCAGAGGATGAGTATTACAAAGAAAATAAGAATGATATGCATGGTAAAAATGCCCGTAGTTTATCAAACAATGATAAAAATTTTCAAAATGTTGGCTATGTTCAAAATCAGCAAAATGATGGTGAGATGGCGGATAAATTTAATGATTATATGGGAGGAAAAAATGACTTTACCTTGCAGCCAAGTGATTTTAATAAAAAAACTTATTATTATCAAGGAAAATATTCACAAAGAGAAGGTGATTATTGCAAAGAGAATATTAATCATAATAGCAATGCTCAAGGTAACAAAATGATTTACCAAAGTTATAGTTTTTATAATCAAAATAAAAATGATAAGATAGATCAACAGCAAGTTAAGACACATCACCAGCAAATACAAAATAGAGATTACTCTAATTTGTATATGCATAATGTACACCAATGAATGCACCATCCTGGAGATTCATATGAGCATCAAAATGATAATCATCAGCCTACAAAGAGGGAGGAATGTCAAATAAATAATATATATTATCAAAAGCAAGTGCATCATTCGGGAGGCTTACGTGAGCAGCCATATGAAACTACATGAAGCCAAAATGATGCACAAGTAACTCATGCAAAACAACAAAGCAATAATTGTATACTTGTGCAGCCTAGTGAGGAATATGCGATGGGAAACAATACCATGAATCATGTTAAATTGGATAAAATGCAGCAATTTAAAAGTTATGATAAACAAAACTATGGTGTACATGCACAACTTTAGGGTACATATCATCCACTTGAGCAGTTGTATCAATCCAGACTTGCGTAGAAGAGGGATTATGAAAAGAAGAATAATAACAATGAACATATACTAGATTATATTGCACAAAAAACTTATACGCATGTAGGTTATTATTAGCAACATTATGTCTCCAAACCTATGCAAAAGGAGGATTACATGAATGAAAATATTCAAAGAGAGCAATGTGATAATAATAGTTTTAGATAGCCGAACAAATACTTATCAGTTTGCACAAGAGGCCAACTTGTGGATAAAGGTAATAATTATTTTAATAAATAGAAATATAGATGTGCATGCCCCCAAAACTATAATGAATATGGTAAAATACAATATTATAGAGGCTTACGTGAGCATCCCTGTAATAATGCGCAAGGGAATAACAACAATGAATATGGTAATGACCAGCAGTATGTATACAACCTATGAGATTGTAATATGCACAATGATAACCATTATCCCATGCATCACACAAACACCCAGCCTAATACACATAATGTGTATTATAGGCACAAAAACATTCAACAAGAGATGCCCACACAGTTCCAGTACTTCTCTGCACAAGCCATCCAAGAAAATTAGCAAAATAATGAGATGTATTATCAAGATCAAGATAATCATGCTGGAGCTCATGCCTATGGTATGGAAGGAGGTGTTAATAGTTTATGTAAATAGAAAAATAATATATATCTACCTACATAGAAGAAGGAAGAACATGTCAGGAATAATATTCATAATGATAAATATAATAAGAACATATATGAAATGCCCTATGAATTTGCGCAAGAAGAAGATAAGGATAATCAATACAATAAATACACTCATCCACACAAGAAACCAAGGGATATGCATCTTTTTTGCATAAGGAGGATAAGTATGAAGCTAAAGATAAAAGAAATTGATGCAGGAGCATCCTGGGTGTAAGAGCAATCTTGCATCACCCAAAAATATTTATGTTTTTGTATTCAATAAGGGCTATTTTGTGCAGAGCTGCTATTTATGGAAAGTTACTATTTTTTGGTAATTTTTGTATGTGCTCAGAATGATGTGATTTCTTTCTTGGAGGTTCATTTTGGTCATTTAAGTTTGCCAGTAAAGTTTCATTGCCAGATCAAGTGTATATTGGAAGATATTGAAGATTTTCGGTATTGGCAGCAGGGTACAAAAACTTTGAACTCAGTTTTGAAGGCTTTAGAGGCCCCGGATGAGGTCAAAAATTTGAGTGACGAGCACTTGCGCAGGTCAAGCCTGTAGAGCGCTTCGTGGCATTTCTGAAATGGGGTTATAATAGCTGAGTGGGTCAACGGGTGATGACTTATGGTCTTCGAAAGTTGGACCACCTGAAATGGCAGAAAATAATTTTCTTCAAAATTTTTGTTCGGGTTTCAAAGGTTATCTTGAGCTGACTATGATGTAATAAAATGTAAAATAAAATAATGCTGAGTTTGGTCGGCCTTATTGGCTAAAATTCTGGAACCTTCCCAGGCGGTGGAAAATTGCCTATATAAGGAAGGCTGTATTATTGTCTTAGGCAGTTCGGAATAATTCTGGGTAGTAGATCTGGGTATTGATTCGAGGCTTTGTCCTACAGAATATTGTAAGGGAATGCCCATGTGGCTTTGCATATTGTAATTCTGAAAGTTTGTAATTCCACATTTGTGGAGATAATAAGAAGCCAATTTTCTGTTCTTGCATATTACTGTTGTTGTTTCTCTATTTCTGTTATGTGTTTGTGGTATTAAGGGGAGCACCCTTCATCAGAAATATTAAAAAACAACAAAGTAATGAAGTGTATTATCAAAACCAAAACTTACGTGGGCAACAATATAACTATAAACTTGCGCAGAATGAGGACTGGGTAAAAGAAAATATTAACAATTAGCAATATGATGAAAATATTTGTGGACAACCTCATCAATTAATGCAAAGAAGGGATGAGCGTGGTGAAAAGAGGATTCACGCCAACTGTAATAATGCAGATTGTAATATTTTTTTACGTTACCAACACATTATAAATAAAGATAATCGGCAGCACAATGAGAATCACACATAGCATGAGACGAAAATTGAAAATAATTGTGAAGGAAGAAGTCATGTGAATAATAATAATGCCGAGCATGATCGGGAGGAGTATGGAGAAGATATTAAAACTAAAGATAATAATATTCACCAATATAGGCATAGGGAAAATGATTATTGTGCAAAGAATAACAATACAAATGATAATTATGCATAGGATGATTGGGAGTTGGGTGAATATATTAAAACTGAGGGTAAATATATACCAAGTAATATTTACCAATTTACGTAGGGTAAAGACCAATATAGTAAAATAAATATTTATGCCAAAAGTAATAAAGATGTTCATTTTCAACAAAATAATTATTTGTGTAACGGGAATACTAATGTTGGAAAGAACAAAGATGAAATAAAATACAATTATGATGAAAATGTTAGACAATATACATATCCAGGAAACCATGCACAAAGCCAGGGTGGTGCACAAGTTTTTAATACTTATACGGATGATTTAAGTAATGAATTCTTGTAGTAGACTAGAGATTACACACAGGAAAGAGGAGAAAATTATCATATTAATGCACAGCCTAATAAAGGAAGAAATGGCTTGTATGCAAAGAAGGAAGGTGATAATAATTTATGTGAGTAGCCAAATGAGCCTCATCAACTTGTGTGGAAGGGGGATGAATCATGCATGTCTCCCTTGAATGCATTCATTATTTTAGAGCGGTATGATAATGAAAATGTGGTGAGTTTGTTTATGAGGATGATGGATATTTTTTGTGAAATACCCTTTGATATCAGGCCAAATTTTTTAAACAAAATATATAGTTTAGGAGTAACTCATGAGCAGATAAAACTCATTTTTAAAATTGTATTCGATGATTTGATGGAAGAAGATGAATGCATTGATAAATCTATAGAGAGTCCTAATGAAATTTCATACAAAGAAGAAAATTGTGAACATATTGAGGAAACATATACACTGGATCAGATTTGTGTGGAAACAAGTGAAAATCATGATCAGGAGGAAAACCTTCTCAATACAGAACAAATTACGGACTATGAAGAGGATATCCCACAGTTAGAAAATGTGTCACATGGTGAAAAAATTCATTGCATTGGGAATTATGAAGATTGGCATGAAAATTATGTTCAGTGCATTTCAAGAAGGCATAAAATATTATATGACCAAAATAAAGTTTTCGACAAAGGTAAGGTTACCTGCTTAGGTAAGTATTTCTTTTAGAAATCTATTCTTTTATTTATATTTTCTCTATAAGCTTTTAATTTTATATTTGATATTTTCAGCATGAGAATTATTATTTTGGAGAGATAACTGAGTTTGTTTTCCTTTCGATTTAATTCCTTATATTTTGGTTTATTTATTTATCATTGTTTTATATCGTTAATAATTTATGTTTAGTGGTCTGCTTCTCCAGAGAATGTTGGATTCTCGCTGCATCTAGGCACAAATGCACGTCCCCAATAAGAGCCATTGTTGACGCTAAAAATTTTAGGTTCTAAAAGAACAAAACGTCAAGGAAGTATAGTATACATTTTCATATTTTATATAATTTCCCTATGTTAAAAAATTAAAATAATAAAAAGGCATCTACATTTGTCATTTTCTATTTTCATATATTAGGTTGTTAATTGTTTTATTTCAACTTATTTAATGTATATTCATTTTGAAATAAATAAGTATTCTAAAAAAAGATGAATAAAATAAATTAATTGACAAAGGTGGTGAGAGGGAGTTGAACCCTCAACCTCTCAAGCCGACTTTTTTTCCTACCTATCTACCCTCCTACCCCCTAACCAGTTAGTCTATTTATTTTCTTCAAGAGGATTAGGAGGAGAAATTTATTTATTTATGTTTTCATGTGCAGGTGAGAAGTTAATACAACTTTTACACAACCTGACTCTACCCCTACCAGTTACTCTATGTTATTCCTTGAGAGTGTAGGTGTAAATAAAGGTATAAGTTAAAGATAATCTTATTTCCTTTTGAAATAAATTATTAAGGGAATTAATATTTTATGTGTGTAATAGAAGTTTTATTTTTAATTGTGGTTACTAATATTATTTTTAATCTTAATTTATATTTTACTCATAGAAGCCCTAAAGTGAAAAAATATTATAATGTACATGCGTATGTGAATAAATATTATTATGTTTTAGGGTTTTGAAATATTTTGATACTAATTTTAGTTTTCATATCCCTAAATGTAATTTGGTATTTTCACCTTATTGTGTTCTTAACTTCTATAATTTTATCTTGGAAGGTGAAAAGGCTTTTAGTAATTTTACATTATTATTGTAATCTAGTTGTGAATATAATATAAATTGATCTCTCATCTTTATTTAGGGTTTGTGTTTCTAAAATATTTTATTTCTAAAAATAAAACCTTAAATTTGTTCTATTAGAAAGTATTTATAACATTAAGGTGGTTATTTTATAAAATTCAATGTACTTACTCTAGGTGGAGTGATTTGATATTTAGGGTGGGTTCTTTCCTCTTTTCGTTAGGGTGGATTATAAAATCTTTTACCCTAATGCTTTTAAAATATTTCTATGTGGTATTTTTGAAATGAATGCATTATGGTTATTATTTAAAATGAGTTTTAAAATTAAATATTATATTCATATGTAATAATTCTAGGTGTTGATAACATTTTAATATGTTTTGATAAATAAAGTAAATATCTATGATTAAATATTTAACTTTATTGGTATTATTTTTATTTATCAAAAATATTTGTATGAATTATATTAGGATCTTATTAATGTTTATTTGTTATATCGTAAATTAATAATTGAATATTTTTAAAGATCATATTAAAAAACCTTATATAGTATGAATGTAATGATTTTTTATTTTAATACTATCTAATGTTAGGTGTTTTTGTGCAGGAAATTAAACATCAGATTATTATGCACAGAACACCTAAAGAATAATAAAAGTTAATTGTATGGGAAATATTTCCCTAAAAACCATTATTATGGTTTAATATGTATTTTTAGGGTTAGTTGCTAGGATTAGGTCCTGTGAAAGGGCATGTCCTTTCACAGAGAATCATTGGGAAAGATATTTATATTAATTCAATTTGTAAACAATAGACATCATCACATCAGGAGTTGTTTTTGGAGAACTCTCCCGAATTAAAAATTTGAACCTAATGTCCAAATTTTCAAATGCAAATGACAGATAAGTGTTTATGCTTTGAGGTTATATAGTTTCTTATTTTTCAATTAGTTTTTTGGATTGCTTTATGAACTAGGGTATCCTACTGTGTTCTTTCATTAATTCATTTGTTTAGGTTAATTTATACAATTTGAATAGTAGTTGCATGGTCTGAGAACCTATTATTGTTCCTTTCGGGCTCTTAAGTTGGGTTAAAATCCATAGGACTAATTGTATAAGTTATTTAAATTTTTGTTTCAATTGAAGCCTATAGGATGATGGTCTCACTTTACAGGAGTGAGTTACCTTAAAATTATCTCTGTCTATACGTATGATTGAATGTAATTGACTCTATTCCCAATTTGGCATCAAGCAATGATCTCATTTCATTTGTAATTGTCATTTAGTTCTTTTTGTAGCTTACACATTATATCTATTATTTTCTTTATAAAGCATTCAATTAGGTTTTAGTAATACTTTTAAGCCTTAGTTTAGATTTCAAGCTATTTAACAATTAGGAGATTAGGATATTTTCCTCCAAGGATTGTTAACCCCTTTGGAAGTAATTGCTTTTGTCTGTGCACATGTTTGTGCAGTTTGAAAGAACTTTGATTCAGGCCTACCAGCCTTGGCTTGATCGAGTCAGAAATATAGAGGCACTTGTTTGTGCCTGTCAGTTGGCCTCAAAATGGTCCAACATTTTTGAGCTCCAACAATACATACATTTTTTATCAGGACTGAAAATATAACATATTTATGCACTGATCAGACAAAGAACTTAGAGTCACCGCTCACAAATAGGTGAGATGATTTGAAAATTTTAAAACTGACTCTTATACAATTCAATGAAAACCATTGGATAAATAATAAGCTAGGAAAGAGTCTATCTCTACTCGTACCCGCATTATTTATAACTGATTATAGAAAATCCCCAACAGAGTCACCATTTTGTTAGTGACTTGGATGGGCTGAATCAATCTGGGTAATGAAATATTGAAAGTTTGTAATATAACCAAAGATTCTCAACTGATTGAAATAAGCAGGCTAGGAGTCCAAATTAACTTGGATCCTGTGTTATTTACTTATTATTATAATTTCCCCAGCGGAGTCACCATTTTTTTGGTTCATGGAATGGATTTTACACTCCATGAGACACCAATATACCTAAGACTAATTTTAAGGAGGGATTAGTTCCAAATATAGGGAAATCTATAGGTAACTAGACCAACTATAGGGACAAGACTACCCTCTACACTTCTGGCTCTGCAGAACCAAGGTGGGTGCACCTAATCCAGTAAAATGAAACACTCTTTACAATACCAAGACTAGATTGAACAAAGTAGATAATAGCAAGAAAGTACTAAATGATAACCAATCATTCATTGACTCTCCATTGCTATGATGAAATTGATACCACATAAATATAAGGTTGAAAGAATAGAAATAATTTTGATTTAATTTATCTTACAGAATGCAAACAACCATGCCAAACTTGCTTCACTACAGGAGATACTAATTTCTGACTAGTACCTTGTCCATTGGGCAATATATCTAAAATAGATACAGAATACAAGAATGAATATTCCAAGCCATAAACATAATAAATGAGATTCATACACTTCTTATAAAACATCCTTCATGTTGAACCAAATGAATCTATGCTTTATTCAGGGATTTTTAACCTGATCCTAGATCAAGGCTGAGAAATAAACATATACACAAGTAAACCCCATGCAAGGAGTCAAAAAACCCAAGACTCAAGAAGCACAACAAAAGGAGAGACCTAAAAATTGAAAACTATATTAAGTATGAGGACTCAAGTTCCTATATTACAAACTATTCCAGAATACAACACTTAGAAAATATGCAAAATATTTTGAAGGTTTTCCCCCTCTACAGATACAACTAGAAAAACATATTACAATCTGGACTGAGGATACACACTTAGCTTTTTAGCATCAAGAATTTCCAGCCAACACCTTCTAAATGATCATAAAAATCCTTTTATAGGAACAAGGATGCAACAAGAAAACAATCATTTAGGTTAGAATCCCTAAACCAAACCAAAAATCCCAAGGCCTATAGGAGAATGAAATCTGATATGATTGTACCTCTACAAGAAATTCCCAAGAACAAGATAGTTTTTCTAAAAAAGATCAAATCAATAGTTAATGCACTTGGGGATAATCAACAAATCTGATTTCATCCATGAATCAAAACAAAATATCTTCAAAGCAACCAAGTTGCAAGAAATCTGATTCTTCCCCCTTTGCCTAAATCTGCATATCAATCATGTTTTAAATGAAATATCTTTACTAAATTTTGATCTCAGATACAATAGTCATTACTGCTCTTATGAAACTAGTCAAATCAGATTTTAACCACCACCATTGTATTCCTGGTCTTCTACCATTTCTGAAAATATATAATATGCCCATATTCTAGTAAAAATGAAGCCTCCAAACATTAACTCTGTGTCATCATTTAAAATTTTCAATTTATTTCAATAGTTCAAACTTTATCATTTATTTTAATTCTTTCTCACAAACTTTGAATTTTGAGGTGGGCCCCATGTGCCATGTGGTACTACATGATTTGGTTGACCGAGCACCTCATCACCATGTCAGACCTCTACATCATCTATGCCACTTGTCACTCTCTAGTTGGCTTATCTTGCTGATCGGGAGTCCACCTTAGACATCCTTGCCACTTACTCCTTCCTCCTGTGCATACCCCTTGCAAACTAGTCTGGTTTTATTCCTTGTAACCTCTCCATTCTCATTTAGCTTATTTCTGAAAATCCATTTAGTACCGATAACATTCTTATCCTTAGGCCTAGGTACTAAAGTCCATGTCTTATTTTTATCTATATATTCTATCTCTTCATTAATTGTAATTATCCATTCTTCATTCTCCAATGCAACTTTAACATTTTTAGGTTCAAATTCACAAACTAAGCATGTACCTTGTCTCAACTTACTTCTTGTCATCATGCTAGCTTGCTTGTCTCCAATGATTTGGTTCTCAAGATGATGTCTTCTGACAAATCTAGCCAGTATATGATCTCTTCTTTCTTGTTCATCTTGTTCAAGGTCATTTTCTTTCTCGGTAGGTCCTTCCCGATCCTTGATTTCTCCTTCCTGTTCCTTGGTATTGTTTTCCTGATGACCGGTTGACATAGTCTGCAGCTTCGGTAGGTACTCTAGTTGTTCAATGTAAGTGAATCTACTGTAGTCTTATGGTTCCCTGATTCTTTCTTCACTGTTCTTAGTATCAAACTCATCAACCCTGGCATTAGTACTTTTAATCATTCTATTAGTCACTTTATTCAGACACTTATATGCTTTACTTTTAGTGGAATATCCCAGAAATAGCTCTTCATCCCCTTTAGAGTTAAACTTCCCATTTCTTTCATCTTTCAGAATAAAACATTTACTACCAAAAATTCTGAAGTAACTTACAGTCAGTTTGTGACCAAACCATAAGTTGTAGGGTATTTTATTTGTGTCCTTCTTCAGTTGTACTTGACTCAGAACATAAATAGCTATGGTGACTGCTTCTCTCCAGAATGTCTAAGCAACATTCTTCTTTATCATCAGTGTCATTATATAGTCTATAATTGACCTATTCCTCCTTTTAGCAATGCCATTCTGCTGAGGTGTTCTCGGTGCAAACACCTATCTTTTTATACCATGCTCATTAAAATAGTTAGTAAATTCATTAGAAATAAATTCACCACCTCTGTCAGATCTCAAGCATTTCTATTCCTTATCAGTTTCATTCTCCACCTTTGCCTTGTACCATTTAAACATCTTAAATGGTTCTGATTTCTCTTTTAAGAACATAATAGTCATTAATCTAGTATAATCATCAACAAATAGAATGAAATACCTATCTCCATAATAGCTCTGTGTTCTCATGGGACCACATAGGTCAGTGTGAACGAGCTCCAAAATTGTCTTTATTGAATAATCTTTACTCTTAAAACTAGATCTCATCATCTTACATTTTTGACATTGATGACACATTACATGATCTGGCTTTGTTAGTTTAGGAAAACCTCTAACCTTTTTCTTTTTACTGATCTTGATCATGTTATCAAAGTTCACATGACATAACCTTTTATACCACAATCACACATCCTCATTTTTCATCATTAAACAAGAAGACTCTGCATTATCAAGATAAAACAAATTACCTTTTGATTGTGCTCCTATTCCAACAAGTTTTCCTTCATCATCAAATAAAATTACCTTATTGCTCTTAAAAGCTACTCGATGACCTTAATTGTTAAGTTGTGCCACACTTAGCACATTGTAGTTTAGTCCTTCTACCCAATAAGCATTATCACATTTGATTTTATCATTTATCAGTAAAGATCCCTTACCTCTAACCATACAAGGTGTATCATTACCCATTTTCATAGATCCTCCATTATATTGCTCAAGATGATCAAAATTTTCTTTATCACCAGTCATGTGATGGGTACAACCACTATCAATTATCCATGTATCATTTTTACTTTAGAAATTAGTGTTGTTTCTACATACCTTTCTTCTTCCACATAGTCATCCTTCATACAAATAAATACTACCTCTACATCTTCATTGATGTTGGTCTCAGTATCATCTTCCTCAGCAATGTAACACACCTTCTTGCCTTTATCATTTTTGTCTCTAGTGTAGTGTTGGTAACTTCTGTTGCTTCTTCTCCCATAGCTTCTGTCACCAGATCGGTCTTTGTTTCTATCATCTTTCCTCTTTGGGCATCTAGTAGCAATATGACCAACTTCTTTGTAGTTAAAATATGCTAAAGGTAATTTACCCCTATATCTACCTTTACCTTGTGGTAATCTCATGGCCATAAGAGCTTCAAGCTCATCAAGCTCATTATCAGTATTACTATCACTATCATTCTTATTATTTCTACTACTAGACTTATTGATCTTCAGAGAAGTCATGAAAGACAACTCAACAAATGGTATAACACTATTATCATAGCTATTTAGCTCAAAAGTTGTTAGCTTACCAATTAGATTATCAAGAGTAAGAGTACTACCAGGTACAGATCTATTTTCATGTATTGCAGATATTCTAATTGCATAAATAGGCAATAAGGTCCTTAGAATTTTTCTTACCACTTTTTCTTCATCAATGACACCACTATTGGCAAAATGGTCAGCACTCCCCTCGGGATTCATGATATGGTTTAACCACCTCCCGTGTCTTCTATAAGTCTAGTGGTTGTATCAGGCATTAACAGGTTGATCTTTTGGTGCAATGGTAATGACTACTTGTAATAAGTGGTATAAGAGCTTGGTCATAGGTTTGAATCCCCTTGGGTAATGCTAAGGGGGAGATTGTTGGAAAAATGGTCAACACTCCCCTCGGGATTTGTGACATGGTTTAACTACCTCCCGTGTCTTCTATAAGTCTAGTGGTTGTATCAGGCATTAAAAGGTTGATCTTTTGGTGCAATGACAACCACTACTTGTAACAACCACCAGATCCTTTGATAGTGTGAACTACCTCTTTTATTCAGTTTGTGTACTGCACAATATTTTC
Organism: Chamaecyparis obtusa; assembly: GCA_027943335.1. Classification (NCBI taxonomy): domain Eukaryota; kingdom Viridiplantae; phylum Streptophyta; class Pinopsida; order Cupressales; family Cupressaceae; genus Chamaecyparis; species Chamaecyparis obtusa. Next base: position 2,680,499 of record BSBK01000938.1, read on the forward strand.
TCCTTCCTTCATTTTCATATCATCGAATCTTCCTCTTAAACTCTCAGCTCTGGCTCTTCTGACATTTCCATCACCACTATAAGCTTGAGCAAGTTTATCCCACATTTCCTTTGAAGTAGTGCAATCCTTGACATCTTCAAATTTGGCATTTGATAGAGCAACATCAATCTCCATCATAGTAACATTGTGTTCATGTCTATCTCTTAACTGATTAAGAGTCAAAGGTCCTATAGGCGGTTTTAAGTAGCCATTATCCAATAGGGTGAGGGAAAAATTCCCAATCCTAGTTATATGCAGTCTCATTTGGCTTTTCCATATTGTAAAGTTGTCCTTGTTTAGCTTTGGCACTTCCCTCTTATACATTTTGTGATATTTATGCTAAAGTCCTTAAAAATAAATTCCAAGCAACCAATATGCTCTGATACCAATTGTTAGAATAACTGAGAGGGGGGTGAATTAGTTATCCTCAGTCCCAAAATACAAAATGTATAACTTCAAACAAATTCAAGTAAATTTGCAGCTTGGTAAATAAGAAATATAATACTATCTGTGTAACTACCGATTACCAGTTAATTGCTCAAAGTGATTACCAACCAAATTAGATATGTAATATGTAAAGTATGATATCCAAACAATCACCAAAAAAACACAACATAAAAGATTTAACATAGAAACCCTGTAAAGGGAAAAACCACCTGGGACCAGTAACCCAAAATATTTTCACTCTTCTGGAGTGAGCTTGGTGAAGAGCCAACCCTGTTAAAGGTTACAAAACATACTGTAAGATATGACCTTGTTAGAGGATTTAACACTAACATTTATCATCCAACCAGCATTCACTATGGGGTTGACAGGATAATAATGTATATTCTATGAATGACATATAAGACTTTCAAGTCTACTCGGTTAAGAGATTTCTCTATTTACAACTATTAAACTATAACAACAGTTGATCTGATTACAATACAACTTGATTTGTAGATGTTCAGATCTAATATAAGTCCATAAAAATCCTTTGATCAATATATCTATTCAGTTCATCAACATTCAATAACTTACTATCCCTCGATCAAGCTCTCTGATGCTTATTTAACTCTGCAGTTCGGTTCTTCTTCAACTAGTTTGATCAAGTATGCATGAAGCTTGTTCACATGACAACTCTCCAGTCTCCTTACTCTGGCATTCATTTCAATATGAAACCGTAGTCTCTTAAATAGATGAGTAAACCATTTCCTTTTTATCCATCAGATTTCCCTGTTAAACCTTCCTTGACAGATGTGTTTCAATTCTGTCCTTTAGATCTTCCTTGAATTTTGTTAGTCATTGATCTCATAAAAAACTTTATCTTTCCACCTCAAAATCATACACTTTACAGCTCATCAATATCTGTCAGCTAAAATAATTATTTAGTTCTTTTGTCAATACTCGGTTAATACAGAAATGCATCGGTGAAGACAAGCTTAGTTGTAACTATCACTCAATATACACTACACTAGCTCGATGTATACTGGAATGCTTCATCAACCGACCACACTACTTTGTAACATTTTTCTCCCAACTTCATAAAAGATTAATGCAACATAATAAAGTCAACAATATGAAGTCATAGGCTCATCAATAAGTTACCAAGGGTGTTCCTTATCCTCATCTATCATATCCATCTTCTTCCATGTAGATATCTTAGTTCCCCATCTTTCTCTCCATTTTACAGATGTGTTAGATATTTGCAACTCTATGATAAGTATTGTCAAGCTAGTTGACATCAATGACAACAAAACTACTGATTTAATTATCTTACATAACAGTTCATAATCAGTTGTAGTTCATCAATATGCTATTCAAATGATGTATAAATGATATGTTTCAAGGTGTTTTATCTATCACAAGGTGAGTGAACGCATAAATAATAGGTAGCTCAACTTCGCACATTGTCCAGTCAGACATAAGTCTTCATGATCTTAGGATATGAATCTCCATGTATTGCGTTCACAAACATAAACTCCATAGTGTTTGTACAAACCATATTCAAGCTCACATTAGCTCATTTAGCATAATCTCCATGTATTGAAATATTTTACCTTCTATATCTTCACATCATCTTCATTTGCTTATTTCTTCAAATAATTCTTAAACTCATCCATGTACTCATTAAGACTTTTACCACTATCACCAATATTCTTGTTTATAACCACATGTGGTGGTCCTCTTTTATTTTTCATTTCATTATACTTGCAAAAATTTTCTGTGTCCTAAGTTGTTGCATTTGAAACATGTAGTTGGTCTTTTGTCTTGAATAACCTGCAGCTTACAATACCTTGCAATGTGCCCAAGGTTATTGCATTTGTAACATGTGATTTTCTCTACTGATTCTTTTCCAATGTTGTCTTGTCTTCCTCTTGATTGATTATATTTTCTACATTATGCTTTCTTATGTCCATATGCATAATATTTATAACAGTAACGAGTAAAAGGTTGGAAAGGATCTTTACCTCTACAATCTCTTTTCATGTGCCCAACTTTGTTGCATCCAAAGAATCTACCTTTGAAAAGTTTGATTTGGTCTTTAGATTTTTCAAAAGTGGATTTATCTTCAGTCTTCACTTCATGTGACTCATCATTAGTATTAGAAAATTCTCCTTCATTGTATCCAATTCTAGTCATGTCTCCTTTGGGTTTCTGTCTCTCTTTGTTCATCAATTTCATCATTGCTCATGTGTAACTTCTCAATGTGTAATTTGGATTGAGTGAGTTAGCCTTTTATGATCTAATTTTACTTATCTAATTCTTGACATTTATCCTTGTAGTGATCAAGTTCAGTCTTCATTTGTCCTATCTACACATTTTCTTCTTTTAGTGTCTCTTCAACTTTATATCTTGCATCCTTTTCATGTTGAATTTATTTAATCATCAGAAGATTAATTTGTTCTTTTTCTTTCTCCAGCTTATTTACTTGGCCTGATGTATCATTGTATGAATACTCTTTGATCTTATCCATAAGGTACTATCTCTGACTTCTTCAAATTCCAAGTTGATCCTTTATTTTCTTAATGAAGCGTTATGCTCTTCTTAATTTGAATTTCAATTCACCATTCTCAGCCTTTTCCTTGTCTAGGTAATCAAGTGTTGCTTCAAAGTTCTCTTGCAAACTTCTTGAATCCATTCTAATCTCCCTTAAGATGTTAGAATTTCTCTCCAAGGGTGAATAGCTCTGATACCAATTGTTGGGATTAAGTAATACTGAGAGGGGGGGTGAATCAGTATTATAGTAATTTAAATTAAACTTCAACTAATTGCAAATAAATCATATCAATGCTAAAATGAAAATAACATAAAAACAAAACACATAACTCATAACACCATTATTTATTTTCGAGGAAACCCTGGACAAGGGAAAACCCAGTCGGGATGGTACCCACAACTACACACTAAAATATTGAATCCCTGTTAGGAGATCTAGCCCTATTAGGAGTTGAGTATTACATAGTAAATTTCCTTGTTAGAGGAATAGGAAACCCTGTTAGGGGTATAAAAAAAATCTTGTTAAAGGTGTGGTGAGCTTACAGCTCTTACAATCACAATTTTGTTTACAAAAGTATTCTTCAATAAGTGAACTACACAAGCATCTTCTATGCTTTGATAGTTCTAGTTATAGCTCTGTCGATCTCTGATCTCAAATTTTCAATCTACTTCTTCTAATATCCCAAATTCATATCCATCACATATCTATTCCTTTCACACTTATCACTTCCACAAAATACTCTATACTTATATCAATTCTTCCATCTAGTTGGATCTCCAATACAATACAAAACATAATAATTATTTATACAAATATAAATACTGAGTCAGTGATCTTATATTACCAATGTGTCAGCAATATACAACTTTCATCTAACTTAGCATGTTACCATTTTGTCTAACCTTTCCTCAATGATCGTGACTGTTCATATAACTTGTTAAACTATTTCACTATCTTCGCATACCTTCATATCATTGTATCTTAATAATATGAAACCAAAACATGTGCAATCTTAACTAAAGGTCCTACATATCCAAACATGTCTTCCTCTAAGTTCGCAAGCCATAATACAATATATATTATCTTCACTGACCAAAACTATACTGTAGAGTATTGTAATTCTAATTTATGTACTTAGTCATTTTCATGATTGTGTCTACCATACTTATCCATAGTTCTCTTGAAACATCACTTACCAACAAGATCTCATCGAGATGAACCATAAAACACCTTGAAACTTGAAAAATGGAACCTCTCTTCTCAAGATATGGATGGTCAAAGTTTAGTCAAAGAAAGAAAGTCAGTACAATGTTCATAACCAAAAATTTTACCATTTCCAAATTTGGTGAAGGTGGTCTCAAATTGAAGAGCTCATCGAGATGAACCAAAAAACACCTTGAATCTTGAAAAATGGAGCCTCTCTTCTCAACATACGAAATGTCAGTCAAAGAAAGGAAGTCAGTATAGTGTTCATAGCTAAAAATTTGACCATTTCCAAATCTGGTGAAAGTGGTCTCAAATTGAAGATCTCCTTGAGATGAACCAAAAAACACCTTGAATCTTAAAAATAGAGCCTCTCTTCTCAAGATACAAATGATCGAAGATTGGTCAAACCAAAGAAGTCAGTACAATATTCATAGCTAAAAATTTGACCATTTCCAAATTTGGAGAAAGTTGTCTCAAATCGAAGATCTCATTCAGATGAACCAAAAAACACCTTGAATCTTAAAAAATGGAGCCTCTCTTCTCAAGATACGGATTGTCCAAGTTTAGTCAAAGCAAGGAAGTCAGTACAGTGTTTGTAGCTATAAATTTGACTATTTCCAAATCTGGTGAAAGTGGTCTCAAATCAAAGATCTTGTCCAGATGAACCAAAAAAAAAATCAAATCTTGAAAAATGGAGCCTCTCTTCTCAAGATACATACGGTCAAAGTTTGGTCAAAACAAGGAAGTCAGTATAGTGTTCGTAGCTAAAAATTTGACCGTTTCCAAATCTGGTGAAAGTAGTCTCAAATAAAATATGTCATCGAGATGAACCAAAAAATACCTTGAATCTTGAAAAATGGAGCCTCTCTTCTCAAGATATCGATGGTCAAAGTTTGGTCAAAACAAGGAACTCAATATAATGTTTGTAGCTAAACATTTGATAGTTTCTAAATCTATTGAAAGTGGTCTCAAATCAAAGATCTCTTTGAGATGAACCAGAAAACACCTTGAATCTTAAAAAATAGAACCTCTCTTCTCAAGATACAGACGGTCAAAGTTTGATCAAAGAAAGGAAGTCAGTACAGTGTTCATAGCTAAAAATTTGACAATTTTCAAATTTGGTGAAAGTGGTCTTAAATCAAAGATCTCGTTGAGATGAACCTAAAAAAACCTTGAATTTTGAAAAAAATAGAGCCTCCCTTATCAAGATACAAATGGTTAAAGTTTGGTCAAAGCAAGGAAGTCAGCACAATGTTCATAGCTAAGAATTTAACCATTTCCAAATCTGGTGAAAGTGGTCTCAAATCGAAGATCTCGTCAAGATGAACTAAAAAACACCTTGAATATTGAAAAATAGAGCCTCTCTTCTCAAGATATGGACGGTCAAAGTTTGTATAAAGAAAGTAAGTAAGTATAACGTTCGTAGCTAAAAAATTGACCATTTCCAAATTTGGTAAAAGTAGTCTCAAATCAAAGATTTCATTGAGATGAAGCAAAAAACACCTTGAATCTTGAAAAATAGAGCCTCTATTCTAATGATACAGATGGTCAAAGTTTGGTCAAAGCAAGCAAGTCATTATAGTGTTCATAGCTAAAAATTTGGCCATTTCCAAATTTGGTGAAAGTATCTCATTGAGATGAACCAAAAAACACCTTGAATATTGAAAAATGAAGCCTCTCTTCTCAAGATACAAATGATCAAAGTTTGGTCAAAGCAACAAAGTCATTATAATGTTCATAGCTAAAAACTTAACCATTTCCAAATATGGTAAAAGTAGTCTCAAATCAAAGATCTCATTGAGATGAACCAAAAACACCTCAAATCTTGAAAAATAGAGCCTCTATTCTCATGATATAGCTGGTCAAAGTTTGGTCAAAGAAAGGAATTCAATATAGTGTTCGTAGCTAAAAATTTGGTCATTTCCAAATCTAGTGAAAGTGGTCTCTAATCAAAGATCTCATCGAGATGAACCAAAAAACACCTTGAATCTTGAAAAATGGAGCCTCTCTTCTCAAGATATGGATGGTAAAAGTTTTGTCAAAGTAAGGAAGTCAGTACAGTGTTCATAGCTAAAAAATTGACCATTTCAAAATCTAGTGAAAGTGGTAAAAAATTAAAGATCTAGTCGAGAGGAACCAAAAAACACCTTGAATCTTGAAAAATGGAGCCTCTCTTCTCAAGATACAACTGGTCAAAGTTTGGTCAAAGTAAGGAAGTTAGTAAAGTGTTCGTAGCTAAAAATTTGACCATTTCTAAATATGGTGAAAGTAGTCTCAAATTGAAGATCTCGTCGAGATGAGCCAAAAACACCTTGAATCTTAAAAAATTGAGCCTCTCTTCTCATGATATAGATGGTCAAAGTAAGAAAGTCAGTACAGTGTTTGAAGCTAATAATTTGGCCATTACCAAATCTAGTGAAAGTGGTCTCAAATTGAAGATCTTGTCGAGATGAATGAAAAAGCACCTTAAATCTTGAACAATGGAGCCTCTCTTCTCAAGATACAGATGGTCAAAGTTTGGTTAAAGCAAGGAAGTTAGTATATTGTTCGCAGCTAAAAATTTGATCATTTCCAAATCTGGTGAAAGTAATCTCAAATCGAAGATCTCATCAAGATGAACCAAAAAACACATTGAATCTTGAAAAATGGAGCCTCTTTTCTCAAGATACAGAATGTCAAAGTTTGGTCAAATCAAGGTATTCAATACAGTGTTTGTAGCTAAAAATTTGACCATTTCCAAATCTGGTGAAAGTGGCCTCAAATAGAAGATCTCTTTGAGATGAACCAAAAAATACCTTGAATCTTGAAAAAGGGAGCCTCTCTTCTCAAGATATGGACAATCAAAGTTTAATCAAAGCCAGGAAGTTAGTACAGTGTTCGTAGCTAAAAATTTGACTGTTTCCAAATCTGGTGAAAGTGGTCTCAAATTGAAGATCTCATCGAGATTCAGCAAAAAGCACATTGAATCTTCAAAAAGGGAGCCTCTCTTTTGAGGATACAGATGGTGAAAGTTTTCTAAAAACAAGGAAGTCAGTACAGTGTTCGTAGCTAAAAATTTAACCATTTCCAAATATGGTGAAAGTGGTCTCATATCGAAGATCTCATCGAGATGAACCAAACACACCTTGAATCTTGAAAAATGGAGCCTCTCTTCTCAAGATACAGATGGTCAAAGTCTGGTCAAATCAAGGAAGTCAGTACAATGTTTGTAGCTAAAAATTTGACTATTTAAAAATCTGGTGAAAGTTATCTCAAATCAAAGATCTCATTGAGATGAACCAAAAAGCACCTAGAATCTTGTAAAATGGACCCTCTCTTCTCAAGATACAAATGGTCAAAGTTTGGTAAAAGCAAGGAAGTCAATATAATGTTCATAGCTAAAAATTTGACCATTTCCAAATCTAGTAAAAGTGGGCACAAATCAAATATCTCATCAAGATTAACCAAAAAACACCTTGAGTCTTGAAAAATGGAACCTCTCTTCTCAAGATACGAATGGTCAAAGTGAAGTCAGTACCGTGCGTGTAGCTAAAAGTTTGACCATTTCAAATTTTGGTGAAAGTGATTTGAAATCAAAGATCTCGTCGAGATGAACCAAAAAGTACCTTGAATCTTAAAAAATGGAGCATCTCTTCTCATGATACAGATGGTCAAACTTTGGTCAAATAAAGGAAGTCAGTACAGTGTTTGTAGCTAAAAATTTGACCATTTGCAAGTATGGTGAAAGTGGTCTCAAATCGAAGATCTAATTGAGATGAACCAAAAAACACCTTGAATCTTAAAAAATGGAGCCTCTCTTTTCAAGATACAGACAGTCAAAGTTTGGTCATATCAAGGAACTCAATACAGTATTCGTAGCTAAAAATTTGACTGTTTTCAAATCTATTGAAAGTGGTCTCAAATCAAAGATCTCATCAAGATGAACCAAAAAATATCTTGAATCTTGAAAAATGGAGCCTCTCTTCCCAAGTTATGGACGATCAAAGTTTGGTCAAAGCAAGGAAGTTAGTATAGTTTTTGTAGATGAAAATTTGACCATTTCCAAATCTAGTGAAAGTGGTCCAAAATTGAAGATATAATCGAGATGAACTAAAAAGCACCTTGAATCTTGAAAAATAGAACCTCTCTTCTCAAGATATAGACAGTCAAAGTTTGGTCAAAGCAAGGAAGTCAGTATAGTGTTCATAGCTAAAAATTTGACCGTTTCTAAATTTGGTGAAAGTTGTCACAAAATGAAGATCTCATTGAGATGAACCAAAAAGTACCTTGAATCTTGAAAAATGGAGCCTCTCTTCTCAAGATACGGATGGGAAAAGTTTGCTCAAAGCAAGGAAGTCAGTATAGTGTTCATAGCTAAAAATTTGATCATTTTCAAATCTAGTGAAAGTGGTCTCTAATTGAAGATCTTGTCCAGATGAAACAAAAAGTACCTTGAATCTTGAAAAATGAAGCCTCTCTTGTCAAGATACAGAAGGTCAAAGTTTGGTCAAATCAAGGAAATTAGAACAGTGTTCATAGCTAAAAATTAAACCCTTTCCAAATCTAGTGAAAGTGGTCCTAAATTGAAGATCTCATTGAGATATACCAAAAATCACCTTGAATCTTGAAAAAAAGAGCCTCTCTTCTCAAGATACAAATGGTTAAAGTTTGGTCAAAGCAAGGAAGTCAGTTTTAAAAATTTGATCATTTCCAAATCAGGTGAAAGTGGTCTCAAATTGAAGATCTCATTGAGATGAACCAAAAAACACTTTGAATCTTGAAAAATAGAGCCTTCCTTCTCAAGATATGGATGGTCAAAGTTTGGTTAAAGAAGGGAAGTTAGTACAGTATTCGTAGCTAAAAATTTTAACATTTCCAAATCTGGTGAAAGTGGTCTCAAATAGAAGATCTCATCGAGATGAACTAAAAACCATCTTGAATCTTAAAAAATGGAGCCTCTCTTCTCAAGATACAGAAGATCAAAATTTGGTCAAAGCAAGGAAGTCAATATAGTATTCATAGCTATAAATTTGATTGTTTCCAAATCTAGTGAAAGTGGTCTCAAATCAAAGATCTCGTTGAGATGAACCAAAAAACACCTTGAATCTTGAAAAATGGATCCTCTCTTCTCAAGATATGGACTGTGAAAGTTTGGTCAAAGTAAGGAAGTCAGTACAGTGTTCGTAGCCAAAATATGACCGTTTCCAAATCTGGTGAAAGTGGTCTCAAATCAAACATCTCATCAAGTTGAACCAAAAAGAACCTTGAATCATGAAAAATACAGCCTCTCTTCTCAAGATAGGGATGGTCAAAGTTTAATCAAAGCAAGGATGTTAGTACAGTGTTCCTAGCTAAAAAATTGACCATTTCCAAATTTGGTGAAAGTAGTCTCAAATCGAAGATCTCATTGAGAAATACTAAAAAGTACCTTGAATCTTGAAAATCCGAGCCTCTCTTTTCAAGATACAGATGGTCAAAGTTTTGTTAGAGCAAGGAAGTTAGTATAATGTTTGTAGCCAAAAACTTAACCATTTCCAAATCTGCTGAAAGTGGTCTCAAATCGAAGATCTTGTCGAGATGAACTAAAAAACACCTTGAATCTTAAAAAATGGAGCCTCTCTTCTCAAGATACAAACGGTCAAATTTTGGTCAAAGTAAGGAAGTCAATACAGTGTCCATAGCTAAAAATTTGACAATTTCCAAATTTGATGAAAGTGGTCTAAAATCGAAGATCTAATCAAGATGAATGAAAAAGCACCTTGAATTTTAAAAGCTGGAGTCTATCTTCTCAAGATACGGATGGTCAAAGTTTGGTCAAAGCAAGGAATTCAATATAGTGTTCGTACCTAAAAATTTGACCCTTTCCAAATCTAGTGAAAGTAGTCTCAAATCGAGGATCTTGTCGAGATGAACCAAAAAACACTTTGAATCTTGAAAAATGGAGCCTCTGTTCTTAAGATACAGACGGTCAAAGTTGGATCAAAGCAAGGAAGTCAATACAGTGTTCATAGCTAAAAATTTGACTGTTTCCAAATCTGGTGAAAGTGGTCTCAAATCGAAGATCTCGTCAAGATGAACCAAAAAGAACATTGAATCTTGAAAATGGAGCCTTTCTTCTCAAGATATGGATGGTCAAAGTTTGGACAAAGCAAAGAAGTCAGTACATTGTTTGTAGCTAGAAATTTGACAGTTTCTAAATCTGGTAAAAGTAGTCTCAAATCCAAGATCTCGTTGAAATGAACAAAAAAGAACCTTGAATCTTGATAAATGGAGCCTCTCTTCTCAAGATACGGATGATCAAAGTTTGGTCAAAGCAAGGAAGTCAGTACAGTGTTTGTAGCTGAAAATTTGACCATTTCCAAATACGGTGAAAGTTGTCTCAAATCAAAGATCTTGTTGAGATGAACCAAAAACACCTTGAATCTTGATAAATGGAGCCTCTTTTCTCAAGATACAAAGGGTCAAAGTTTTGTCAAATCAAGGAAGTCAGTAGAGTGTTTGTAGCTAAAAATTTGACCATTTCCAAATTTGGTTAAAGTTGTCTCAAATCAAAGATCTCGCCGAGATGAACCAAAAAACACCTTGAATCTTGAAAAATGGAGGCTCTCTTCTCAAGATACTGACGATCAAAGTTTGGTCAAAGCAAGAAAGTTAGTACAATGTTCATAGGTAAAAATTTGATTGTTTGCAAATCTGGTGAAAGTGGTCTCAAATCAAAGATCTCATCCAGATGAACCAAAAAACACCTTGAATCTTGAAAAATGGACCCTCTCTTCTCAAGATACGGTCAAAGTTTGGTCAAAGCAAGGTGTGCTATGAAAAGAACCTTCATACAGTTAGTATTTAAAATAAATGAAAATAATAACTAAATTACTACAAAGAGAAAGATATTTAAGCAAATAAATGATAATTAAGAACTCTATGGACCTCTATTTATATTGTCTAATGCAAAGCTCTCAGCAATCTTCCACTAGTGACAACTCTAAAACAAGAATTGAATGATAAGTAAACTAAAAGTTCAATTCCAAATGAAATTAAGCCTTAATTAGTACTAGTTTTTCCTTTATAGCTTAAAATTGCAATAGGTTTGATTCTATTCTCATATTTGTGGATGATAATTGATTGATTTTAGCTTTGCTTTTAAAGATTTTGGCAAGGGTAGGGGGTGGAGTTGAGTTGATCAAGGTTGAGTTGGGCTTAAGTACATGGTTCCACCTTTGGAGGCAATTTAAATGGATTTTCCTCAAAGCTTGGGATAAAGAGACAAAATGGATGGTCAGGATGCTCTCACCTTATGTTTGATGGAGATTCATTTTGAGCTTGATCCATGTGAGCTTAATCCTTAAATCCTATTGGTCGATGCATTTTCCTCCCATGTGGTGTTGAGGGAAAATTAAGATTTATTAATTGAATTTATTTACCTATGTGTACCCCTTAAATGGGTTGATTTGATTTAAATTGAACTATAAAATTAATTATATTAATTGCACAATTTATTGATTTATCATGATTTATTAGATTTAAATGAATTTATTGGCTTTTGATTTTCAATTAAATTTGGACTATGGCTTGATTGCAATTTTGTTTTTATTTTGGCTTGGTTTGATATTATTACTTTGATTTTTCCTTGGTTTCTCACTCGATTTAATCTTGTCCATTTCCAGGTGATTACAAATGCCCCTCTTTGAATCGATGCACGAAGCGTATCGGTTCAAAGCATGTCCTAATCGTTTTGATGTGAAGTCCTGATTAGATTGATGCTCGATTGTATATTTGATAGAAGATGTAGATTTGGATGATAAAGATGATGAAGTTTTGATTGATTTGAAGTTCTTGATGGTCATTTTGATGATAGGTTGTCGATATGATGCCTGATTTGATGTTTGATGCCCCACTTGATTGATAAGAGAAAACTTTTTTTGATGAAAGATTAAGCTCTGATTTGATGATAACGATACTGGTCCTGATTGTCCGAGTGTATGCCCCCTAAAAAATGAAATGAAATTTGAAGTTGGTCAAAGATATTGCATTTTTTATTAATTAGTGTGAAAAAATATTTTATTATGAGAAAATTTCAATTTGATTTTTGATAATGTAGTTGTGATCCTGTGATGATAAATGCCACTGATTTGGCAGAATAGGTGTTTAAATTGGGTTCTAGGTCATTTTCTGCTAAATTGCATTGCTTTTAGGTCAAAAAGGGCTATATAAGGGGGTAAAAGGTCTTTTTACTATTTATTTTTACCTTCTCTTTTGAATTTTCATTCTGACCCCTTTTGAGCTTTCTACAATGGTGATCCTGATCTAAGAGCATAGGTTCGAGTGAGGCCACCAATATCTACATCCACCTGGCTATGGACCTTCGGTATGTACTCGGACAACCTCTCTTGTTTGATTTTTACATTTAAAATTGAAAAAATTGGATTTTTCTAGGAAAAACTATATTTTTTTCATTTTTAAAATTAAATAGCATGTACTATCATTTTAATAGCGCCTACACCCATCTTGCTGCACATCCACGGTTTTTCCCAACATGTATAACCTTTTCAATAACACTTACAAATGCTAGAACTAGGGCATGTTTTGCATCCACCCTTTTCTACAGTGCTTACAATTTTTTTTACGCTCTTAAAATGTTTAGCAGCGTGCACAAGGGTTTCCTACAGCACGTACTAAGTTCTGCAACACTTACACTTTTTTGTAGCGCGTATGATACTTTCTTCTACCCTTTTTTATATTTTAAGTTGTACATTTGATTTTTAATGCTTTTAAGTAATGAAATAGCACATACACCCTATTTGGTCAGATTTTTGAGCTTGTCAATTAGTCTTCCATTCCCTCTGATGTAGTCAAGTTATCAATTGGCTTAGATTTTTGAGCTCTTCTTTTAGCAAGTCGTGTGATGTCAGTTTGAGTCATTTTGATATTGAATGTTTGATGGCCAATCTTGACTTAGGTGGTGGATGACAAAAAAATTTATGTCGTCTCTGGGTAGAATTAGGAAAATTGATTGTGCTTTGATTGGTTTAATTGTTCGATTGACTTAAGATGGTCCAATATGTGATGATTTTGATTTCTGACATGTTTAAACTTTCTTTTACAGGCTTATCTTTGGAAGCTAGGTGTCTAAGATATGTACCAAGTGATAGGCTGATGCATTTTATCTTTCTTACTCTTTCTCCCTTGATTCTACGTGAATCAAGGTCTACTTACAACTATGGCAGAGTGTTGGCACTTTGACCATAACACCTTCCACTTCCCTATGGGAGAGATGACGATCACTCCCGAGGATGTCTATTGGTTGCTGTGGATCCCTACTCATGGGGAGATCATATATTATGATAAGGTATATGATGGGATAGTATGTCAACGTCTATTTGCAGATCCCACTATTGGAGATGAGAGCATTTAGTGAGATCATTTTCCTTCTTTCCCTAGCTTCATATTGATATTGGTGTGCTTGTTGATGGCTTCTTGGTTCCTGATCAGCGGGGTCATGGTGTTGTCATTGGTAGGGGCCGGATTCTGGAGGATTTGATTGCACATCCTTAGAGGTTTGGTTGGGGCTTTTGTGTGTTAGCTCAGTTGTACCATGAGCTATATGATGTGGTTTATCATTATTGTGCTACTCTCTCTGTTGGAGTAGTCTTATTATAGTTGTGGACCTGGGAGCATATTCCTATTACTCGACCTATCTTTGTTCGACATCAGGATGTAGGTTGACCTTTCACCTAGATGTACAAGGGTATGGTTGTGCAGGCCCACTTGGGCAAGTTAGATTATTGCCATCATATTATTGACAATATTAATCAGGTGGTCTAGATACTATATATGAAATGTGAGGCCTAGTCCAAGGATGAAGCTAAGCTACCATATAGGTGTAGGCCATGGTGGTTGATAGGGCGGATGACCTTGATTATTGAGAGGTTTCTTTTCTAGAGGGTTTTACGATAGTATGGCTAGATTTAGGGGATGCCACAAGGGCTAGCCCTATATGCTCATGTATAGGTGGAGAGGTCCCTTTGGGGCCCTCAAATTGATTACAGGAAAACACAAGATGTGTTACTACAAATACTCCATCTTACATGGGATATGAGAGACCATATCATTGACATCGGCATGAAAACCTATTATGCTCAGTGGTTCATTTAGAACCCTTTTCCCAGATTTAAAGATCATACCGAGCTAGTGCCCAGGATCAAGGAGGAGTCATATGATGATGGTGGGGATGGTGATCATGGTAGGAGATGGGGTCATCAAGGAAAATGGGGGTGATGGGCTGGATGAGGAGGTAGGGCTGTTATATGTGTGATTGTTTCCCCCACTCCTATCAGAGGTAGATTTTGAATGAGGGGTGGGCGGGTGAGAGTGAGGGGTGGTCCGTTCAGAGCACTCCAATGATAGACTATCTAGATGAGGCTAGCAAAAAGTATGATTATTCAGGCATGTGGGTGTATAGGTTGTGGCTAATGTGGATGCACAGGAAGTACAAATCTTTCTTGATCAGGTGTAGGGACCTTCGAAACCTCCTCCAATATAGGGTCCTATACCTTCATAGATTCCATCTTTTGCTTCTCTTCCATCTTCTTTTGTTCTTCTATCTTCTTCCATTATATCTTCTTCCATGGCTCCTCTATAGGCTCCTCCACAGGCTCCTCATATAAAGGCTCCAACGTCACTTGCTGATGTTTGGGTTTTACAGTTCAATGTGTCAGAGATTAGGCAATAGGTCAGTTAGCTAGGTAGCATGATGTAGGCATTCATGGCTGCTATGAGTCAGTGCAGACTACAAGCGAGCTCGAGTTGAGGTCCACACATAGGTCCTAGTCCTGATGGTGCCGGTGGTTCTAGCTATTGATGTCATATGTTTTGAGCCATTCTTTTGTATATTATGATGATTATTTTTGATATCAAGACATTTGTATCATTATTCTTTTATTAGTTGATGTTCAATTTTGATCGATACTTTTTATGCTTGATGGACTCTATTTTACATTTTCTGATGGACTCTGACATTTACCATGGACTCTATTCTTCATTGATAGATTTATTTTATATGATTTCATCATGTGTTGGAATTTTTTTATGGGTTCTTTATATGATATGTAGATCTATATGATTATATCTCTACATGCTTTATTTCTATCCTTTTCAAATGTAGTTTATGAAATGAATGCATATGTTTATGTTCCTATTGATGCAAATGATTGTCTTATTTATGACATAGATTATATGGATGCATGTGATACATGATTTAATGTTTATGATATATGATGATGTAGTTTAATGGTTTAATGATTAATGTTATGTGATAATTTTATGGATGCAAATTATATGACATTATGGATAATGCAATGTAATGCGATGGATGCAAAATGAGGTGTAAATGCGATGGATGCACTTATTTGATGTATGGATTTTGATGTTTTAATGACTAATGATGATAGAAATGATAGATGATATAAATGATATGATGATCTAGATGTAAATGCAATGATCTAATAAACTTAATTTTTAATATAATTTAATGTTTAAATGTAATGAGCTTTGATGAATGCACTTATATAAAATGCAATGTACTAATGAGATGACTTTAAATGCAATGTTTTGGAATGAATTTAATGCGATGCAATTAATAATGTCCTACTAATGTAATTTGAAATGATGTAATTAATGCAACTAAATGATGAGAATTTAAAATGAATGAAAACTAATGCAATATAATCTTAAATGAACTTAATGATATGATGAGTGTGACTAAATGGAACAAACTACATGAATGCAAACTAGTGTAAATGTAATTTAAAAGGAACTTAATGATATGAAACTATAATGATAATTCAATGATTTGATTTAAAATGAATACAACTTAATGAAATGAATCTAAATGAACTAAGGTTAATTCCCTAAATGGATGCAAGATTATAATGAATGAGATGAATCTAAATGCAACCTGATTTAAATGCAATGGATCTAATGCACCTTTGATTTTTATTTTTTCTTTCCAACACACTCTATCATATAAATTTTTTGATGAACGTTGGATTTTTTAATTTTTGATCAACTCCACCCCTTTTTCTTTTTCTCTTTTTGCAAATCTGTTTTCAAGCTAAGAAAGGCAAACACCTTAAATGCATTTAATCTAGGATGTATGCAACTAGCTATCACTATTCACAAATTAGAAGCTTAAATTCATCATTGAGCAGTTTTGAAACCTGAAATTAGTACAACCATCACTGGTTCAACCATGATGATATGAATACCTCTTTCCTTTCCATGTTGTCTTCCCATACTTGGTACAACTATCACTGATTGAAATCAATCATGAGAGTATGAATACTGATTTCATCGGATTCTATGTTGCAAGTGGATTTTGGTATTATGATATTTAACATCAAAATATCCAAGGTATCCTGTTGCGTAGACAAACAAAGATATTAGTTTTGTAATATGTACATATCCTCGACGATTCTTTGATGATCACATCCTTAGACAAATAATACATATTTTAAAACTTTTATCTTAAGACACTCATTCGGAAACCAATAAAATACCATGCTTTCATCATTGCTCATCTAGTTTAAAAACTTTCATCGATTTTCTAAAAAGGACATGATTTCATCAATCAAGTAATCACTTGGAAAAATATTTTGCACTATTTTTCAAATCCATATTTCAAGTAAAGTTCCATCCATTTCATATTTTTAATCTTGATAAAGGTAAGGTCTTTGTGAGAGCTTGGATCAAAATTTTGCATTTGTTGGATGATGGCAGGATTAGGATGTGATCGTGTAAGTGTTTCACATATAATTTTGATGAATTGATTTGGTGTCAGATTGATGACAAAAGATTTTGGAATTTGCAAATGCAACTGTGGGGTTTTATTATGCAATATATACAGATGCTGGTGAATGCAATATTTACAAGAATGACGACTAGGCATGAGATTGAATTGGACATTCAATGATGCTTGTTTACCAAGTTTCCACCGATTGATTGGATTTAATCTTTTTCTATTTTTCAAGTTTTTTCCTTTTTAAAATTTTTTTTTTTCAATTTTTTTTCATTTCCATATAATCAAGGTGCCTATTTTCTAGGTTTTAACCAAGACAACATCTTTTTGAGTATCATTTCTGAATGTTTTTGAGTTTCTTCATGCTCAATTTTCCACTATTTTTTATCTTTTCTACATTTCTAATTTGTTTTCTCTTTTCTATTTTTCAATGTTTTTGAATTTTTCAAGATGTCTTTTGATTATGTACAAGAAATAGGATACTCTCTCATCTGATTTTTTTATTCTTACTTTTTCTATATCCCCTTTCAATCTATTTCAGGTGTAGTACCTCTTCAAATGTATACTATTGATAGGTTCTTGCAATTCTTCCCTGTATAGTGTAAAAAGTGAGATAGGGTGTTGTGTTCACTAAAGTGTAAGATGAAGATGTAATGTATGATATATAGGATTGGGGAAGGTAAGATCTTCTTCTTAACATCAAATGGCCAAAGGAAAGATCCAAATTTAATACTTTGAACATGGATGAATGCTTGAATGCTTTCTTTCTCCTTTCTTTCTTGATGATTTCTTGAATTCGATTGATGCTTGATCACGTAGTTCCTTAGTAAAAATAATGGATGTGAAAATGAGAGGAGAAGGCTTCATTTTATACAAGTTGATGAGCTACAACTAATTAAGAACTTGATTGAGAAACTTCAAGTGATTGGTGATCTCTTACCAAGCATTGAACTGATATGTAAGATAATTGAATCAATCTGTATGTTGTCATTGATGTCAACTAGTTTGACAATACTTATCATGGAGTTGCAAACATCTAACACATCTATAAAGAGGAGAGAAAATATGAAGAACCGAGATATCTACATGGAGGAAGATGGTTATGACAAATGAGAGTAAGGAATACTTTTGGTAACTTATTGATGAGTCTATGACTTCATATTGTTGACTTTATTATGTTGCATTAATCTGTTATGAAGTTGGGAGAAAAATGTTACAAAGTAGTGTGGTCTATTAATAAAGCACTCCAGTATACATTGAGCCAGTGTAGTGTATACCGAGCGACAGTATCAATCGAGCTTGTGTTCACCGATGCATTTCTTTGTTAACCAAGAATGGACAAAAGAACTAAATGATTAGTTTAGTCAACATAAATTGCTGAGCTGGAAAGTACCTCGAAATCAGAGTGGAAAGATAAAATTTATTGGGAGATCAATGACTAAAAAATTTCAAACAAGATCTAAAGGATAGAATTGAAACGTGTTACTAACACAACTACCAAGGAAGGTTTAAGTGGAAAAATCAACGAAGGAGAATAAGCGGCAAAATATGATGGATGAAAAGAAAATGGTTTACTTGTTTATTTAAGAGACTAGGGTTTCACAGTGAAAAATATGTTGGAGGAAGGAGACTATAGAGATATCACATGAACAGAGCTTCATGCATTCTTGATCAAATTGGTCAAAGAAGAACCAAACTGCAGAGTTAACAGAGCATCAAAGAGCTTGACCGAGGGACAGTAAGTTATTGAATGTTGATGAACTGAATAGATATTTTGATCAGAGGATTTGTATGGAATTATATTAGATCTAAACATCTAAAAATCAAGTTATATTGTAATTAGATCAATTGTTGTTACAGTTTAACCATTGTAAATAGAGAAATCTCTTAATCGAGTAGACTTGAAAGTCTTATATGTCATTCATAGAATGTACATTGTTATCTTGTCAACCCCATAGTGAATGCTGGTTGGATGATAATTTTTAGTGTTAAATCCTCTAACAAGGTCACACCTTACAGTGCATTTTGTAACCTTTAACAGGGTTGGCTCTTCACCGAGCTCACTCTAGAAGATTGAAAATGTTTTGGGTTACTGTACCTAGGTGGTTTTTCCCTTTACAGGGTTTCCACATTAAATCTCTTGTGATATGTGTTTATTGTGGTGATTTTTTGATTGAAATACTTTACATATTGCATATCTAATTTGGTCGGTAATCACTTTGAGCAATTAACTGGTAATCGGTAATTGCACAGATAGTATTATATTTCTTATTTACCGAGCTGCAGATTTGGCTGAATTTGTTTGAAGTTATACATTTTGTATTTTGGGACTATGGATAACTGATTCACCCCCCTCTTAGTTATTCTAACAATTGGTATCAGAGCATATTGGTTGCTTGGAACAAAGTTTTAAGGACTTCAGCATAAATATCACAAAATGTATAAGAGGGAAGTACCAAAGTTGAACAAGGACAACTTTACAATATGGCAAAGCTGAATGAGACTGCATATATCTGGCATTGGGAATTCAATCCTCACCCTATTGGATAATGGCTACTTAGCACCACTTATAGGAGCTTTGACTCTTGATCAGTTAAGAGATAGACATGAACACAATGTTACAATGATGGAGATTGTTGCTGCTCTATCATATGCTGAATTTGAAGATATCAAGGATTGCACTACTTCAAAGGAAATGTGGGATAAAATTGCTCAAGTTTATAGTGGTGATGCAAATGTAAGAAGAGCCAGAGTAGAGATTTTAAGAGGAAGATTTGATGATATGAAAATGAAAGAAGGAGAAAATATTGTGCAGTACACAAATTGAATAAAAGAGGTAGTTCATGCTATCAGAGGATCTGGTGGTGTCATTAATGAAGAAATAATGGTAAGTAAAATTATAAGGACCTTATTTCCTATTTATGCAATCAAAATATCTGCAATACATGAAAATAGATCTGTACCTGGTAGTACTCTTACTCTTGATAATCTAATTGGTAAGCTAACAACTTTTGAGCTAAATAACTATGATAATAGTGTTGTATCGACTGTTGAGTCTACTTTCATGACTTCTCTAAAGATTGGTAAGTCTAGTAGTAGAAATAATAAGAATGATAGTGATAGTAATAATAATGATGAGCTTGATGAGCTTGAAGATCTTATGGCCAGGAGATTACCTAAAGGTACAGGTAGATATAGGGGTAAATTACCTTTAGCATGTTTTAACTACAAAGAAGTTGGTCATATTGCTGCTAGATGCCCAAATAGGAAAGATGATGATAGAAACAAAGACCAATCTAGTGAAGGAAGCTATGGGAGAAGAAGAAATAGAAGTTACCGACACTACAATAGAGACAACTAAGACAACAATGATAAAGGCAAGAAGGTGTGTTACATTATAGAGGAGGATGATACTGAGACCGACATCGATGATGATGTAAAAGTAATATTTGTTGCTACGAAGGATGATTTTGAGGAAGAAGAAAGGTATGTAGAAAAAACACTAATTTCTAAAGTAAATAAAAATGATACATGGATAATTGATAGTGGCTCTACCCATCACATGAATGGTGATGAAGAAAAATTTGATCATCTTGAGCAATATAATGGAGGATCTATGAAAATGGGTAATGATACACCTTCTATGGTTAGAGGAAAGGGATATTTACTAATAAATGATAAAATCAAATGTGATAATGCTTATTGGGTAGAAGGACTAAACTAAAATCTACTAAGTGTGGCACAACTTAACAACTTAGGTCACCGAGTAGCTTTTGAGAGAAAAAAGGTAAAAATATTTGATGATGAAGGAAAACGTGTTGGAGTAGGAGCACAATCGAAAGGTAATTTATTTTATCTTGATAATGTAGAGTGTTCTTGTTTAATGATGAAAAATGAGGATGTGTGGTTGTGGCATAAAAGGTTATGTCATGTGAACTTTGATAACATGATCAAGATCAGTAAAAAGAAAAAGGTTAGAGGTTTTCCTAGCCTAACAAAGCCAGATCATGTAATGTGTAGCCAGTTGACACATGGCAACATGTCACTGCCCTGCAGAGATAACCATCACACATCTTTCTTCCTATGGATAAATGACCACCACCAGATCGGCACACATCTTGAGGTAGCCAACTATCTATCTCATTGCTTAGTCACCATCTACCACCAAGTCTCACATCCTCATTGGCTCGCTAATCCATTTAAGCATCTGACTGTGTCCTCCTACCATGTCATTAGGTTGACACTTGTCACTTTGTCGCAGTCCCGTAGTGGTTATTTATCATGCATCTTCCTCATCGCGGGGCAACAATGACCATCAAATCTCCTACATGTATCTCGATGCACAAACTTGCACATTCCTCAAACTGTCAAAATTCTTCTTACCTCACGTGTGGGACCTGACATCCTTTATCATCATCCTCGATCCTTGTGCATGTGTGAGAAGCCTCCCAATATGGGCATCGTCACTTGCACTCTTTCATACTATGAACTTAGTCTTTTAAATATCTGATTTTTCCTCCCCACCGTGAATGTGGGATAAATCTCTTTGGTTTATAATAATATTTAATTCCAAATATATGCCTTATGACTCATGCCTAGCTAGCTAGGCCCACTCAAATTTGGGAGGTCCAACTCTTCCCTCTTTCTCATCTCTTTACCTTATGCTTGAGTAGTGTTTCTTTTAAAGATCTCATACGAGTGAGATAGGGTGAATGTGGGATAAAAGACTCCAACATACACACCCCACAAAATGGCCATCATTTGATCCCTACCTACATTTGGGGGGAAAGGTAACCTTGGTGCACAACACCATTTTCCAAATAGTGTGCATACTAGCACCTTCCCTTCTCACAGTGCATGCTGTAATCACCCAAAAATGGTCACCTAGACTATTAGCCCCTTGCTAGCATTATTTGCTAAATTCATCAATTGCTTATTCTTGATCAAATCCTCATTCTATCATTTATTTGATTATATCCTATGGGCTAACCATTTTATCCTAAGTCTTTATTTAATTAAAAGGAATTCCCTCCCCTTTTATTAAATAAAAAGCCCCCACTTTCCTCTTATCCTAAGTTGCACAAATAAAGCATTATTCCTATTTTATAAAAAGGAGAAAAGGCCTTTTTGTCTCACATGAGGCTCAAAAGTCAACACTTCTTTCTCATTGGAGGAGACTTGTGCACATGGATTGATCCCTCTTTCAAACTCCACCCTTGATCAAATATTTTTCCTCTTAATCTCCATCGTCCGTTGATTCTCATTTTCTATAAAAGAAGAGCTCTCTTCTCATTCTAGGACCCCAACTCTTTATGCTAATGTTATGTTTTAGGTTTCTTGGAGCTTTTGAAGATCTTATTGCATTCTAGTCTTTATCTTTGCATTGTAGCTTAAATTCTCATAGCATTCTAGCTTAGTTTCCTTTTTCATGCTCTAGCTTAACTCACCTAGTTTAATTAGCAAAGGCTTGTAACACTTTCATTAAATAGCTTAGATGCATTCTTCATTCTAGCATAGTTGCATTGCATTTTCATCAAGATTCTTGAGGATATTTGCATTCTTGCCCTTGTCTCTTTGAATCTCCCATGCATGGTTTACTAGCAAGGTCATATGCTTTACTAGCTTTAGCTGAGAGCACTATTAACATCCTTGCACTCCATGCCTAGGGAGCTCTAAGTCATCATTTCAAGGTTTCTAATCCATGGATTCTCTTGGAAGCAATGACTTAGAGAAGTGCACATTTTGAGTGTATATTTTTGGCGCCCACAATGGGGCAGAATGCTTCTATTTTGCCTTTCATTTTCATGCATTTCCGCTAATTTTTCATCATATTTTGCTTGCTGTTTTGGCTATTTTTTCCATACCTTCTGACAAAATATCATACAATAGTCTTCCAGTATCAGATGATAGTTTTTTGTATACCTGTATGATACTTTTCCAGTAAAAGTATCATACGCCCTTGCAGGATTCTCTTGCAGAGACATACAAAACTCTATCATCTAGATATAGTGTGAACTATCGCACAGAAATAAAGTATCATACTCATATACCGCAAAGTATCATGCTATCTTTTTTTGATAGAAAACTATCATCCAGACCTAGAAGTGACTATTTTTTAGCTCTTTTATCTTGCAAATTTTGGATTTTCTATCATTTGGTTTTAATTCGCTGTATCTAGACAGTGTTTTTACTTGTAGATTATCTTGATTTTGATATACTAACCATTGTGGGGCTAACAAGTTGTGCTTGTAGGTGTGACCTCATTGCTTGAATATTTTCCAAAAGAATGCATGTCAAAGCTTCAAATGTGCAAGGGCTACTAATCATTTTTGCACGGTTGCCCAAAGCATAAAAACAATCAAGTGCTTGTTCATTGCTTTCATTTTTTTTTAAAGTGCGGCATATACTAGTTCTTTCTTTTATTAGGAACTTAATATCTTGTTATTAGAGTCTTTTGGTGGTAGGAGAGTATTCTCTTCACCCTTGTGGTGAACTAGAAATCTTGACCCATCTTTAGATTTCAAAAGCAAGAAGGCTAATTGAACTTTGCTTGGTGTGTTTGGGAGAGATTTTTGAGATAGGAGAGTATGCTCTTCACCATTGAGGTGAACTAGAAATCTTGACCCTCAAAGGTTGATCCACTTTTTTTTAGTTTAGACTCCTCTAGTAGGCCTACTCTTGAGCAATCAAGAGGAATGACCCTAGTGGGGACAAGCTAATACCCGACTATTCCAACCCACTATAAAATCAAGGCTATCAAGGACACAAAACCTTGGTAGATGTAGTACTTGTCTTCGCTTAGTGTGAGTACTTGTGGGATTGTGAACATAAGGAAAATGCTAGGAAACAATGCTTAAGGTACTCTTGTGGCCCTGAGGTCCATTACTTGCCGCGAGGTAAGGAGTCCCTTCAGGGAGCAAGAGGGGTATTGCGAATGGAAGCCCTTACTATGAGCCATAGATAGAAGCCACCCAATTTTTCCACTTAACATCTTGGTGCAAGGATCAATCCTAGTGGACTAACCTAGATCACCTAAAGACTACTCACCATCTATGTTTCTTTGGTTGTGTCATTGGCACTTCCATGACAAAGCCAACATCTATTGGGGCAACCACTTTGTGTGAGGCAATGGGACATCAAGTGTGGGCCAAGTTGTTGAGTATTGAGCCTTTGTCCTTCTAGTCTAGAAAGTGCTTGAATTGTCTTCACTATGATCTACCTATGTAAATGTTCTTGAAAAACAAACATCACGGTAGTACTCATATGATTTTTCACTTTGATATCCCAAGTGCTTGTCTTGACAAGGTTTCTTTTTCCCTTGATCAAGTGTTTTATGACATGTTTGATCACCTATTGTTTGCAAACCTATCTATTTTCTGATATCATTGTGTTTGAAACTGAGAAATTGCCCTTGTCAACCTACAACATTAACCAAATTGCCTTTAAAATTGTATTTTTCACATTCACTGGTCAAGAGTCATATGATACTAAACAATCATCACACACCCTTCTGAGAATTGTCACACAATACATCATTCCTAATTTTTTATTGCCTACATACTATACACTTTATCACATCACCTACCTGGATTCTATCGTACTGTC
Organism: Chamaecyparis obtusa; assembly: GCA_027943335.1. NCBI lineage: Eukaryota > Viridiplantae > Streptophyta > Pinopsida > Cupressales > Cupressaceae > Chamaecyparis > Chamaecyparis obtusa. Next base: position 2,705,101 of record BSBK01000938.1, read on the forward strand.
TCATGCGAAATATCATCTTGATAAATTGCATCATCCTACTGTTCTGTGAAATATCATCCTGAGTTATTCTGTTGTCTTTCTGCTATTGTGATTCAGAGTTTCTAAACTTGAATTTTAACTTGTCACAGAGTGTTTTCCTATTCTTACCTAAAGCTGGTTTGTTATCTGCATGCTTAGGTTTGTTCAAGACTAAAAAAATGAGTTAAAACTATTGGGTTTGAGCCTAACAAATGCTACTTTTAATCACTTGTCACACCATGGTTACCTCTCTAGCTACTTGCTAATTGAGCTTCTTGCTCATATCTTGGCTTGAGTCAAATGATTTTTGTAATTTCTTGAGCACCTTTGACTAGCCATATCTATTGTTCTATCTTGACAAGTGATATTTATTATCTTTACTTATCTCAATATCTAAGAAACTTTGTCTCATTCTATTAGTCAAACAACATTTCTTTTCATGTCGGTTACAACTTGGTCTCAATTTGAGCAAGGGAGTCACCCTCCATTCAATTATACATAGTTACCTTCTCCAACAAGATGCCCATAAGTGCTAGTTAGCAATGATAGTTCTAGTCCTGACCAATCTAAGGATTCCAAGGTCACCCCATGGTATAAGGGAGGCTTCCTTTTTTCTGCATTCAAGACCTCCAAAAGCACAAATAGTGTCTCACTCACCTTGACTAAACAAGAGAAATTTCACCATCTGCAAGAAGAATTTGAGCATATGGACAACCAAATGTGCTTAGACAAAGAACACAATAAAAACATAATGGATGTTGCTAGGCACATGGATTTTAGAGGAATGTCTCATGAGCAACTTGAGACTAGTGGTTATGAGCATAGACCACCGTTTGGTACTAATGGCAATTATGGTAACAACATGCCACAAAGGTCCCCTCCAAGATGGACTTTTTCTATACCTTCTTCACCCCCTAGACCTCCTCCCTCTCATCATGAGGAAGAGGCCATCGATGATATTTCTAGTGAGGAGCTTATGAGATTTGAACAAGATGAGGTCTCCCAACGAATGATGCATAAGCTTTTAGAGCATAATGGAGATCAATATTTTCAATACATGACTTCTAGAGGATACAAGCTTCCTCCTAGTTATGATATTTGAAAAATTGTCCAAGAAAGAGTGCCAATAGAATTGGAAATCCTTAGAGAGGAATTCCAATAGACAAATCAACATCTTGCCCAAAAAGCAATAGAAAGGGAGCCTCCAAAGGTCTCTTTTGTAGAATCTATTTGTGCTCTTCCCTTTGATAGGAGTCTATACATGGTCCCATTTCCTAGGGATATTGAGGTTCCCAAATACAACAAGTATGATGGAAATGGTGACCCCCATGACCACGTGCATCACTTTTACACTCTTAGCATGGACTTCCTTCATGAAGACACATTTCTACTATGACTATTCCCTAGAAGTTTAAGAGGACAAGCCTTGGAATGGTTTGTGAAGTTGACACTACCTCTTAGGACCTTTGATGATTTGGCTAGGTGCTTCACCTAGCAATACAAAATTCAACAACCTTTCACCATGATAGATCTAAGTGCTCTAAGGAAAAATCAAGGTGAGCCATTCACCACTTACTTGCAATGTTGGAGGTTATTGTATTCTTGATATCCTCTTCAGCTACTTTAGAGGGAAAAGATTGACATCTTCGTCAACACTCTTATGCCTGAGTTGTATTATGATCTAAGGAAACAACTATTCTCCTCTTTCAATGACATGGTTGAAAGTGCATATTGGATTGAGGATGTGGCCATAAGAAAGGGGGATATTGTTATTAATAATGATACCAAAGGCAATGGCAAGGACAAGAGAAAATCTTGGAATAGAAACAAGTATGTTGTCAATGATGGGGTTGTGGATGTCCCAAAAGCTAAAGAGCCTACTTTCAACCTCTCTAATGCTATCTACGTAGTGAAACAACAAGAGGCTACCAACACTCAAAGTGCACCTAAGCCTCAGCATGAAGACAAGCCAAAGAAGAAATACCAATGATGGGTCTACACCAAGTTTGCTAAACCATACGATGTGATTCTTAAGACTTTGGTTGCCAAAAAGTACCTTACACTTCCTGACAATTCTCATCCCTTCAATCCACCAGTTAAGCTTGATTGGTGGAGAGATGATCATTTCTACAACTATCACAGAATTAAGGGACACAAGATGGATGATTGTTTCAAGCTTAAAGATGCTTTCCAAGATCTCATTAATGGAGGCACTGTTCTCGCATATGGCTTAGTTAAAAATTTTGATCACAAGGCTTTCAAGACCCCTCTACCCAAGCATGAAAAGGGGGAGTCCTCTCAAGAAAATAAGAAGAATCATGATGGCAAGATCAATTATACATATACTCATGATACGCCTATGATCAACATGGTAGAGTCCATTGAGAGTGTTCTTATGATGAGATCTCAAGATGATAATGATGCCAATCATGGTATGCCAAAGTTGGTCTTGCAAACACTGGATGGTTCATCTTCTTGAAGTGCGACACTAAATGCTATTACTAGGGGGAAAGCCAAAATTGTCCTTAAAACTATGCATGATCCCAAGCAAGCCTCTTCTTCCAAACAAGTGGCTCCTTTAGTCTTGTCTAGCTATGATCTTGAGCACCAGTTGCAATGGACACTAGCCCAGATATCCATTTTTGAGTTTCTTGAGTTATCCCCTTTGCACAAAGAGATCCTTGAGAAGGCTCTATGTACAGAAAATGTCCCCAATGACATTGATCTAGATTGGTTCTAGGCTATGGTCAACCATATCTCATCTCCCCACTGCCTCTCCTTTTTTACAAAAGATGACACATCTCTTAGTCACCCCCATAATCTTGCTTTACACATCAAAGTCCAAGTCTACCATACTCAAGTTTGTCAAGTCCTAATAGACAATGGTGCAGGGTTAAATATTATTTCTTTCCATGTGGTGCAACAGTTGGGATTGTTAGAATTTTTTGTAAATCCTAGACAAAAGATTACTATAAAAGCATATGATGAAGTGGAAAGATCTTCCAAGGGTCTTGTCATGCTACCTGTTTGAGTGGGCCCTATCATGAAAGATATTATGTTCCAAGTGTTGGAAATCCCACTCACATACAACATTCTTCTGGGTCATCCTTGGATCCATGACATGCCAATTGTCCCTTCCACCTACCATTAGTGCATCAAATTTCCATACAATGGTACTGAATTTGTGATTCCTGGGGACAATGTTATTGCTAGCAATATTCTCATTGCAACTAAAATGTTTGTTCCTCACAAAAAACCTTCTCATGATCCTAGTGCGTCCTTGATTGCTACTGAACAAAAATTAAAGATGATGAGTATTGGTATGGGTGAATACACACTAGATTCCATTGTTGCTATGCCTACTCCTAAATCATATGGTAGAACCTCTAACAAGATGAAGCCTTTTTCTTTTTCCATGACAGTCTTTGGTACCTTTGTTCATTCATCCATACCCCTAGAGGTAGAAAAAGAAGAACAAGCTATCAAGGAGTGGATCTATAGAGAGGAAGAGGGTAGTACAACAATTTCTACTGCTATCTCCCCTAAGCGCTATGGTAAAGGCTATAATTTTTTGCAGCAAATGGGCTATCAAGGTCATGGACCTATAAATGATAATGGACATGCCCTAGTTGAGCCTTTGAGTCATACCAATGGCTGACCCTCTAAGGATACCACAGGTCTAGCATATGGTGCCAAAGCTAACCTCCCTGACTGTTCTAGAAATTCTCCCATGATCAATGATTTAGACATAGATACAGATGAGTCACCACTGCACACTATGGCTCAAATAGCAGACAATCTCCCTTCTACTTCACTCCTTTGGGGAGAAGAATGCATACCTGATGAGGACACAGATGAAGCCTCTACACCTAGAAGTAGACAATGCAAAAATATTTTGTAGTTGGTAGAAAGAGGAGATCTCACATGTAATAACATAGGTGCCTCTACTTCTTGGTGTCCTAAGCCTTCTTGGTGCAAACATCCTAGTAGAAGCTCAACAACAGATTCCAATGAGTATGAATGTGACACTCTCTCAAAGGGATCTTCCACGATGGATATGGAAGTTGATGTGGTTCATAATTATAGTGCCCAACCTGACGTAGTTGATGAGTCTCTAATAGGGTCTGACAAGTTCAATCCATGTATTTCTTTAGTAGGCCACGCTGGTCCTTCTATGTCAAATCTAGATCTTGACATTTTTGGAGCCTACTCTATAGGCTCAACCTCTCTCGTCACTAGAGATGACACATATCACATAAATGCCCTTGAACTTGTCACTTCAATTCCTCTCATACACTTAAATCTCATAGATTGGTCTGCCCAGGATCAAAGACCCACATTGCCTTCTTTCCACAATGACTATGAGATCACTTGCTACCTCAATGCCATTGAACCTATTACCTCTTCCACTAGTGAACTAGCAAAAAACATGACTAAATCAGATATCAAGTACCTCAGTCATAAATTTAAAAGAAAAAAGAAATGGTTGGATGGAGAAAACCACATTATGGCGGTATCTGAACCTAAAAATAGTAAAAATAAAGATGTATCTAAGGGTGAAAACCTCTCTAAGGCACCCGAGGATGAGGTACTTGGTAGTCTACCCAGCTATTTTCAAGAAAGATCTTTGATTTTGATCGAACCTATGTATCCCATCAACTTAGGGACATAAGACTCTCCTAAGATCATTCACATAGCTCTATCCCTCTCAGCAGAGGAGAAAGAATAATTTGCCACATTCTTTCAAGAAAAAAAGATCAACTTTGCATGGACATATTTTGACATGCTTGGTTTGGATACTGAGCTTATCATGCACCATCTCTCCATTGCTCTAAGGTTAAAACCTATCAAGCAAAAGCTCAGAAAGATGCATCCCCATGTGGCATTACTGGTTAAGACTGAACTTGAGAAGCTTCTAAAAGCCAACTTCATTAGAGCTATCAACTATGCTGAGTGGATTTCTAACATTGTTCTTGTTTCCAAACATGAAAAGTCCATTCACGTATGCATTGATTTCAGGGACCTAAATAAAGCATGCCCTAAGGATGATTTTCCACTTCCAAACATTGACATGATAGTGGACATGATGGTGGGCTACAAAATGTACTCCCTTATGGATGGCTTCTCCAAATATAATTAGATTAGAATTTCCCCTGAAGACCAAGAGAAGATAGCATTCACCTATGCATGGTGTACCTTTTGTTGGAATGTCATGCCCTTCAGTCTTAAGAATGATGGTGCAACCTATCAAAGGGCTATGACCACTATATTCCATGATATGATGCATAAGAACATGGAAGACTACGTTGATGATACACTTGCTAAATCTCAACAAAGGAGCACTCATCTATCCGATTTGAGTTTGATATTGGACCGAATGGAATGATTCCAACTCAGATTAAATCCTAAAAAATGTGCTTTTGGTGTCACTTCTGGGAAACTACTGGGGTACATCATATCAACAAAAGGGATTGAGGTAGACCTGAAAAAGGTGCAAGCTATCATGGAGATGCCACCTCCTCAGAACATCAAATAATTAAGGGGTCTCCAAGGCCATCTCCAATCTATTAGGTGGTTCATTTCTCAGTTAGCTGATAGAGCTCAACCCTTCAATAAGAATTTGCATAAAGGAGCTCCTTGCATATGGAATGAGGAGTGTCAAAAGAACCTAGACTAGATCAAGGATTACCTAGCATGACCTCCTATTCTTATGCCACCTATCAAAGGGAGACCTTTGATACTCTACATTTCTACTATGGCCAATTCCTTAGGAGCTCTCCTTGCACAACAAGATGATATGGGCAAAGAATGAGCTATCTACTACATCAGTCACACTCTGGATGCTTATGAACTCCATTACACCAGCATTGAAAAGGCTTGTCTAGTAGTGGTGTTTGCATCTCAAAAACATAAACATTACATGCTTGCACATACTACACAGCTGGTCACCAAAATTGATCCTTTAAAGTATCTTCTAAGTAAAGCTGCGCTTATTGGATGACTTGCTAAATGGATGTTGATTCTCTCAGAATTTGACATTCAGTATGTTGAAAGGAAATCTATTAAAGGGAAAGCAATTGTGGATCAATTGGCTGAGTTCCCCATGACTGATAATGCTCCTATTCAGATAGACTTCCCAGATGCTTCAGTCATGCATATCACGGGGTGTGCATGGAAAATGTTCTTTAATGGTTCTTATACATAGAATGGGGCTGGTGTTGGAATCTTGTTTGTTACCCCCTCACAGATACACCATTCCTAAATCCTATAAGCTTCTCTTTCCATGCACTAATAACATAGCTGAATATGAAGCCCTTCTGAATGGTGTTAAGCTTTCCCTTGAATGGAGGATCACTAAGTTGCATATCTTTGGAGATTCTCAGCTTGTCATAAACCAAGTAAATGATGATTACCAAACAAAGGATGACAAGTTGATTCCCTAAAAGAAGATGATAGACTCACTAAGGAATTATTTCACATCTATCACATTCCAAAAAATTCCTAGAGCTGAGAACAAGGCTGTTGATGCCATGGCTACTTTGGCATTCATTCTGCGACTGGAAGAGCATGAATCATGCTTTGAGTTCTTGGTAGAAGAATTGCATTATCCTACCTACAATTCCCCTGATAACCATGCCATTTACACTATGGTCAGTCATGACTCATCCCGCTATGCCACCATCTTTTCCTATCTCTAAGATCAAGTTATCCCTGAAAATCTAACACAAAATGAGAAGCACCAACTCATCCGCAATGCCTCACACTTTACCCTCGTCTCTAGTGACTTGTATAGGAAGGGTCTAGATGAAACTCTCCTTAGGTGTCTAGAAATAGAGGAGTCAGAAAAAGTGCTAGCTAAAGTCCATGATGGCATATGTGGTTCACACTCTAACGGTCTTACACTAGCTCAGAAATTGCTTAGGGCTGGTTACTATTGGCCTACTATGCAAACTAATGTTGTTCAATATGCCAAGTCCTAGAAGAAATGTCAACTACATGGGAATCTCATTCATGCTCCTAGACGTGAGCTCGTTCTCTCTATTAACTATTGGCCATTTTAGCAATGGGCCTTTGACTTGGTAGGAAAAATTTATCCTAGTTCTTCAAGTGGGCATAAGTTCATCATTACAGCTACTGAATATTTCACTAAATGGGTTGAAGTTGTCCCACTATCTGCAACTATGGGCAAACATGTTGCCCTGTTTATTTTGAATCACATCATTTGTCGCTATGGTATTCCTTCTTCCATAGTCACAAATAATGGTGGCTAGTTCAAAAACAAAGACCTGAAGCACTTGTGCAAAAAGTTCAAAATTAAACAACATTGGTCTTCTGTTTACTACCCTCAAGGGAATGGCCAAGTTGAGGCCTCAAACAAAACATTGCTAAAAATTATCCATAGAACAATGCACCAATCAGGCAAGGATTGGCATCTCTAGATCAATCCTACACTATGGGCTTACAAAACTTCTATCCACACTCCTACAAGTGCAACGCCTTTTTCCTTGGTCTATGGTTCTGAGGTTGTCTTACCATTAGAGGTTGAAATACCTTCATTGAGAGTCTCTCTACATGGTTTGATTACCGATGAAGACCAACGGGCCATGAGAGTGCATGAGCTCACTACTTTGGAAGAAATCTTCAAGGCCACCTTTGATCACATGTGCACCTATCATAAGAGAATGTCTACTACTTACAATAAGAAAGTTCATCCTAGAGAGTTCCAAGTGGGTGAACTAGTTCTAAGAGAAAATCCTAAAAATCAGTAGAATAGGGAGTAGAAAGGCAAGTTTGAGCCAAATTGGTTAGGACCTTATATCATCATAGAAACATTTGGGTCCAGAGCCTATTAGCTATCTACACCTGAGGGAGAAGATCTTAGTGAGTCTATCAATGTTCTACATCTGAAGAAGTTCTATGCCTAAGGTTCTTGCGCTCTTTGTACATATTTTATTGATCCTGAAAAAATTCAAAAAAAAATTTAATATATGATGCTGAAAAAATCCTAAAAAGCATAAAAAGTCCTAAAAAAAGAGCATCCTAGTAAAAAACTAGCAATAGGTGCTTTGATGTCTCACCAAAAAAAAAAAAAAAAAGTGCCTTGGTGAAAACTTGGAAATAGGTGCTTTGGTAGAAAAAACAAAAAATATACAAAATTTTTTGAAAAAAATCCAAGTGGCAAAAACCTGGAAACAGGCACTGCTTGAGACCCTTGCACCTATGTCTATCATTCTTTCATGGTGCTCATTCACTCCACTTCTCACTTTGCCTCTCCTAGACTAAAATTGACTCGTGTCTTAGTCTAGGGGGCATACGTTGTTCTAGCTTATCTTGGGTCTCTTTGTGCGTCAGGGTTTCTTGGGAAACTTGGTTCCAATGGTGTTTTTCAACACCACCCCAACTATGTTTTTGAACACTTCCCTAGCGTCAAGTGTTTCTCAACACTTATCAGATATCTTACCCGCCATCTAGAATGATGCAATATTTCTCACTGGCAGATGCGATACTCAAAGTTTGACTCTATGACCTACACACATGCACATAAACACTTGACTCATTAAGACTTGTTTGACTTTATTTCTTTGTGTGATATCTATGATGATTTCTTTTCTGAGTGTTCTCTCCCTAATAGTTTTCAATGATGCCAAGATAGAAGACTGGGGGCATGAGGACATGTTTTATTTATTTTCTGCTTGTGGATATATTTTGTTAATCCTAACTGTCATGAGCATTCATGCTTGTTCCACTTGACACTAGGATCTACAATGTATTATCCTTGACTATTTTTTGCAAGTGCATGCTTATAGTCATCTTGAATTTCTTATGTCATGATGCGAGCATAATCTTGCTATACCAAACTTAGGGAACCTCACTACACTAGTCATCTTGACTTACATGTCTTTGATGCTTAGGTGGGATTCCCACATATCTATCTGATACAGATCATATTCGTATACCCATAGTCATACTAGTGTGTATTGTATGATCTTGTGATGCTAAAAATAAAGCTCGATGATGATTATTAGAGTCTAATGGCTTTGTGACCTTGCAAGTAAACCACTTTTCATAGTAGCTTGCATTCTTAGGTTCATGTTAATTTAGTTTTTGCATCTTCCATATGGAGAGAGCTCTCCTTTCATCTTTAACAGACTTTTCAATCACCTGTGCTCACCTTTCACTTTTTCTTGATCATGCCTTTCGCTCCTCATCTTTTACATCACATCCTTTTTACCCCTTATATAGCATTTTGACTTTTTGACCTAATTTTCAAAACATCTTAGAGTTCCATGAAAATTGCACCTCTAGCTAATTTCGATGTCCTAGATCCATTTTCAGGATTGAAATCAAAATCCAATTTCATCTTGATATTCAAAATCACATTTTTAAATTTCCCTTCTTCTACGCAGTTGGCTAACCATTTGAGACCTGGTTCTTCGATCTTCGCTGGGACATCTTCATTTCCATCTCTCTCACTACTCTAGTCTTTCATTCATTTCTTTCACTTCATCTCTCTAAGGTTTGATTGGGGCATATCTTCACTGCTTAATGGTTCTCTGTCATATTTTCATCTTTGATTATGATTTCTAGTGATTTGATCATGTTGATCTTGCTTCTGCCTTCCCTCTACCTAATTTTGATTTTTATCTAGAGGGGGCAAACACATCATACTCTATCAGCTTTTTCCCAAAACATATTCTTTACCATTCTATTTGCTCTGATTAATCTATCTATTTGTTGGCATTTGACATGTTAGTTCTCATCTCGAGTTCTGATACTGTCCATCTCTCTCCTAAGTGTTCAATACTGTCGCTACCAGGCTGACCACATAGGATTTGCTATCTCTCTACACTTCATACTTTGGAGTAAGATCTCTATCTATTGCCTTCTTGGTTGATCTATTCTTTGACGTAATGTGTTCCCAAATCGATCACACATTAGTCAAAGAGGGCAAAATGTAATCACCCAAAAATGGTCACCTAGACTATTAGCCCCTTGCTAGCATTATTTGCTAAATTCATCAATTGCTTATTCTTGATCAAATCCTAATTCTATCATTTGTTTGATTATATCCTATGGGCTAACCATTTTATCCTAAGTCTTTATTTAATTAAAAGGAATTCCCTCCCCTTTTATTAAATAAAAAGCCCCCACTTTCCTCTTATCCTAAGTTGCACAAATAAAGCATTATTCCTATTTTATAAAAAGGAGAAAAGGCCTTTTTGTCTCACATGAAGCTCAAAAGTCAACACTTATTTCTCATTGGAGGAGACTTGTGCACATGGATTGATCCCTCTTTCAAACTCCACCCTTGATCAAATCTTTTGCCTCTTAATCTCCATCGTCGGTTGATTCTCATTTTCTATAAAAGAAGAGCTCACCTCTCATTCTAGGACCCCAAATCTTTATGCTAGTGTTATGTTGCAGGTTTCTTGGAGATTTTGAAGATCTTATTGCATTCTAGTCTTTATCTTTGCATTGTAGCTTAAATTCTCATAGCATTCTAGCTTAGTTTCCTTTTCATTCTCTAGCTTAACTCACCTAGTTTAATTAGCAAAGGCTTGTAACACTTTCATTTAAATAGCTTAGTTGCATTCTTCATTCTAGCATAGTTGCATTGCATTTTCATCAAGATTCTTGAGGATATTGGCATTCTTTCCCTTGTCTCTTTGAATCTCCCATTGCATGGTTTACTAGCAAGGTCATATGCTCTACTAGCTCTAGCTAAGAGCACTATTAACACCCTTGCACTCCATGCCTAGGGAGCTCTAAGTCACCTTTTCAAGATTTCCAATCCATGGATTCTCTTAGAAGCATTAACTTAGAGAAGTGCACATTTTGAGTGTACATTTTTGGCGCCCACCGTGGGGCAGAACGTTTTTGTTTTGCCTTTCATTTTCATGCATTTTCGCTAATTTTTTGTCATATTTTGCTTTCTTTTTCAACTATTTTTCTATACTTTTTGACAAAATATCATACAACAGTCTTCCAGTATCATACGATAGTTTTTTGTATACCCATGCGATACTTTTCCAGTAAAAGTATTGTACGCCCTTGCAGTATTCTATTGCAGAGACATACATAACTCTATCATCTAGATACAGTGAGAACTGTCACACAGAAAGAAATCATCACACTCATATACTGCAAAGTATCATGCAATATTTTTCTAATAGAGAACTATTGTCTAGACCTGGAAGTGACTATTTTTTTCGCTCTTTTATCTTGCAAATTTTGGATTTTCTATTATTTGGTTTTAATTTGCTGTATCTAGACAATGTTTTTACTTGCAAATTATCTTGATTTTGATATAATAACCATTGTGGGGCTAAAAACTTGTGCTTGTAGGTGTTCCCTCATTGCTTGAATATTTTCCAAAAGAATGCATGTCAAAGCTTCAAATGCTTAAGGGCTACTAATCATTTTTGTAGGGCTGCCCAAAGCAAAAAAACAATCAAGTGCTTGTTCATTGCTATCATTTTTTTTTTAAAGTGTCGCATATACTAGTTCTTTCTTTTATTAGGCACTTAATATCTTGTTATTAGAGTCTTTTGGTGGTAGGAGAGTATGCTCTTCACCCTTGTGGTGAACCAAAAAGCTTGACCCATCTTTAAATTTCAAAAGCAAGAAGGGTAATTGAACTTTGTTTGGTGTGTTTGGGAGAGATTTTTGAGATAGGAGAATATGCTCTTCACCCTTGAGGTGAACCAAAAATCATGACCCTCAAAGGTCGATCCACTTTTTGTTTAGTTTAGACTCCTTTAGCTGGCTTTCTCTTGAGCAATCAAGAGGAACGCCCCAAGTGGGGACAAGCTAATACCTGGCTATTCTAACCCACTATAAAATCAAGGCTATTAAGGACATAAAACCTTGGTAGATGTAGTACTTGTCTTCACTTAGTGTGAGTACTTGTGGGATTGTGACCATGTGGAAAATGCTAGGCAAGAATGCTTAAGGTACTCTTGTGGCTGCAAGGTCCATTACTTGTCATGAGGTAAGGAGTCCCTTCAGGGAGAAAAATGGGTATTGCGAATGGAAGCCCTTACTATGAGCCATAGATAGAAGCCACCCAATTTTTTTGCTTAACATCTTGGTGCAAGGATCGATCCTAGTGGACTAACCTAGATCACCCCAAGACTACTCACCATCTATGTTTGTTTGGTTGTGTCATTGGCACTTCCATGAAAAAGCCAACATCTATTGTGGGCAACCACTTTGTGTGAGGCAATGGGACATCAAGTGTGGGCCAAGTTGTTGAGTATTGAGCCTTTGTCCTTCTAGGTTAGAAAGTGCTTGAATTGTCTTCACTGTGATCAACCCATGTAAACTTTCTTGAACAACAAACATCACGGTAGTACTGATAGGATTTTTTGCTTTGATATCCCAAGTGCTTGTCTTGACAAGGTTGTTTTTACCCTTGTTCAAGTGTTTTATGACATGTTTGATCACCTACTATTTGCAAACCTTTCTATTTTCTGATATCACTCTATTTGAAACTGAGAAATTGCCCTAGTCAACCTACAACATTGACCAAATTGCCTTTAAAATTGTATTTTTCACATTCACTGGTCAAGAGTCATACGATATTGAACAATCATTGCACACCCTTCTGAGAATTGTCACATGATACATTGTTCCTTATTTTTTATCGCATCACTTGCCTAGTTTCTATCATTCTACCTCATGCAAAATATCATCCTGATAAATTGCATCGTGCTGTTGTTCTGTGAAATATCATCCTATGTTATTCTATTGTCTTGCTGCTGTTGTGATTCGGAGCTGCTAAACTTGAATTTTAACTTGTCATAGAGTGTCTTTTCCTATTCTTACCTAAAGTTGGTTTTTTATCTACATGCTAAGGTTTGTTCTAGACTAAAAAAATGAGTTAAAACTATTGGGTTTGAGCCTAACAAATGCTACTTTTAATCACTTGTCACACCATGATTACCTCTCTAGCTACTTGTCAGAAAACAACTTTTAAAACCAATGAAGGCTTTTATGAATGGAGGGTGATGCCCTTTGGGTTATCTAATGCCCCTAGCACATTCATGAGACTCATGAATGAAGTACTCAAATCATTCTTGAAAAAAATTGTCATTGTATATCTAGATGACATCCTCATTTTTAGTCAAACCAAGGAAGACCATTTAAGGCATCTAGATCTAGTCCTCAGAAGACTACAAGAGGAAAAACTTTTCATCAACTTGGAGAAGTGTGTTTTTATGCAAGAAGAGCTTGTATATTTAGGATTTGTGGTTGTAGGAGGAAACATAAAGATGGATCCAAATAAGATAGAGGCTATTCTATCTTGGCCTTCTCCAAGGACAATGATAGAGGTGAGGAACTTTCATGGCCTTGCATCATTCTATAGAAAGTTCATCAGGAACTTTAGCCAATTGTGTGCTCCAATGATGGAGACTATCAAAGGGGGACAAAAGCACAAGTTTGTGTGGACTAAGGAAGAAGAAGACTATTTTTAGAATCTGAAGCAAAAGGTATTTAACAGACCAGTCTTAGCATTTCCTGATTTTCACAAAGTTTTCACTATAGAATGTGATGCTTCTAATACTGCAATAGGAGTAGTACTAATCCAGGAAGGAAGGCCAATAGCCTTTTTCAGTGAAAAACTAAATGATGCTAAGAGGAAGTACTCCTTATGACTTGGAACTATATGCACTAGTCCAAGCACTGAAATAATAGAGACACTATCTCCTGCCAAGAGAGTTTGTGGTCTTCATAGACAATCATGCTTTGAGTTTTCTAAACAGTCAAGAAAAGTTAGGCCACAAACATATGAAATGGGTTGAATCCATTCAAGCCTTCACCTTCTCTATAAAGCACAAGAAGGGAGTTTCCAAAAGGGTGGAAAATTCTCTAAGCAGAAGGACCATGACAGTGCAAGAAATCAGGCTCCAAAGTGTGGGTATTAAGTCTTTGAAGGACATGTACCAGTCTGATAAAGATTTCAAAGACATCTATCAAATTTGTTGTGATTTTTCAAAGGCATATCATAATCTGTATGCAAATTTCCTAATTTAGGAGGGACTCTTTTTCAAGGGACATCGATTGTGTATCCCAAAGTTCTCTATGAGGGAGAATATAATCAAAGAGAAGAATGCAGGAAGCATGGGAGGACACTTTGGCATGGACAAGACCTTGGAGAAGGTTAGGAGGTTCTACCATTGGCCCAAGATGCCCACTAAGGTAAGGAAGTTTGTAGAGTCTTGCACCATATGTTAGATGGCCAAGGGTACTTCAACCAATGTAGGGTTGTTCCAACCATTTCCCATTCCCACTAGACCTTGGGAGAGTTACAAGATGGATTTTGTGATGGGTCTACCAAGAACACAAAGGGGATTTGAAAACATCTATGTTGTAGTGGATAGGTTTAGCAAGATGGCCCATTTCATTCCTTGCAAGAGAACAAGTGATGCAACTTATGTAGCCAACCTATTCTTCAAGGAGATTTTCAGAATCCATGGTCTACCCCAAACAATAATATCTGATAGAGATGTAAGATTTTTAGGTCACTTTTGGAGGACCTTGTGGAAAAGGTTAGGGAAAAATCTTCATTTTAGTTCTGCCTATCATCCCCAAATGAATGGGAAAACTGAATTTTTCAATTGGTCATTGGGAAACCTATTGAGATGCCTAACCAAGTAGTATGGAGAAAAATGGGATAGTGTTCTTGCCCAAGCAGAATTCGCATTCAATGAATCCATCAATAGGAGTAGAGGCAAGAGTCCATTCCAAGTTTTTTATGGGCAGAGTCTAAGAGGTATTCTTGAGTTAAGGGATCTTCCTCAAGGATGTCATGTGAGTGCCCATGGTGAAGACTTTGCAACCAACATCCAAGAGATGCATGAACAGGTCAAACTAGTACTACAAAGAAATTCAATGAAGTACAAAGTAAATGCAGACAAAAAGAGAAGAGACCGGTAGTTTTAGATTGGAGATTTGGTGTGGGTATACCTCAAGAAAGAGAGGTTACCAAAAGGAAAATAGACAAAGCTGATGATGAGGAAAGTAGGTCCTTGTGAAGTCATCAAGTAATTAGGACTAAATGCCTATGAAGTTACTTTACCTTCAAATTTTGAGATCTCAGCTATCTTCAATGTTTGTGACTTAACCCCATATAAAGGCCCATTGGATGTACCTACAAGCATTCAAGATGAAGAGCTCCAAAAAGACCTTGCAAAACTTCCACATCATGAGCCAAGAAAATGAGACAAGATACTTGACACCAAGATTGTTAAACAAACAAGGAATAATGTCTATAAGAAATATTTGGTTCAGTGGTTAGGGTATCCAAAAGAAGAAGTTTTGTGGATGGATGAAGCATAAATGAAGAGACTTGGCACAAGTCTTGAAGAACTAGTCTTAAGAGGACTTGAGAATCATTCACATTAGGAGTATGGTGCAGGAGCACCCTCAAAAGACTAAATTAGAGGAGGAGAAATTCAAGAAATTTTCAAATATTGATGCTAAGGAGACCTCAAGTCTTCTTTCAATATATTTATAGTTCCTTAGATGACTATGTATCCTCATTCAGGTCCTATTGTTCAATCAAGTGTTTTTGGGTGGCCATATAAACCTAAGGCACTTAGATTGAAGGGACTGGTAAAAGAGGTGTTTAAGGTTAGATTTAGTCTTGATTAGGAATTTAAGGTCTGTATTAGGTCCTAAGAAGCCTTAGGTCATCACAATAGGCCTAGGTAGCATAGGGATTAGAAAAAATGCAACAAAAATGAAAAGTTGCACAAAATTACAAAGTTGCTAAAAAGTTGCTTTACAACTTTTAGCAACTTGTTAAAAATCTATTACCAATGACTGTCCTACCTCTCCAACCAATAAAATTTCATTCAAAAAGTTGGAGGAACCTATTTAGGTGATATTTTGGTCATACCAATGTGTGAGTGCATGGTGATGTAATAGATTTTTGAAATTCAATAAAATATACCCTATTTTCTACAAATATTGGACTGTAACAACAATTGTACAACCTAGTATAGAGGGTGGATGAAGGAAGTTTAATTGGAGGAGTTTATTATGAATCTTACCTTCCTTTCTCAAGTGGTTTGAAGACTTTATCTTACCAGGCATCTGTATTATTGGATCTACAATGGCACTGCCCTGATTCAAGATTGGGCTTAGGGTTTTAAGGCTTTTTGGCCATTTCTTGCAAAAAGACCATGGGAATTTGATGAAACTTGGGGGAAATAAAGAATGTCCTATGTAAATTAATATTACAAAAGGAGATATTTTTTCCATGCAGGAAGGGTGGAGAAATTGGAAGCCGTAGGTAGACATCTCTCTGTGACTACCTTGTAGATAGGCTATAGTAGACCCCATAAATTTTAATGGGTGATGAATCTAATCACAAAACCTTGGAATTAGGATGTCCTACTCTATATTAAGAGTATCTAATTGTCAAATAGAGGAAACCAATCCATTTGAGGGGAGTTCCTTCTTTAGAGCCCCTAATTAGCCCTATTAGCCCTAGGTGACTTGAGTATCTTTTGGTGGGATAGCTTCAGAATTAGTTCCTATTTTTTCCAAAATAAAAAGAGCACTAAAAAGGGTGTCCAAATATATGTTTAGATTATTGGGTTGTGTGGGAAAATTTTGATTTAAGTCCAAATTACCCGAGTAGGAGGGCTACAAGGAGATTGGCTAGTTTCCTTGAACTAAACATTGGAGAATACTACACTTTCATTTTGAAATTGTCAAGAATGAGTCAGGAGGGTGTTGATTCATAAATCAAGTTGGAAAGGAGGTTGTGGGGTGAAAAAAGAATTTTTCCAAGAATTCATTACCTGTAGAGGTCCTATTCATCCCTAGTGGTGGTTTGTGGATTCAAACTTGCGGATTGTGGGATTGTCTACATCACCAATCAGTTGTGATTGCTAAGTATGATTTTGATTGTGATTGCAAGACTAGAGAAGAAAATATGAATCTACTAAGAAAATCAATCATCAATTGAAGATCTATGTGGAGAAGAAGAGAGTATATGCTATTCATTGGAACTGATCAAGACATCAGGTCTACTGTCCAGTTCACCAAGATCCAGATATAGTGTGTATCTTTTATGTAGAAGGTTGTAGCCTTCACCATTTGAGCAATGTGCTCCTGGATAGTGTGTCCTCACATTTAACAAGGTTAATTATAAAAGACTCCTAACAGGGTCCAACCCTTGACCAGGTCACTGTACTTCATGCATTGTAAAGATCAATTCCTAACAAGGTTGTAAGATCTTCTAATAGGGATTATTATACTCTAGTGCAGTTTATAGTGGGTGCTAATTCCCACCGAGGTTTTTACCTATTTGGGTTTCCCCATAACCAAAATTATGGTGTTGTGTTAAGTGTTATCTCATTGTGTATGTGCTTAATGTTATTTTGTACTTAATTGGATAAATAATTGAATCTTGTAGATAACTGATTCAACCCCCCTCTTAGTTATCTCTTGGGACTATACCTAACAATTGGCATTAGAGCCAAGTGCCTCAAAGAGAAATATTAATAGCTTGAGGTTGGTTAGATGATATTCTTTAGAAAAGAAAGTCCTAATTTTGATGGAGAGAATTATTTAGGTTGGAAGAACAAAATGACAACACATTTGCAGTGCATTGCTTTTGAGATTTTTGAATTAGCTACTAAAGAATTTTAGATTCCCTCTTTATCAAATTTTGCAAAGGAAGATGAAACTATTAAGCAAAAGGAAATGTTCACATAAAATGCAATTGCCAAAGAAGCCCTTATCAATGCCTTGTATGACAGTGAGTTTTTAGAGATCAAGAAAATAGATAAAGACTACAAGATATGGAAGTATATAGAAGACATGTTTGAAGGAGATATCCAAGCCAAGACTGTGTTTAGAAAGACATGGAAGAAAAAGTACAATAAATTGGAGATGCTACCTGAAAAGAACATCAGAGCCTACAATCGAAGAATAAATGAAGCAGTTGCAGGAATCAGAAACAATGGTGGAGAAATTTCAAAAGAAGACATAATGGATAAGTAGATGACTACTCTGATAGAAAAATATGAGAGCATGATAAACATCCTAGATGAGACTATGTACTTTTCAAAAGACTTCAGAAGAGAGACCTTAATTAGCAAGATTTCAACATTTGAGATATCAAGTTTGAAGACATAGCCTAAAAGTGAAACAACCTTCAAAGCATCAGTCCATGGTAAGAAATCCTTGAACACTTTGTTGGAAAGTTGGATATACTAGTGTATATGACTTAGTATAATGTTTTCATTATGGAAAAGAAGTCATATAGTAGTTTGGCGTCAGCACACTTGATGAATAGATCAAAAATTGGCTAAGTGTTGAAGACTAGACAGTGTACAAAGTACCTGAAGCTTAGAGCATCAGCACACGTGCGTACGATCAAGTTCCAATATGAACCCTAGAAGATAAGTTGGTTAGACTATATTCATGCTTATTCTATGAGTGCATGATCATATATGCAAGTATGATAAAGTTATAGATAGTTGAAGTTACATAGTAGTGTGTGCCAGAGAAGAACAGAGTAAGCAGCCGATTGTTGGCATTCTGATTTGTAGTTATAGTCTTATGTTGTAAAGGCTATGTGCCTATTGTAATTAGGTTTCTAACATTTAAATATGTTTGTTTGTAAACATGCTTGAGCCAATTCAATTGGAAGCATTGTATGTAATCGGTTAAAGGGCCGACCTAGTTATTTGTTTTGTATGGGCATATAAATATGAGATGCACCCATTGTAATTAGTATGAGAGTTGATATAGAATTGAGATACGTAGAGAAGAAGTGTAAAAAGAGTTGATAAGATTTATTAGAGATTTTCAAGAGGTCAAAGAATCAGCACATCAAAGGAACTGATCAGACAAGCAGTGTCAAAGTGACAGTTCCTCCAACAGATATAGTGTGTATCTGAGATTAGAAGGTTGCAGCCTTCACCACTTGAGCAGTGACCTCTAGGATAGTGCATCCACATCCCTAACATGGTTTATTGTAAAAGAATCCTAATAGGTTCTAACCCTTGACAAGGTCTACTATACTAAACATATTGTAAAGAAACTCCTAATAGGGTTAAGGATCTTCTAACAAGGATCATAAAACACTAGTACAAAATATTAGTGGGTGTCAATTCCCACCGGGGTTTTTACCTATTTGGGTTTCCCCGTAACCATATTGGTGTTATGTGTTGGTTTCATATTTCATGTTTATGTTGATGTTTATTTCAGTATTTAAATATTCAAGTTGAGTTTAAGATAAAATATAGTGAACATTGATTCACACCCCCCCCCCCCTCTTAGTGTTCCCATTCCTAACAATTGGTATTAGAGCTCTGGTCCTTAGCAAATAAGTTTAACCACTTGAGGAGATCATGGACAAAGAAAAAATGAAAGATCTAAAAAGAAATCTTGAAGACTTGGACATATTTGAAAAATAAATTGAAGAACTAAAGGAAAAATTTAGTGATGCTCAATTAGTCATCAAAAGGATAAGAAAGGATTTGAAAGAATGCTCTCCTAGTGATCTAGGGATAATGGTCAAGAAGCTGAATGAATAAAATTCATCCTTGAAAGAGAAGATTGAAGAATTGGATGACAAGCTAATCAACAACCAAGATGTCTATAATGAACAGATAAAAGAGAACCTTCAACTAAATGAAGAATTGAGGCAAGCAAACATGGAAATTTTGGAGCTAAGAAACAACAAAGAAAGTTTGGAATTTGAATTGAAAGAGGAAAATAATCACATTGATAAATTACACACTAGTTCTAATTTGATAGAATCTTAGTTGTATGCAAGAAGACCTAAAGGAGATACTAGCTGTATTGGATTCAATGAAGCACAAAATCAGATTGACAACATGCGAGCAAGAATGAAAGCACCAGAAGATACCTCAGATGCTAAGGAGACTAGAAGTCAAACTAAATATCATGTTGAACCATCCAAGAATGAGCACAAGCCAACATATCAAACTTGTTATGCATGTAAAAAGCATGGACATATAGAAAGGAACTATATAGAGGTAAGACCTTTTAATGGTTACTATTATTCATGCAATAAATTTGGTCATAGAGCTATGAATTGCGAAAAAAGTTAGAAGAATAGGACTCAGTATAATTAAAGAAATCAAAATTAGTCAAATGTAAGAAGCTCTTAGAATGTTACATGTCAGATATGTAACTATAATGGTCACTTAGCTAGACAATGTAAAATGGTGACCCATGTCAATGCACCGAATAATATAAGGCCTCTAGTCATTTTTCACTCTTGTAACAAGGCTGGACACATCTCAAAGTTTTGTAGATCAAGGATGCAAGGTCAGGAAAGCCCTAAAAATCTTGAAGAACCAGTATTGGATCTCGAAGGAGAAGTCAAGTTTCTGAAAGCTTCAGAGGATGCGAGCTTGACCTGGTCAGAAGAAATGAAGGATAATGTTGATGAGAATGTATTAGATGCATTCACAGTGGATGCACCCTCTACATCTAGATGAATGGCCCTTAGGGTCATAAGAGGAGCTAATTTAGCTCTAGACCCCTGTGTAATTGCTATACTCAATTTCAAAGTATGCACCTTTGGACTTAATATTTTGGAGACTAGCAAAACCTATGTGCATGAGCGCACCAGCTAATTGTTTGCAAAATGAAAGTTAGAAATTTTTTAGTGATAGCCTGGTCTACACGACAAGCATTAATGGTAGAATTTATACTTTAAAGTACACAAGATTTTGTAAATCTCTCATTGCATTAGAATTTAGAGTGATTGGAGAATAGAAGAGTCCTAGCAATTGATTGTGAAGGATTACAAATTGATTCATCAGTGATTAGCTATGCATTTGATCAGTTGCAGAAACCCTAGTTCATCACCCTGATTCAAAAGATCTTGGAAACCATCAAGAAAGAGATATACAAGTAAGTGATGGTAACTCCTATTGTATTTGATGTTGCAAAGAAGAAAATATATGTATTTAAGAGGCACCCATTCAAATCCACTTTGGATGACCTAGAAGGGGAATTCTCCCGCATGCCTATGGGTGTTATGCATGTCGAGGACATTAGGGAATACATATATTGTAAGAAAGAACTAGTAGGATTGGACAGAATAAGGGGGCACATGGAAACAATGATGAAACCTGATAAAACCTTCATGGATGAGTATGCACAGTGCAATAATCACCCTATAGTGGATTATGCTATGACATATGAGTTCTATGAATCAGAATGGATTAAGATTCTACTTAGCAGAATTCATGATGACCTATTTTGGATAGGTGAAGTGTTGGTCAAGATTACAGGTGACCTAATTCATGAGATGATAGGCCTCTCAAAGATAGGCATCATTCTTTCAGCAAGAAAAGATGTGAGGAAACTTGTTGAGAAAACTTGAAAGTCAAGAAGTGATAGGTGCAGAATGACTATAGAGCCTATTAAGCAATATGACATCAAATTGATGTCCATGATACTAGGTTACAAGTTCCAACACACCAGCAGGGTGAACAATGTATCTGCGGCCACAATTCTTGCAGCAATAATACTTGTGAGAGAGAATGGAGAGTTCAATTTGTGCGAGATCCTGCATGCACAACTAATAGATAACATTAAGGAAATCAAGCATGACAAGACCAAGATATTCAGATTTGGGTCTTTGATCATATACATGTACTTCCATATTGTTGGAAAGGTGTCAGATTTACACCTAGACAAGACTATTCCTACCATGCCATAGATATCCTTCAAGGCATCTACTGAGAGCACACTAAGAGATTACATGACACTGGAATTGAAGACATTAAGGGCTAAATACAAATGAGGTATAGAATACCAAAGATTATTTTAGAGAAATACAAAGATACTATTTGTTTCATGGTTGAGACTGACACAACATGTATGGAGGCTATTGAACCAAGAACAAAGTGGATTCATCCACTAGGATATGAAGTGGAAGAGCCTATTCTAGAGGCTTATGCTCAAGTTCTATTGTCAGTACCTAAGGACCCTAATGAGCCAAGATGGGGTAGCTATGAAGAGAAAACAAGAGAAGTTGATGTAGTTTTGAACAACGTAGCAACAAAAAGGAAGGTTGCCAAGGTTACCTCAGAGATCTTGATAATTCATGGAGTGTCTCAAGCAGACCTAGACAAATCAAGGGAAGAAAAGATTGCTTTGGAAATAAAGAGTGCAGCTACAACAAAGACAAAATCTAATGACCCTAAGTTGAAGAAGGTAAAAATTGAGAAATCTGATGTTACTCCTTATGTGCCCACAGTAACAATTGACCTTACTGCTCCTCCTGAGTATAAGGAAATGCCTAAGAGGAAGAAAGAGATTAGCATTGGTCATCCTGTTGGCAATTTGGCTAAGGTATGTACATTGATGTTGTCATTATGGAAACATATGTTCCCTACGAAGATCGCATAAGCTGGAAAGTAAGTATGGAAGATCACAGACTAAAATTGTCTAAGTATGAAACAATGTTTTCGACAGAGCACTCGATATAGTTTGTTTTGGCAATGTTCACTGGAGCATGATTAGAGTTTTCATAGTTGAACATAGACTCTATGGTGTCTAAGGATACCCATCTTAGTGCACAAAAGAGTATGGACAGTACAGACAAATTTATGATTGTTTTACCGATGACAGAGTACAGCCGACAGAGTAGTTTTGAAGGCAGAACTAGAAATGAATTAAGGGATTATTTTGCTTGTCAAAATAATGACTTAATATTATAAAGAGCTGACATCCTAGATGTTTACTCTTGGATAAAGATATGCAAGATGACTGAAGAAATATATTATGTTTTTATCTTGAATAAAGATGTAATATTGTAATGTACCGAACATACTTGAAATGTAACTTGTGATAGTTGTATATTGTGACAGCGGTGAAAGTTGTTGATGCAAAGTTGTAAGAAACACCATATTGTAATCAGTAATCATTTGTATTACTTGTTTGGGCAGTGAGCTCATCTGGTAATCAGGTTTTGTATCTACAACTCCTAACAGGGTTGAGACTTCTAACAAGGCCTATAGTCCCTTAACCAAGACTGATACACTATTGTGTGTGTGAATTTTGTACCTAATCTATAGACACAACACTTCAGTAAAACATTAGAGGTTAGAAAAAATGAAAGTTGCAATGAATTGAAGCTAAACTAACTAGGCAATTTATTGCCTTCTAATAGGTGCAAGTATGATGTTCTCAGATTGTTATCGAGATCAGTGACCTTGACGACACCTAAACAAAGGATTTGAATGCAAAACTGATATGAAATATGAATGCAATTAATCTATTTTTTAAATTTTCTATGCAATGATATGATGAAAACTGATATGAATCTATGATATGTAAAAACTAATATGCTATGATGATCTAACAAATAAAAACTAATATGATATGAAAAACTATGCAATGTTGATCTCACAAAGCTTGGATTCGCAAAGATGATTCTTCAGTCTCCAATTCAGCAACGTGATTATGCAATTCTTGTGGATT
Organism: Chamaecyparis obtusa; assembly: GCA_027943335.1. Lineage (NCBI taxonomy): Eukaryota > Viridiplantae > Streptophyta > Pinopsida > Cupressales > Cupressaceae > Chamaecyparis > Chamaecyparis obtusa. The sequence goes on from BSBK01000938.1 coordinate 2,728,612, forward strand.
TTGTGGATTATGTGGATGGATCTCAAATGAGGAGCTGAAGCCTTGATTTTATAGAAATCTAGGGCTTTGGAGGTGCATGAGAAAAGCCATAAATCACTCTTGATTAACTCAGGTTGATTTTTGTGTCAACAAGAATTAAATATTAATTAATCCATAAAAACATGTAAAATCATGCAAAAATAACTTTTTAACTCCAAATAGAGTTTAGTTCAATTTTCAACTCACAATTGAATGTTGAGTTTAAATTTAAACTTGATTGTTGATTTCTAGTTGACTTCTTTTTTGATTGTGCATAATTTGATATGAATTAATTAAATAAATAAAGTGATTTATCTTCAACTTAATTGATTTTAAATTTAAAAATAACTGATTTGTGGGTTAATCAATTATTTTAATCAAACTTTATTCAAAAATAATATCATTAAACATGACAACTTGCTTTAATTAATTAAATAAGAATTTAATCAATTAATAATAGGAATTTTGATTTATTGTCAAATTTAAATAATAATAATTAGGAATAAATATAATTAAATTCAATTAAATAATTAAGTGGCAGAATTAAACTTAATTAATTAAATATTCAGAATATTCAATTAATTAAACTTTAGGATAAATAGGATTTATCGCCAAATAATCATTAAATTAAAGATAATTAAGATAATTAGGAATAAATATAATTAAATTCAATTAAATAATTAAGTGGCAGAATTAAATTAATTAATTAAATATTCATCATATTCAATTAATCAACTTTAGGATAAATATGATTTATCACCAAATAATTATTAAATTAAGAATAATTATCATAAATTAGGAATATTTCTGAGAATATTCCCTGATGCAGAATTTAGGATAATCAATTAAATTCGATAATGTGTAGATGTGCCTTACGTTAGGACTTTGATGTTGATTTCATTCGATTTGAATATGTAGGAGGTTAATGAATGTATAGCCCATTTTTGGGGTATTACATTTTGCCCCTCTTTGAATTACTGTGCGAAGCACAGTGGTTCAAAGATAATCTGTGTTTGATATTGAAACTGATGTTTGAAATTGATATTGATATGAAACTGAAACTAATTGAAATTAATATGAAGATAACAGGTCCTGGATGACCAAAGATAATGTTAACTATATCAGTAATGAACTGATGATTGCAAAAAAGTGTCAAAATGACTGATTTTGAACCTTATGATTGTGAAGAAGTGAGTGACTGATTCCAGACTCGATTGTCGATAAGAATCACATTGGTATCACATTTGAACCCTTCAGTTTCTGAAGAAGCAAGGAAATAACACAATTGAACCGATAGTTGCAAAAATTGATACAATTTACAAGATTAAGAGAATACCAGATTGATATGGATCTCGATGAATCTGATATGCCCCGAGTGATGATTGATTTGCCCCAAGCGATGAGGTCTTTTTGATGAATCAACAACTAGATGTGGTTGTTGTCTTGATTACTGAGGAAAGATATGATTTTAGCTTTAGATTATAGACTTTGAATGATGTGCAATACCATGCCCCCTTCGAGATTAAAATTGAAATTTGACAAGAAAAGTCAGTGTTGATAGTTTAGAAGCATGTTAATTGATTGTAAGAAGTGGTTATACACGTTTGAAAATGCATTCTGCATTGTTTGGAGGTCCTGGAGACCAAGTTTGACTAGGTGAAACCATGAGTTGACCATAGTTGACCCAGTTGAAATGTTGATAGTTTGATGTAAGATAATCAGTTAAGTTGAATACTAGATTTCTGTGATAATTGAAGGTCAATTATGCAAGTAGTTAATAATATGAATGATCTTAGATTTTGATTTTGATCCTGAAAAAAGATTCTACTTGCTTTTTCATTGGATGGACCTTCGAGGTAGGTTTCAACTCTTGTTAGATTTGAAGATGTGATTTGAAGAATCATTTAAGCATTGAAGTGTGTAGCCATTGTGAGATTATGCAACATGTAAAATGCAAAGAAGTGTGCAATATGAAATGCAAGCCTAAGACCTAGGAGCTAGTCACTGATCATGTGTCGGTCATTCTCATCATTGAATTTTTAGGTAACCGAATAAATCAATACAATGCCCACTAGTTATGAAACCATAGATATATGAATATTGATTTTATTTTCAGAATGTCGGATTAGATATAAGCACCAAGGCACAAATGCTAGGATGACTTGAATATCATGTCCATTTTGATATAGCAATTTGTATAAGAATCAGAACATAAATGTCGTGATGACCTAAATATGCCTTGCATTTTAACGTACACATCAAACAATGAAGAGATCATTCTAAGTCCAGTGTGAATTACCTGTAGTGACCCTTTATCATTCACATCCTTAGGTAAGATCGTGTTTCATAGTAGGAGAAAGAACTCACTTAAAAAGACAATAGTTAGATCAAACTTCCTTGAATTTTCTAGGTATCAATGGTCGAGGTACGCATGGCCATCCAATTGGAGATAGAGGCTCTTACAGTCAGACACCATTTCAATCCAGAATTTCCAAAGTTGTTATATTTTCACATACAACAAGAAAATAAAGAAAATATTATGCCCCCAGTCATCACTCTCTAAATCCTATAAAGGACATCATCGAAGAGCTCGAAGGGACACAATATGCAAAAATCTCAATGCGCATCAATAAGCATACAAGGAGATAAAAGCATGTAAAAGCATAGATTGTTTTCAGTTTGATGTTTGATTGCATTGTTGTAGATGCAAAATCCTTTCTGGAGACAAGACAGATTGACTGACTTGGATGAAGCTTCAAAGGACTCTGACTAGATATGATACGTCTAAGATACATTGGAGGCCATAGGATATGACTTTGATTGCCCCCAAGTTTGAACATTGATAGGATACAGACGCTTGAGCTGATTGGTGTGCAAAACTAATTTATTGGAAACAAATTGGGAGATGTACAAACTAAAGCAAGACTGAAAGTTGGGAAAGACCAAGATTGCATTGATAGCTGGAGCATTTTTGAAACAAGTGGCAACCATTTACTGGGTTTTCACCATCTTGGTAGAGATTCTATTTTTGCTACCAAGGCACCTGTTTCCAAGTTTTCACCAAGGCACTTTTTCTCTTTTTTTCATTTTTTTTGTATTTTTCATTTTTTTCAATTTTTTTGTGAATCATCAAGGCACCTACTGCTAGGTTTTAACCAAGATGTTTATTTTTTCAGGACTTTTTCCAATTTTAAAGATTTTTTTAGAACATTTTACCATAGACTGAATGCCTTAGGCATAGAATTTCTTCAGATGGAGAATGTTGATTGGTTCTCAGAGCTGTTCTCCTTCAATCATTGAGAGTTGATAGGCACCAGAGCTAAAAGTAGCAGTGATAACAAAGAGACCCAGCCAGTTGGGTTCAAACTTCCCCTTTCATTCTTGATGTGATTGATTTTTAGGATTCTCTCTCAAGACTAGATCACCAACTTGAAATTCTCTATGTCTGACTTTATTGTTGTAACCTCTAGATCTCTTCTAATATACTCTGAGATGATCATACACTACTTGTCTGTGCTCATCTAGTAGTTCAAGTTCTTGCAACCTAGACACTCTGTAGTCATCATCAGTTACTAGACCATGCATTCTGATTCTTAGTGGTGAGATTTCAACCTCAATAGGCAGTACCGCTTCAGAACCATAAACTAAAGTGAAAGGTGTAGCCACAGTAGGTGTTCTGATACTTGTTCTATAGGCCCAAAGAGTTGGATTGATCATGAGATGCCAGTCTCTTCCTATCTTATTAACTGTTCGATGCAAGATTTTCAATAGATTCTTATTAGATGCCTTTGCTTGTCCATTCCCTTGGGGATAGTAGATAGAAGACCAATGTTGTGTGATCTTGAATTTGGCACATAGATCATCTAGGTCTTTGTTCTTGAATTGTCCACTGTTATCTATGATTATGGAATGAGGGATCCCATATTTGCATATGACATAGTTCAAGATGAACATAGATATCTATTTTCTAGTTTCTTGTGTTGAAGGGATTGCTTCTACCCATTTTGTAAAATAATTTGTAGCTGTGATTATATAGGTATGTCCATTAGAAGAATGTGGATGAATGGCTCCAATAAGATTGAATGCCCATTGTTAAAAAGGCCATTATGTAGTAGAGGGAATAAGATCTCTCCCTAGTGCATGTATCAAGTTTCCATGGATTTGACACTTTTGACAATTCTTAGCAAACTTAACTGCCTCTTTCCCTTTTTTTTTTTTTGCAAACTCCCAAGAAAGATCATATCATGCAGTCCCAATGTCTAGCAAGGTGGAGAACAAGAGGGATTCGCAAGCTGGTGGAAGAGATGGAAGACAAGAGAATGGAGGAGAATGAAGAGGAGAAATCCTCAAGGGAAAACTCCTCAAGAATACCCAAGCTAGGAAAAATTGTCATGTAAAGTGTATTTGAACAAGCAATGAAAGGCCAGCATAGGATAAGTCACAAAATCATAATGCAAGAGAAGGAAAGGATGTAGTCCAAAGGAGTAGACATGTCAAGAGGCTTCATAGCATCATTTTTCACTCTTTCTTTCTTTTTTTTTATTAGATCAAGACCAAAGGGGAAAATGATAGTGATAGGTGAAAATGAATAGAGGAAGATGGATATGAAGGCCAAACATGGAAGGAATGAAAGAAAGATCATCATAAGAAAACTCACAAAATAGCCAAATGTTCATGTATAGGTCAACATTGTCAAGATCAAAGAGAGAAGATGGAATGGATGAAATATGTAGAAGAACTACACATGATGCCTGATTGCCAGGTTTTCATCATGGTACTTATCCAAGGTGCCACAAGGGAGTGGTTTTCACCATAGGATGAATTTATTTCTCTTTACTTTTTCTACCAAGGTGCCTATTTCTAGGTTTTCACCGAGGCACATTTTCAATTTATTTATTTATTTTTTATTCTAAATTTTTGGAAGAAGGCAAGCTTTTTAGATAATGCTCCTTGAAAGGATAAACCATGATATGCCAAGGATTCAAAATGATATGCTCAAAGATGCTGATAGGGAAAGGGAGATGGAAGAGAAAAATGGAGAATAAGGTTTTATGTAAAATGAGTGAGGTTGGAAGATAGGAGGAATAGGAAAATGAGGAAAAAGGATAGAAGGTAAAAGGATAATGAATGGAAGGATTGTGAAAGGGTAGATGGAAAGGAAGGAAAGATCAACATAAACACACACCTTGAAGGGTGGTGAAAGGATGCAGGAAATGTGAATGAAGGAATACATGAAGGAATATGGTGAATGGATAGCAGAGGTTGTGGTTTAGGCGCATGGAATGGAAGAATATTTTTGGAAGAAGATGAAGTGGAAGTCTTTGGAAGCTTGAATGTCAACTTCACTTGTTTCTCAACATCAGAATTTTTCAAGAGGGATTTTGGAATCCATATAGCCATACACTTTTCATTTCTTTTTGATGATCTAGAGAGGATATCTTTAATGATGGATTTTGGAACCCATACTTGTCTTGTATTTTTTTTCTTAGATATCTCTTTTGACTTCATGCCTTCATGTCTTTTAGAGGAGACATGGTGATCTTCTCTTTTTGATGGATTCTTGTATTGAACATTCAAGTTACTTCCAAAGAACTTGGGACTTGTGGAAGAAGAAGGAGGATATGACTGGTTTAAATGGGTGGGTGGATGAAAAGGATTCAAGGGTATGTATCTATGTTGATCTTGAGGAAAGATGGGAGATGGAGGGATGTAAGGACCCAAGATGGATGCTGAATTAGGAGAGTTAGGAGGGGAAAGTGAAGGGACATAAGGGCCCAATATGGAAGGAAAATGTGAAGCCCTTAGTATTGGTGAAGGAGGTCCAAGGATGGAAGTGGAAGATGCAAAAGGATAATCAATAAGTTCATCAACATCTATGTGACAACCAAGAACATTAGCATCTTTAGAGTGAGCATTAGGATTTTCAATAGAATCATGGATATCTTGAATATGAGCACCTTCTTTGATAGGATTGTTCAAAGCTTGCAAAGACTTAGGAAGAGTAGAAAGTGGAAATAAACATGGAGTGGTAGAATAAGAAGATGGAAGACTTTGATCTTGACAAGGATCTTTGGATAGCATAAGTGCATAATTTTTCTCTTGATTTTCAATAGGCTTAACATTGAAAGTAACAACACCATTTTTGTGTTGCCTCTTCTTCATCTCTCCTTATATCTTGGTGTTGCCTCTTCTTCATCTCTCCTTATATGGTGTTGCCTCTTCTTCATCTCTCCTTATATCTCTTGTAGGAGTCTAAGTCTGCACTTTTTACTGTTCATTCTTCACTCTCTTATCCTGATGATGGATCACGGAGTGTGATCCGAAATGTTGATGTAAAAAAACTTACACAATCAAATCTAGAAACTTATTTCAACACCATTTTTACCAACCTTAATGGAAGTATCCTCTTTGGAAAGTGCAAGTGTAGTGAGGTCATTTTGATTTTCAATAAGCTCAATAGTGTAAGTAGTGGCTTGATCTTGCTTAGGAGAAGACTTAAGACATGGTTGAATGCATGAAAGAGGATGTGCAGGATCAAAAGAATCCTAAAGCAGATAAGAGACATCATGAAAGGATTGGATGACACGGAGGGTTATTGATCTTGATCTTTCTTTATGTTCTTTTCTTTATCATTTTTAGAGTCCTCTTGACATGGAGCCACTTCTAAGGACAAGGAAGCTTGTTGGGATTGTATGGAAGACTTTGGAAGAGATGGTGAAGGACTATATGAGGTAGGCATTATAGCATATAAAGGCTTAGGCTCTTTGGGTTTAGCATTATTAAAAGTATTTCCAGCCAAGTGAAGGTTAGCTTGAGTTTCTTTAAGAGGTAGCCCTTGAGGATAACTATAGGAAACCGCATGAAAAGTATTAGGACCTTTGGTGGATGAAGGAATTGTGAAAGATTTGATAGGCTTGGAAGCTTTAGGAAATGTATGGGTATTGGAGGAAGGAGGGGATGGAAGGGAACCATCACAAGACAAAGGTTCAACACTAACATGATCTTGTTTGAGAGTGTAATCTTTACTTTCAGCATGAGAGTTCTTAGAGGAGAGATCCTTGTAGTATGCATGTGTATAATCAGTGTGGTACATTTTATATTCCTCAATAGAAGTAGATGTATCATCTAGGTATTGTTCACAAAAATCATCAAAGTCTCTTTCAAAATTAGAATCATATGGATCACCATCACGATCTATCCAATGTGATGTCCCATTTCTAGTAAGCACAAGCACACGATGAGGAGGACTCTTGGGAACATAGGTGTCATAGGTATCATTATATTGTCCATCATCATAGTCATCATAGCCTCCAAAGATGGATGTGTCACTCTCCATGGAAGAGGTAGCATAAGGGTTATCATGTTGCTCAACATGGTATGTCTTGAGAAGAGAAGTAAGACTCTTGGGAGAAGTAGAAGAGGAACGAGATCATGGAGAAGAGGAAGGTGAAGACTCAGTGGAGGAAGATGACTTGGATGATGAGGAAGAATGAAAAGACTTAGAAGATGAAAGATGTTTGGAAGAAGAAGGTCTTGACATGACCATACATATGATCCTAGCAAAGGCATCTGATTCAATCAATTTTTCCTTTATTTTCATCATAAATTTATCACTCATGGGCTTTTTGGAATAATACTCTTCGAATTGAGCAGTGAGTTTGAGATCATCCATTTTCAAGAGAGGTTCCATAACAAGATAACTAAAATTCATGGTTTTGAATTGTGCTTTGTGTTTTTGTGATGAAGCTTTGGTTTCCACCATTAACTTTAGGTGAAGCAAGAGAGCAATATGAAGACAACTGAGAAATGACTTGATTCAAGAAGATCAAATGACGCAACCTTGTCAAGATTTGATGGATTGAAGATTAGATTTGACTTAGATGAGGGAGACTGTGCCCTAAATGTATGGGTATGATTCCCAAAAGATAGTGGACATGAGTTCACAACACTTAGTCTTTTTAATGATTGATTGAAGATTGATAGTTATGACAAGGTTTTGACACAAGATGATAAAGACTCAAATCAATAAAATAGAAGGCTAAATCAGATCCAAAAGGCCACTTTAGGAAAATGATTGGATTCTCAGTAGTTGTTGCTCTGTTCCTGACATAGTGATTTGTTTGACAGATTCTAGAAATAGGCTATAAAAATTGGATTTTTGACAAATCTGGCCAACCTCTAACAACTTTGACTTTGGCTTTGATACGAGTTTTAAAATTTTAGGATGACTTTTGACACCAGAAAGGATTTTGCTTCAGATTTTGCAAATTTTAGGTTTTCAATTTCAAATTGTTCACAAAAATGTCTGTCCAGATTTGAAGATTGTAACAGATTTGTTCATTTTTAGTAACCAGATAGATAAGCAAGCACAAAAAATAGAAAGCAAGTCATTTCAAGCATGTCTAAAGACAATGAACAAGGGCAAAAGAAACCTTGTGCATGAACAATCAAGTGACTTATTTGTGCTAATCCTTAGAAGTGCTAATTGTGTATGTTCCAAAAACTTTTGCATTAATGCACATATTCCTAGAAAATGAAAATTTGGCCTCACTAGGGTTTTTAGTAATGGTTTGACTCTACAACTTTTATGATCCAAGAGGGTGAACTCCAATCCAGGTGCACTGAGGTTTTGACATAGTCGAAGAACTTAATCTTTAGGATCTGATAGGTAGATTTGACAGCCCAACAAGAGACCACACCTGTGGAGATTTCTTCCAACAAGACATTTATATAGCGGTTGTCACTACCACGGTGAAAATGACTATTACTGCTTGAGGTTCCGTCAATGTGGTTGACCCAATTAAGGGAATGTCTACTATGGTTAACCCTCTCTAAAGGTGACTCACAAGATATACCACATGGAGACTGGTTCCAGATTCAAGGATCTGGGTTTCTAGTACTATCCAAAAAGGAAGTAGAGCATAATCCCCTAGCCTTTTCACTTTTAACCCAAACAAAGTAGATAGATTAATCTGACACGCTAAGACCAAGATTATCTCACAAAGATCTATGACATCAACTCCTTATGATCTATCAACCTCTCTAGAGAGAGAATGCCTCGATTAAAAATTGAAGACACATGGATCTAGTGGAACGTGAGACTCTCTCAGTATCCTCCCTACCTACAAGGGTTCCTTCATTGAGAAGAGTTTCACTAGAAACTCACTCTCTCAAGAGCCACAAATAGTGTTCATAGGGCCTATTTACTATGTGTAAAAAAGATGCTGAAAGAAAATCTATGTTCATTTTTTTAGAGCTGAAAATGAAGTTTGTGATATGAAAGCAAGAAAAGTCACACAAGCTTGACACAAGAGAGTTTGTTTTATGTCCCAAAATGAAGTGTTATCAAATGTAATAGAATACCTGAGTTCCTTGCAATGTTCTTAGTATATTTTTACTTGTTTTTAGCAATTCTTTCTCTTTTTCCAATCAAAACCAGCAGGATTCAATCAAAAATAGAGAATTTCAATTGTTAAGATTAGTCGTTAGTGAAAATCTGAAAACCAAATATGACAAACTGCCCTGAAAAATGAAATGACGGTTGAAATCTGATGCTGAAACTCATATAATAGTGGTTCTGTTACCAGATGATAGTCTGAAACTTGTACAACAGTGGGTATGCTCCCAGATGACAATCCAAAAACTCGTACAAGACTAGGTGTTCTGTGAAACAACAGTTGAACTTTCAAATGATAGTGTGTATAGTACGGCATGATCCTCGATTTGATAGACTATCGTACGATAGTGGGTATAGTGTGAAATGACTTTTGTCAGAAACTCGTACGAAGATTGTATGGATAGAAATTAAAAATCATAGTTTTGCATAGAAACCAAGGAGAAAAAGATAGAAATTGATAGAATTGAATTGGAAACCCATTTTAGGGCCCCACGGTGGGTGCTAGAAATGTGTGTGTGAATGTTGTACCTGATCTATAGACACAACACTTTAGTAAAACATTAGAGGTTAGCAAAAATGAAAGCTGCAATGAATTGAAAGCTAAAGTAACCAGGTGATTTACTGCCTTCTAATAGGTGTGAGTATGATGTTCTCAGATTGTTATTGAGAACAGTGACCTTGATGACACCTAAACGAAGGATTTGAATGCAAAACTGATATGAAATATGAATGCAATTAATCTATTTTTTAAATTTTCTATGCAATGATATGATGAAAACTGATATGAATCTATGATATGTGAAAATTGATATGCTATGATGATCTAACAAATAAAAACTAATATGATATGAAAAACTATGCAATGTTGATCTCAAAAAGCTTGGATTCGCAAAGATGATTCTTCAGTCTCCAATTCAGCAACGTGATTATGCAATTCCTATGGATTCTGTAGATTATGTGGATGGATCTCAAATGAGGAGCTGAAGCCTTGATTTTATAGAAATCCAGGGCTTTAGAGGTGCATGAGAAAAGCCATAAATCACTCTTGATTAACTCAGGTTGATTTTTGTGTCAACAAGAATTAAATATTAATTAATCCATAAAAACATGCAAAATCATGCAAAAACAACTTTTTAACTCCAAATAGAGTTTAGTTTAATTTTCAACTCACAATTGAATGTTGAGTTTAAATTTAAACTTGACTGTTGATTTCTAGTTGACTTCTTTTTTGATTGTGCATAATTTAAAATGAATTAATTAAATAAATAAAGTGATTTATCTTTAACTTAACTGATTTTAAATTTAAAAATAATTGATTTGTGGGTTAATCAATTATTTTAATCAAACTTTATTCAAAAATAATATCATTAAACATGACAACTTGCTTTAATTAATTAAATAAGAATTTAATCAATTAATGATAGGAATTTTGATTTATTGTCAAATTTAAATAATAATAATTACGAATAAATATAATTAAATTCAATTAAATAATTAAGTGGCAGAATTAAACTTAATTAATTAAATATTCAGAATATTCAATTAATTAAACTTTAGGATAAATAGGATTTATCGCCAAATAATCATTAAATTAAAGATAATTAAGATAATTATGAATAAATATAATTAAATTCAATTAAATAATTAAGTGGCAGAATTAAATTAATTAATTAAATATTCATCATATTCAATTAATCAACTTTAGGATAAATATGATTTATCACCAAATAATTATTAAATTAAGAATAATTATGATAAATTAGGAATATTTCTAAGAATATTCCCCGATGCAGAATTTAGGATAATCAATTAAATTTGATAATGTGCAGATGTGCCTTAGGTTAGGACTTTGATGTTAATTTCATTTGATTTGAAGATGTAGGAGGTTAATTAACCTATAGCCCATTTTTGGGGTATTACAACTATATGTTTGTAATAGACTCCTAATAGGGTCAACGTCCTTAACATGATATCTTTTGATTAGTGGATCTTTGTGGGTACCATCCCCACTGGGGATTTCCCTTGGCTAGGGTTTCCTCGAGAACATATCATGTGTTATGAGTTCTTTACATTTATTGTTATGTATGCTATTTAGTCTCTTATGCTTTAAAGTAATCTGTTATACCCATAAGTGGGCAAAAGTAATAGTTTGTGAAATACTGATTCACCCCCCCTCTCAGTATTTCCTATTTCTAGCAATTGGTATCAGAGCATAGTTACTCTGAGAAGGAACATTCAAGGAAAGCCTAGTAGCTTGAGTAAGATATCTATGGATATGGATCAGTTACAAAGAATCTTGAAGAAGCTCTTGAACAAATTGATATGCTTACTGATGAAAGAAACACTCTGAAAAGAAAGTATGATGATGCAAAGAATCTTATTGAAAAATTGAAAGGTAAGATAGAAGATCTGAAATCTGAGAAGGAATCTAAAATTCTTTTTGAAGATTGTGATGATTTAGAAAAAGAAAATGTTATCCTCAAACATGAATTAAAGATAGCAAATCTAAAGCTTAGCTTGAAAGATGGAAATGACAATCTGAGATCTGAGAATGAAAGTTTAAAGAATAAGAATGAAGATCTAAAATCTAAACTTGGCAAGGTAACATTTGAATTTGATAAAGTCAAATTGCAGTATGATGAACTTGAGAAATACAACAAGATTATGAAAGGTGAATTGACTCAATCCAAACAACAACTTGAGAGGCTATATTCAAACAGTGAAAAGATTAATGAGCAAGTATCTTATGGAAAACCATTCTATGACAAAACTGGTCTTGGATTTAACATATTGAAGATAGTTAGTGAAAGCAAGAAACCGGATTTGAATGTATGTGAAAGCAGTGAAGAAAAGAAGTTAGATGAGAACAAATCTGAAGATGCACCTAAGCAAGAAGAATCACCAAAGTAAGAAGATGCACCAAAGCAAGAAGAACCACCGAAGCAAGATGAACCATCCAAAGGTATGCAAAGAGAATTCAAAGGTAGATGTTTTTCTTGTAATACTATTGGTCATATGAAGAGAGATTGTACAGGTAAACATTTCAAACCTCTTAATGGATATTGTTATAATTGTCATGGTTTTGGACATAGAGCTATTGAATGTAGAAGATCTAAAGTTATTGAGAATAATTACAATAGTAGAATGCCTAGAAATACTAACAATGTAGATCAGAGATCAACTGAAGACATGAAAAGAGGAAATGGAATAGTATGTTACAGATGCAACAAAATTGGACATATTGCTAGAAATTGCAGGACACAAACCAATCAGCAAACACTTAGATATGGAACCAATGGAATCATTTGTCAGATATGTAACAAGATTGGACACACAACAAGATTTTGTAGAATGAACAATGGAGGTTATCATCATAACCCTAACCCTAGAAACTATGCAAGAAGGAATGAAAATGCAGGAAACAAAGAGAAAGGTTGCTGTAGCAATGAAGATGAAGTAAAATTTGTTAAAGGCATAGATCAAGGAGGTATATTCAACACTTAAGGTAATTAGAAAGGTAATGTATCTGATGGTAAGAATGAGTCTTTATCTAATCCTTCTTTAAGCACTTAAATTATGTAAATTTCTGTAGTTTAGGAACTTAGAATTGGTGTAGAATTAGATTTTGAATGAGTTAAGTTTTGTGTAGTTAGATGAAGGTTTTTTATGTTATACTAATGCTATGGTTAAGTGCACAAAAAGAAAAATTATGTTTTTCGAGGTCGTAAGAAGATTTATGGTTGCAGGTTTACAGATTCAGCTTTTAGCATTTTAGCAGCAAAAGAATTGAATGTGATGTCAGATCTAGTAAATGCTAAGTATTAAAAGATTGAAATTGAAGTTATTGTGATTATCAAGCAATTAGAAGTGATTTGGAGAGTGAAGAAAGAAGTTTGGAAGTGATTTGCAGAAGTTTGAAGCACCAATCAAGTGAAAGCCCTAATTTTGTGAATTTAAGGTATTTGTCTGACTAAGATCTTGAATTAGCTTAAGTAATCAGATATAATCATGGATGTGTCATTGATTCACAACATCAAGGATAAGAACAGACCTAAAACTAAGAAAGATCTAGTTAAACCCTCAGAAAGAGATGCTATTTTAGCTTTATCATCCGTACTAGACGAAGTTCTTCATTTAGAGAATGTTAAAAGTTATCTTGGATGCAAATATGAAACCCTAAGGGAGAGTAATTTTAATGGTGAATATCAAAAATTGTACAACAAGGATATGTCAGTGAAACAAGGTTATGAACATCTAGAAAATAATGAAATCATTGAGTACTCTATGAAATATGAATTTGATGATGAGGAGTGTACTAAGATCATTTTGAGTAGGATACATAATGGTAAATTTTGGTTAGAAGATAGAGTTATAGACATAACTGTAGACCTAATTCATGATGTGACTAGATTATCAAAAGTTGGTGCAATTCCACTGAATGAGAAAAACATGAGAAAGATTGTGATTGATAACACCGGTTCAATATATAATGGCAGAGGTATAGTCATTAGTAAGATTAAGCAAGATGATGTAAAATACTTGTGTAAGATTTTGACAACAAAATTATGTGGAAGTTCTAGAGAAGATGATATGTCAGTAGGTATGGTACACATTGCTTATTTGATGTGTGTGGAGAAGAAGCCTATGGATATGTGCAAAATTCTTAGAATACAGTTGTTTGAGAATTTGGAAAAGATAAAGCTAAATACACTCACTTTAGATTTTCCTCATTGGTTACTTACATGTTCTTCCACTTGCTAAGAAGATTTCCTTACACTATTGATTGGAATGATGGTGAGAATACTATGGAAAGAATCAATAAAGTTTACATGAAACATCTTATTGAGAAGGTTAATGACAGTGTAAAGTTAGTGTTGAAAATTTTTTAGAGCATTGTAGTAAATAGATCAAGAATTCCTCCATCCCTAGTTGAGAAATACAAAGATGATATATGGTTTATGGTTGATACTGATTTCACTTACATTGAGGCAGTAGAACCTAGACATGAATTCATAGACCCTCTTGGCCATGAAATCTCTGAAGTTGAAACAGAAGGATATGTTAGTAGATTGTTGAAAAGTAAAGTGGATGCTCATAGAAATAGATTTGGAACATATGATGAAAACTTTGATTTAACAAAGACACTCAAGGAAGAGAAACAATCAAAGAAGAGAGTGGAGACTACAATAAAGAAAATTCTAAAAGAAATAGGTTTGAGTGAGCAGGAATTTGATATTGCAAGAAAGACTACAGAAGCAATAAGGAAAAGTGAGATACTATCAGTCCCACTTTTGGCATCAAGTGCAAACCCTCAAGAACCCATTCAAGTTAAGGTAAAGGTTGAAGAACTTGAGAAGGAGCAAGAAATTAGTCAGACAGAGAAACCCTCTTCTTCAGCACCAAGCAAAAGAATGAAGGCAAGTGCTTCAGGACCGAGTAAAAGACAAAAAATAATTGTTCCACCAGTACCTAGAAGAGTTGTAGAGATAAAAGATGATGAAGTAACAATAAAGAAGAAATCATGGAAACCAAGGATAGAAAGAGTTAATGAAGATATATTGCAGCATGGAGACTTTACCAAAATGAACAAATACTATGATTTATATGGATCCTCTAATAGATTAAATCTAGAGAATGCAATGGTTACACATATGATTTTGACAAACAAGAAATTTGATACTATTCATGGAAAGATACTAGAAGATTTGTACAATAGACTTGTGAGCAGAAAGATGAGAGCACAAGAAGAAGATACTAAAATGAGAGAGAATGTGATAAGATAGTTTTGTGACATAAGAAATGATGACCACCTTAAATAGATCCTCAAGCCACTTAAAACCCTATCAAGAACCAAAAGGAGAACTATACAAATAATGTGAGGTCAGTATGGACAAGTGAAGACTGAAATTGAACAGGTAGTTGTGCAAGTGCTGGCAGACTTAGTAGCTAGAAAAGATAGCAAAGATTAATCAGTTGTAGAACCAACAGAGAAACGGAGTTCAGAATAGGTAGAGGTAGTTGAAGTTGAAGATATTCCCTCTTCTTGTATAAACATAGGCACAAAATCTATGGACATTGAAGGAACAAAAGTTACTTTAGATTCAAATGATGTGGTACTCAACAGTTTGGATAACATTGTTGACGATTTGGCTTTGGGAGAGCAAGAAAAGAGTATTGAAATATAGACTACACGAATAGAAGAGAAAATGGAAATAGAGGCCCATACACCTATTGAACCACAAGAAGACATTAGTATTACTCCTAAGACTGGAAAGGAGAAAGGAATAGGAACATTGATTGAAGATTTGAGCAAGGAGGTTGATGACGATGATCAATTAGAGTTGATCACTTCTTTGAACAAAATTATTGGAAAGAACAAGAAAGTTAAGAATTTGGAAGGTAGCTTGAAAGATTTGACTGAGAAGCTACAAAGTGTTATATCTACAAAAGTCTTTGATTCAGACCCACTTGAAAGAGCAAAGATGGTAATAAATTCTTTTAATGTTGAGTTCACTAATTTGACTGATATTGCTAAGGTTAAGGCTCAGGCAGCTTATGAAGCTGAGATGTTGCTGAATATAAGTTAGAATATCAAAAATGACATTGGCAGCCTTGAAAAATACATTAAGAACATAAGGAACCATCTTGAGATTGGAAAGCATTTGTACATTCAGTGTACAAAATCTGAAAATATAATAATTGAGGAAGAGAAGAAGCTAAAAGAGAATTCACTTAATCAAAATGTATCCACCACAAGAAGAAGAACTTAAATAAAAATGTATCCACCACAAGAAGAATGGACCTCGTAGAAGGTTGAGATGCTTTCTTGTAGAAATTTAAGTATGTCAGAGGCTCTGATTTGTGCAATGTCATAATTTGGGATGACAATTCTTGCATTGAAATATTATTCTCTGTTGCATGTTTCTCCATCTCTTTCTTAACCTCATCCCATGAATCCTTGTTTTTAAACTTTTCTATCAATGGCATCTCCTGATGTTGATATTTGCTTGCAGAGTTCCCATTGGCAATAAGTCTCGTTTGTATTATGTTCAGTGGATCATAATTCCAGTGACTGACAAAATCAAAGCCAAAAAAAGTTACCAATTCATTTGCCAGTTTGAAAGCCTTTCTCTCAAATGTGAGGCCTCCGATTGCGAAAGGCAAGGAAGGAAATATCGTTTTCTTTTGTTGTCCACTGAAAAGTTCATCTGCGCTCTCCATCTGCCGTACATATTCCAGTGTAAAAACCCTTTCTGTAACATGCATTGGAAGTTTGCAGGGTTCAACCGCTGAACCGTAAAACCTTAAGAGAGTGTACTCTTCCATAAAGAACCAGTCAGCCAATTGAATCTGACTTCCCAGTTGAATGTAATCTTTACAAGACACAGGAAATCTAGGCATCGAAGTGCCTATGATTTTTTGGTAAATAGGTGCCAAAAAGAAGTCTACAAAATGGTTGTAGTTTTTATTTGCAACAGTCATCCTCATCTTATGTGTCCACTCATATACTGGACTTGGAGTCTCTAATTTCTTCTGGGTTCTCTCATCAAACTTATAGACCTCAATACCAAGCTTGTTGTTCTTTGTCTCAAATATTGGGCGATGCTTTGCTAAAAGAAGGTAGCACAAGTAACTTGTGAACCTAAATGTCTTGGTCTTGCCTGTAGTTGTACTTTGTTTAATCATCAGTAATTGTTGTTGCATAGATTCAACAATGTGCTGAACAAAATTATATCTTACATCTACCTGCTCAACTGACTGCCCTCGACAATGGATATTATAAATCATTTCAAGAACACTGGCCCCCACTTCCTTGTTACTATCCAATCCCAGACAAAATGATAACAAAGAAATAGTATTCTGAACCCATGGCACAAAAATATCATACTGATAAGGAGGCTTATGGTCTTTGTCCAGTGTAACACTAGTAGTGGACTCTGAGGGTATTAAACCCTTAATATATGAATCTTGAAAAGATCTTTCCAGCTTGTCATAAGCCTGAGCTAGTTTATCCAAGTCAATGCGCTCCTTAGAGCTTTCTGTTCTAAACCCTAACCCTAGGTCTAACAAAGTCATAAATTCACTCTCAGTTATTGATAAAATTTCCTCCTGAGTGTTTTGGTTTACAATTGCCTTTCTATTTTCATCATAATTCTGAGCGCATAGCATTACAATTTCAGGGCAAGGGAATACTTCGGGTACAGCGAGGTTTGCTAATCCAGTAACCACAGCAGCTAGTTTATTTGTATATGCCCCAATACTGCTGTTATATTTGTAATAAATTCTCCCCTTCTGTGGATCTTTCCACTTACTAAACAATGAATGTCTAATTGCCATGATTTCAGAATCTCCATGGATAACAGGATCAAAAATATCATGACACTCATCGGTGAAACCTGGGGTTTGTAGCACTCGTCTGAGTTCTATAATGGTGTTCTTTTCCTTTATGGGTGCACTCCTTTGGGAGGTTTTTGACTTTGTTTTGCCCATGCCTGGCGCTACTGGTTATTAGACTTCAGGCCCTATTCAAAATAATTTTAAAGTGCAAACCTAAGACAATTAAAATCAAGATTTCTATTGCTGCAAATTGCAATGGAATTTTTTTGAAAAAAATTAAATACCTGGAATTAAGATTGGATAATTGGTGTTGTCGGCTGATAACAAAGTTTCACAGTGTCACACTTTCAGACTTCAGTCTTTAGAAATCAGAACACAAAATGGAATTCTGCCAGTCTTTGAAAATTTAAAATTTGAAAACCCTATGGCTATCGTATCGGACTCTCGTAAATACTTGAAGTTATAGTTAAAATGAAAGTAATAAGTAATTAATGGTTTTAACTTTAATGTACAATGTACATCTAACAGTAATAAATTGTCAAGACTCAATAATGTACATAAGTTACACGTGTCACGATTCCGGATGAATATTGGCAGATGGGAAAGCATTCCCCAAATCGGCCCGAAATTCATCTTGGGCTGTCGATCTATAGACTATCAAATGTTTATTAAATTTATTATTATTATTATTATATTTTATTATTTAATATTATAAATAATATTAAATAATACAATATAATAATAATAATCATAACCTATAATATAATATAATATAATTATAATTTATAACCATATAATATAATATAATATAATATAATATAATATTAAATAATACAACATAATAATAATAATAATCATAACCTATAATATAATTATTATTATTATTATTATATTGTATTATTTAATATTATTTATATGTAATATATTATTACATATAAATAATATTAAATAATATAATATAATAATAATTATTACATAAATAATATATTATTTATGTAATATATATTTACATAAATAATATTAAATAATATAATATAATAATAACATTATTATTATTATATTATATTACATAAATAATATAATATATTAAATAATACATAAATAATATAATATAATAATAATAATAATAATAATAATCATAAGTTCATAACCATATAATATAATATAATATAATACAATCTGAAGACTGATAGATCGACGGCCCGGGATGAATTTCGGGCCGATTTGGGGAATCTTTTCCCATCTGCCCAGATTCATCCGGAATCGTGACACGTGTCACGATTCTGGATGAAACTGGGCAGATGGGAAAAGATTCCCCAAATCGGTCCGAAATTCATCTCGGGCCGTCGATGACTCAGACTCGATGGTCATTATTATTATTATTATTAATTATTATTATATTATATAAATATTATATGGTTATAATTATATTATATTATATGGTTATGATTATATCAATGTATCATATGGTTGTAATTATATTATATTATATTATAGTATAAATAATTATATCATATGTTCTATTATTTTTAATTAAATTATTAAATTATTATTGTTTTTAAATATTTTTAATTTTTTTTAATGTAACTGCATTGGTTTATATTTTATATTTTAATAATGTATTTTTTATAAATTATAATATGTTTTTTTGGCATTCAATTAAAAATAATATTACTTATATTATGTAATCATTTAAGATTTATTATTATTATAAAAATAATATTATTTTTATTTATAATTATTTATTATATAATAGAACATATAATATAATTATTTATACTATAATATAATTATAGCCATATGATATAATCATAATCATATAATTATTAATAAAATATAAATATAACCATGTAACAGTAATACAATCTGATAGATCGACGACCCGTCACCAGATTTATTATTATTATAAAAATAATATTATTTTTATTTATAATTATTTATTATATAATAGAACATATAATATAATTATTTATACTATAATATAATTATAGCCATATGATATAATCATAGCCATATAATTATTAATAAAATATAAATATAACCATGTAACAGTAATACAATCTGATAGATCGACGGCCCGGGATGAATTTCAGGCCGATTTGGGGAATCTTTTCCCATCTGCCCAGATTAAACAATTTTTCAGTTTACCACTGAAGATTAGCCAAGACCATTATTATTCATTTTCCTACAAAACAAGTAATTCGCCTCTGAAATTATTAATTCATTTTTGGCAAGGGAAAAAATAGCCATCATTTATATATCCGTCAGTGAAAAAAAACATTAATTCGCCACATTTAAAATGATTTTTGCTAGGGCAAGAAAAAAATCGCCAACATATAATATTTTATTTCCCTATATGGAACAAAAAAATCGCCCTCGATATTAAAATTTTCCTGCCCACAAGATGTTGGATTCGCCAGCATTTTAGGCTTTTTTTTCGGGAGGGGTTTCTTAAAGTTATCCCTGAAGACTGCTCCATTCTGACTAGCTATAGGGGCAAGGCTGCAAGCCTTTCTTTTCCTACAAACATGGCACACTTGATGCATTTTTTGACATACTCATGACTATCTTTAAAGATAGATGGCCAATAGTACTCGGCCCTCATAATTTTAAAAGCAATAGTCCTAGGAGAAAAGTGACCTCCAAAAGGTCCATCATGAAATTCAAATAGGACATCAGCTATCTTTTTGAAATCAATGCATCTTAAAAGGACACTACTATGATCTTTTCTGAAAAGAACTTCATCTATCAACACAAAAGGAACAGATTGCAATCTATAATACCTCCTTTTTGCTAAATCTAGGCCTATAGGACATTGTCCTATCTTCAAATAATTGATCATATTAGGCAACCAACTAGTTGCCTTGGCTTGTTCTTCTGTAGAATGCACCACCAGAGATGCATCTATTTGCTCTAATTTCTTTGAACTTTCATCCTCTGCCAAATGCTCACAAAGACCTCTTCCTCTAACTAGCTTGGTGGTTTGGATATCTATGTCATATTCCATCACCTTGGTGATCCAACCAGCTCTTTTCTCATTTAGGTCTTTGGAAAGAAAAAACTCTTTGACACTTGGATGAGTAACTTTCAAGTGTACCTTGCTATGGGTCAATAAACATCTAAACTTTTTAAGGCTCTTCACCATAGAAAGTACATGTTTCTCTACAAAAGAGTATCTCTGTTCATACTCTTCTAAACCTTTGCTAAAGAAAGAAATAGGCTACTCCAATCCATCTAAATTTTCTTGAGTCAGCATTGCAGATATAGCATCATGACCTCCATAAGCATAAAGGATAAAATCCTTACTAAAATTTGGGTTTAGGAGAGCAGGGGCTTCTATTAAGGCCTCTTTGATAGCCTAGAAATTGACTCTCCCTTCTTTGGTCCAATTGAAAGCTAAATTCTTTTTCAACATGGTTGTCGAAGGCTTGAGTAAATCTGCAATGTTAGGCAAGAACCTCCTAATAAAATTAATCTTTCCTATGAAAGATTGGAGACTTTTCTTGTGATGTGGTAGGGGTAGCTCTAGGATAGCTACAATTCTCTCAGGATCTACTATGATCCCTTATTTAGATACCACATATCCAAACAATTTTCCTTCATGGACTGCAAACACACACTTCTTGGGATTAGGAGATATCCCAAATTCTCTACACCTTTCAAAAATCTTCCTCAAATGTTTGATGTGATCTACTGCATGTTTTAAATAGATAGTTATGTCATCTAAATAGACCAGTACAAATTTGTACATGAGGATTTTAAAGGCCATATCCATTGCCTTTTGAAATGTAGCACCCACATTTGACAAACCAAAGGGCATCTTTTGATAAGCCATGGCTCCCCACTTGGTTGTAAATGCAGTCTTGTATTGATCCTCTTCATTCACTAGGATTTGATTGTATCCTGAATAGCCATCCAATAATGAAAATCTCTCAGATCTAGAGACACATTGTAAGATTTGTTCCATAGAGGGTAATAGATGGTGGTCCTTTAATGAGGCTTTATTAAGATCCCTTAAGTCAACACATAACCTCAACTCCCCATTCTTCTTCCTGACAGGAACAAGGTTGGAAACCCAACTAGTATGCTTGATGGGGTAGATGATATCACTTTCTATTAGTTTGAGTACTTCCTTATGCATAAGTGGCTCAAGATTGGGATTAATAGGCCTTTGCTTTTGTCTTACTGGTTTGGCATTTGGTTCTAATTCAATAGTGTGTTGAGAAAGGGTAGGATCAAAACCTTTGAGGTCCTCATATTGCCATGAAAAAACATCATTGAATTCTTTGAATAATTGGGTATAAGCTTGCTTCCCCAATTCAGTGTTCACTTTTCCAAATTGTAAGCTCCTACCTGGTTCCAACTCTAGTTCAACACAATGTTCTTGTTGGACTACCAGGCCAGCTTTGTTCTTCTTAACTTCATCATCCTTGTTGAAGATAGTCTCTAAGGTAACAAGACCTCTAGGCATCTTGTTAGACTTAAGTTGTATCACTTGATCACCATAGTTTTGTGATAGCCTATCTTGATTGTACTCTAAAAAAACATCTTCTTCAAACAAGAATTGTAGAATTTGTTCATCATTGTCAAACACTTTCCAATTGACATCATTATGAAGAATAGAAGGTCTGACAATCAATTTGATATGTTGTTGATCCATTTCTTTTGAAATGCTATTTTGAATATTATATTGAGATCCAACAACAGCTAACCTATCTGCATTCTGATTTAGCTTCCTAGGGATAGCAACAATATTGAATGCACAAATGTCTTCAATCAAATCCCAAACTCTATGCTTGTATGCTCTCAAGGTGTCATTTTTGGTTCCACTTATCCCTCTCACTTGGCTGACAACTAACTCACTGTCACCATAAAATTTTAAGGCCTTAAGTCCTCTTTTTCTAGCCCACTCTAGTCCATTGACTAGACTTTCATATTCTGTAGTGTTGCTAGTGTAGGAGAAACTAAATCTAAAGGTAGTATAATACCTTTCTCCTTTTGGGAACACTCAGATAGCACCACCACCAGAACCATGTCTACTTCTAGCTCCATCAAAAAATGGTTCCCAAACCTGATTGTTCTGATCCTCTGAATCATTATCTTCTTTGAGAAGGCTTGGCTCTATGACTCCACTTTCTTGTATCAAATAACTTCCCAAACCAAAATCCCAAACAAGACTTTCTTGGGCCTCTAAAGTTATTTCATCTAGTAAAATATCATGGATACTTCCTATCTTTGTGCTTGCTTCACTAGTGGTTTGGAAGTCACTGTCATCAAATATAGGGTAGTTTACATTGATGGTATTGGATACATATGGCTCTATATGGTCTGCTGCAAATGGTTATGACTTAATGGTGACCTTGGTCCCATATCTTGTATGAAATAACATGTGAGACTAGTCAAAAGATAGGTAACCTCCTATCTTAGCTGTAAACTCCCTTGAAAGACATATAGAAAATAATGCAGGGAGATCTATGATGTATATATCAAGGATGATGGAAAAATTAGGACTAGCATGTAGGATTAGACTGGTATCCTTGGCCACACCTATGGTATTGACTGAGGATCCATCAAGTTGTGTAACCTTCTTTGGGAAGGGCTCATATTTTAGTCCTGATTCATCAGCTACTTTCTTGGGCATTACAATGCTAGTAGCTCCACTATCTACCATACAATTATGCACTAAAGATTTTCCAATAATCAGAGATACATAAAAAGGAGGTGGCTTTGAATTCCTACCTTGAATGGCATTGGCCTTGGAGTTGCTACTTGGAGCCTCCTTTTCTTGATCAGTGTTAACCAACACTGGCTTTGTAGCTTCTTTTCACTAGTACATTTTGGCAAATATGTGACTACATGACTAAAACTTTTAGTCACGTGACTAAAATTGATCATATTCTACTAATGTTTTGTACTTCACAAATATAAATGACTAAATATGTGAGTAATTTGATCATAAGGTAAAATCACAACTGCAGTCAAATAAAAATGACTAAATAGATGATCAAATAAATGAGTAATTAAATGATTAAAGAATTAGTCACTAATAATTAGTTACTGAAACAAAACTTACCAAATAAAAGATTAAATTAATGACTACATAATTAGTCTCCTAAACAAAATGACTAAATGCATGATTATACCTCATTTATAATTATAACATTTGAATATAATATCAAAGAGTGGGAAATTCCAATTCACCAATAACACTTTCTTGTCAATAGGCGTATTGCGCAAGCAATCTTATATGTACACCCTTCTCATGCCCTAAATCTGGGTTTTTGGAGATTTCAAAACCGATTGATAAACAAGATTTAGAGACAGTGTTATAAAAAAGAATAGCCAAATTATAATTATTATAAGTAAACAAAATTAGCTGTACAGGTCTTGACAAATAATAGTTCTAACATTATTAAAATCGAGTGCAGTCTAGTTGTACGGGTTTTGACAAAAAATAGTTCTAATTACATTAAAATCGATCTACATTGAATATGATTTAAGACTAGAAGGGTAAGAAGGTTAAGACCCTTAATTAGATGGAACCCATCAAGGCTTAAATCACTAAAAAAATAGATAATGTAATTTCATAAAAAATTAGAATATCTCAAATTAAGATGTAACTATATAGAAATATTAGGCCTCCTAATTATCTATCTCCTTGACTTTTTATTATTTTAATATATTTATTTGCTTATGAATTTATTTACTATGATAGTTGATCAACTATGAACTGGTTCTCATCATTTGAGTTTTGAAATAGATACTAAAGAAAATAGATAAAAGATAAAATGCCTATTTTACAAAATACGAATAGACAACAATATTTTATCATAAAATATTTGGAACATTATTGATTAAAATTCAAATTATATAAATATTTTAAAAGTAATCAATTTAAATACCCTAAAAATCTAAATTTACTTCCCAAAACAAATATATTTATTTATTATTAATTTATTTACCACTTAAATCTAAACATCAAATTAATTATGAATAGAAAATTTTCAGCACATTAAACAATTATGTTAATAGAAAAAAAACATATAATGCTTTACATTTCTTCTTATCCATTTTCGAACAGGTTCAGTTCGCGCGTAGAAGGCATATTTTCAGTTCACGTGTAGAAGGCAAGCATGCATTTTGGGCATAGGAGAGCGGGGCATGCATTTTGGGCATAGGAGAGCAGGAGGAAACCAAAAGGGAAACCACAAGATTTTGTAATAAAATCTCTAAATCCGTTCAGTGTCCACAGAAATAGTAATTCCTACTCATTAGGAAGTTCATTTATTCAATCGTTCTTTATCCAGACGTCTCCACTCTTCTATAATATCAGTGCCAATATCTAGAAACATTTTCTATATGGTTCATGCCTTGTGGATTTTGCATAAACCAACTGGTAAGCAAATAAGCACAGTCGGGCCCCTTCCTTATCCCACGTGGTTTTTTTTGAAGTTTTTCTGAAACAAACTGAGAAGTTTTTCTCGAAGGATCAATTTTGGGTGCAAGAGAGCTCTGAGAAGTTTTTATTGAAGGATCAATTCTGGGCGCAAGAGAACTCTGCATTGAAGGTATGTTCAATGAATATTTGTTTTTGTGTTTATGTAGTATAATGCTTGTTAGGTCTTTTTTTATGTTTGAAATTTGCACATCTTTCAAGCAGGAAACTGAATTTGTAGGAGGTGTTCTAGATTTTCCATTACAAAAGAAGTTCAAAGTTTCCAATACAAATCAATAGGTTTTTTATCAAAAAAATTCATTTGTGGAAAGGAAATTTCACCCTCAGACCTATCTTTTTCAATAGTAGACCTCAATGAAGCATTAAAATTTATAAGCAGACCCTATAATTATTTTTTCGGTAAAATGGACAACTTTCATTTGATAAAAGCCAAACATATGTAGACATGTATTTCTAATGTCAAGACTTAACATGTTAACATAGTAACATTATACTCATCCTTTTGGGAAGGGGCCTACCTCCCTTTCCAATGATTGTTTTCAAGAATCAGTACACTGGAACCCAAGGCTTTATCATGGCTGTTTAAGTAATTCTGCTCGATTTGTCCTTTGTTTGGCATGGCTTGTTTTTTCCCTAATATTTTCCTTGAGTAGTAGTCCTGAACTAGTGCTCTGTTGTTTGGTTATGTTTTCTTCCAAGACCTTCCATTGAGTGATAATCTTAGGCCCGACTTTAGAAGTGTGGCTCATTTCCTTGCCACACTGTCCATTAAGGTATGCTTCTGGATTTGGTATCCTTATTTTTTTCGTAGTTCTACTAGTAGTTAAGTCTACAATCCTCCATTTGCATTGAAGGACACTCAACCACCAAGCTGCTCATTCCTTTACAATTCAAAGTGTAGACTATTCTTCCAATGCCCTTATTGAGTGACAAGTGTTTGCCCGAGGCTTTCAGTCTGATGTTGATACCATATTATTTTTCATGATTCATCTGCAACTTGAAACTAGGACCTCTTGCTTGCCTGCTGGGGATGCCCTTTGTGGTATATATCATCATTTGTTTTTCTTTGTGCTTTGTGCTCCTAGTCTAGCTTTAAAACTATATTATTTTCAAAAGGTCATGTCAGGTTTGAATCTAGATTCTCTCATTTTCATACAAGGGTGTTTTACACAAACCTAATAGTTCCCTTTTGTTGAAATTACATATTATTCTTCAAAATAAGTCACTTTTAGATTGGGACCTTTAGGCTAGCACAAATGCTATGATATTTTCTTTGGATCATCTAGTTTTTTAACTGAGGACCTTTCCATCCATGCTTGGAATGTTGGAGTGCTCTATCACTTGAGATATTGGCTCCTTTGTGCTTCGGGGATCTACCTTGTTTTCTTCAACACTGGCAAAAAAATTTAAAACCTTATAGAATTCAGTATTAAAATTAGTAGCTTCTTCCCTGATCTTCTTTAATGTTGTCCAATGCACAAGCAATAGCAAGCTTTAATAAAAAATGTCTCTTAGATAAGGAAGTATTACAAATAGGCATCCCATCCTCTTGAAAATTAGAAGATGTTCAAAAGTTCCATAATCATAGTTGCACCTTGGCAACCACATGATTAGAGACTATTTTATGGCCTTATATTAGCCATAGCCCATAGGTATCACTTTACATCTTGTTGAGGCTTTCTGTTGGGCTTTTCAATGAGCTGGTGTGAATTGCCCCCATTTTGCATACTTTGTCTTCTTTTATATGGTTGTTAACTTGTTACATTAAATCTGAAAAAAACCATTGAGGATATCTCTAGAAATATTTTAAATTTCATTCAAAGGCTCTCAATGTTGAAGATTAGCATCAGGAGGATGAACTAGCAAACATCTGATTGTTTCAAGTGATGGATTGTAGCACTTGAGAGAATGATCAAATTATGTATTGACTTATCAACATTGAGAAAGAAACAAATGATGTAGTTATGCGATTACCAAAGAGATGGTATTATTGAATGGATGCGATCCTACATAATTGACTCTACACATAGGTTAGGGTTGTCTACCCAAATATATATCGAAGACAATTATACAACAAGCATACAATGACCATCATGCATCACAGAAGATCATAATCCATATTGCCGAACTTATATCTAAGAGCATTCAATATTTAGATAGATAGTAGTCAAAGACAATATCATACAAATAGATGCTGAGTATAGTATACATATGGCAGAGGATATTCATATATTGCAGAAGATATATATATTGTAGAGGGTAGATACTAGTGTAGCTTCTCATATATTGTAGAGGGTATATACAAAAGGTAGAAAAAGAGATAATATTTTTGGTCATACTATCATACAGTTGCTCATTTGATAGTATTTTATTATCATTTTGATCTGCTATTTTCTTTTCATTAAAAGTGGATTGTTTGGCTTCCGATATAACTCCTCCAGTGCTTCACCTAAGATGAGTATATAAATAAAAAAAACTTCCTATTTAGGATTTTAGGCTTCAGTCCTTCCGGTTTCTTCTATTTTTCTATAAAGGGGAAACCAAGACCATATTAGGATATAGATATAGTTAGATTTTGCTTAACTAAAATAGAAACTCAATTGTACCAATGTTTTTTAATTAATACAAAGATCAAGCTATTTTGTCCATTTATTGTCAAGTGAAAGGTATTCTCTTGTTCGAATAGTCCTTCATAATTATTGATTTGAAATCAATTGTCATCTTGTAATACTTGTGTGGAAAGATTACTTGTCCTTCATTTCTATCTGATTATCAGGAAGAAGTAGCAAAGTTCTTGTCATGTTTCCTGTTATGGAATAGTATACCTGACTGATTCTGTAGACTTTGCAACTTCAGATTTTTATTGTGAACAATAATAATCTACTGCTTTCCATGGACCTTGCATAGTCTAATATCCAATTACATAGGTATTGCATGACCAGCCATGACAGATAGTACTTTTTTTGTGACCCTGTGTGTTCCAACAGTCTAAGAATGGTTTAACTTTATGTGAGATTCTCTAATGATGCAACCTTTTGAGATTTCTCTACTTCTTGTGCTCTCTCTCATCCTGATGATGGATCACATAATGTGATTCGAAATGTTGATGCAAAAATTGGACACATAATCTAATCCAGAAGTCTGCCAGTAAAAATAAAAAGTAGAAAACTATATGCAATTCAAAAAACTAACTTTTGGAGAGATTCAATTAATAGATTTTTTTGTCTTTGGCTTTACACTACTATAAAAAATCAACAAAACATGTTGTCCAAGGGATTAAATTAAAATAACCTATAAATATTTATTAAGAATATAATCACACCATTCTAAAATCTACCAATTGCTATAATAAAATAGTTAAGTTACAAAAATCAACATAGATTGAGATGGCATTTATGCATTTCACTTGAAGACCTTACACACAAACATTTCATGTTTCCATAATTACATAGCTGGTGAAATAAAATCTTAATGAAGCATACTGATGTGCTAATTGTTCTCCAGCTCAATATGGTCTGTATGTTCTGGAAATAAATTTTCTTTTTCTATTTGAATAAAGCTGTCAAATTGGATATATTAAAGTCTACAACCGAATAAGCTGAAATTGAAAATATCTTTAAATGCTTGCCATCAAACTTTCCAAACATCAAAACCTTCTCCCTACTTGTAAAATTCAAAATCTGTGTCAGGTTTCTTAACATTAGCCCTATAGCCCTTCTCAAAATCCTTAGGAAGAATCGCATAATGATTTTTTCGAACTGCATGCATGCCAGCTTCTTGGCATGTGGTAGCTATTTGCATTGTTAATGGTTGACAAAAAGCATAAGCACTAGGAAGCTTTAAATGGCTATAGAGAATCACCTAGTGCATAACACCTCCCCAAATGGCCCAACTATGTATATAATAGATAAAATCAATTAGAAGTTTAAAATGACTTACCTCTACAATGCTAATTTTGTCAGGTCGAGACACATAGTTTGCAAAGTCTACAGAATCAGTCAAGTCTACTGTTCCATAGAAAAATTCCATGATAAACTTAATAAATCTAATATTATCCATAAAATTCATCTTTCAATAAAAAGTTTTTTCTTTCATTCATTGTATACATGTCATTCCAGCCAAGTGGTGGATCAATGGAAAAAGGTGTTACATTGTATCTTGCCACTTCAATTGTGAAGTTCCATCCTAGTTTTATAGTGTGTTGCTTTCCTTCTTGTAAACCCAAGTCTCTCTGTAACATCTCAACTTTCTTCTGGAGCTCCATGTATCCACTAAGGGATGGAATCTTATCTGATTTGGTAAATAAGCAGTGTCTTGCATGCTTTCTCTAATTTTTTGTTTTCCACAATACCGGTCTTTAGCAATTTGACTGCTTATCTTTTGAAACCTCCATCATCATTGTTGGTCCCCAAAACCACAGATTGCAAAACCTTTAAGATATGTCAAGTCTTATGGTGGGGTTCATAAATTCTAGTCAACAAATAACAATGATCAAAGTGATCAAATTCCTTCGTACTTCTGGCTCTACCCACCAAGGTGAGTGCAGCTAATGCTTTCATGACTTCTTTAGATAATTACTTCAATGTGCTTCTGGTAGGTTTAATTACTCATCTATATTGATGATTCCAATTTTGCATGAGAATTGAAAGCAATCTTTCTTTTTCTACTTTACTCCTTATCTCAAACTTTTAACTCTTCCATCTATTATTGTTGATTATGAAATGAAAGTTGGTAATGATTAAAACTTTACTTTTTGAAATAATAGTAGACCAGTCCCTTATCAAGATTAGGCAACTCAGTCACTTTGTATTGAACCCTATCTGCAACTATATAAGGCAATTTTGTATCCTACTCTATCAACCATCAAATACTATTAATGCAAAATGATTAAATACACAACATATTAGCCAGTCTAATTAAATTTAATTTCTCTTGCAGAAAACCAATTAGACAAGAAACATGACAGGAACTTTGCTTCTGCTTCCTGATAATC
Source organism: Chamaecyparis obtusa (assembly GCA_027943335.1). Classification (NCBI taxonomy): domain Eukaryota; kingdom Viridiplantae; phylum Streptophyta; class Pinopsida; order Cupressales; family Cupressaceae; genus Chamaecyparis; species Chamaecyparis obtusa. The sequence goes on from BSBK01000938.1 coordinate 2,758,813, forward strand.
AAACAGAAATGAAGGACAAGTAATCTTTCCATGCAAGTATTACAAGATGATAATTGCTTTCAAATCAATAATTATGAAGGACTAGTCGAACAAGAGAATACCTTTCACTCGACAATAAATGGACAGAATAGCGCGATCTTTGTATTAATTTAAAAACATAGGTGCAATTGAGTTTCTATTTTAGTCAAGCAAAATCTAACTATATCTATATACTAATATGGTCTTGGTTTCCCCTTTATAGAAAAATAGGGGAGTGATTAATTAATATACTCCTGAGGCCTAAGATGAGCAAAGTTGTATCAATCATGGAAGGACATTTGGATCTCTACATGCCACCACCTCTCGAATCTTTTTCTATTTCATTCTTGAGATAAGACTATTGGTGTTAAATTGTTGCTAGCTATATAACTGAAATTCATTAGAAGCTCAAATTCATTATGCACATATCTGATGTTCTTTGTGATGTATGATTCCAATGGTGCATTTAGGCATCTACTTAATATTTCAAGTTGTTGGTATGCAATCTTGGACTGTACCATGGCAATTTTAGATTGAGATCTCACTATCTTGGGGATTGCTAAGTTGTTTCACTGAGGTAAACAAGCTACCTTGGTATCCATGGTATTCTGAATGTTTGATATTCTAAATTAAAGCATATTTGAAATAGAGCACACATAATTGTAGGTTGGCTTGATTGATACTTGATGGCTGATTTTGATGGTTGATTGATACAAGTGTGTGTAGGTGTTGTTAAGGGTCAATGATGCAGAGGATTCATTTAATGTGGAATCAAGAGTCCTAACATCTGATAGGTTTCTAAATCCCATCCCAAGGAATGCTCAACACCATGAAAACAACACTCCAACCATGGTAAATGCAACCTATGCTAATTTCCTTCTGTCTCAAGACAATTTTATGAGATGGATTTATTTAACCTTCAAGATGACAAGATGAATTTTTCTGGAAAGAAAGAAATTTTTTGGTAACATAAAAAAATATAACCCAAAAAAATATTAGGGTTCTAAAGCTTCATTTGAAACCCCAAATTATAAACCTACTGATCATGCAGACTCAGAGAAAGAAAATAGTTTTGATATACATCTACTCCGTATCTAATAACTTTTGACTCTAATTATATGTTTGAAATCACTTTGGTTAGAAGCTGCGTAATTAGGTTTTGTAAAACATATTTCAAAATCAAGGAAATCCAATAGTACAAATGAAATTTATGGTCTCTACACCGAGACCTATTATAATTGTCAAAACATGGAAAATGCAGAAAAACAACTTCATTGATCTCCAAACCTATTACATCGACTTCCACACCTTCATTGGATTGTTTAAAATATATTTAACTTGTTCTCAATGAAGTAAAACAACCAACCACATATAACTAACTTCCAAACTACCTACAACAGTCCCAAAACTGACTGTTACACTAATTACAACTTTAAAAAGTTGTCAAGTCAACAACTACCCTTGTCAACTCGACTATTACATCCTCCTTTGCATTTGTATTATTAAAATACCTTCTAAAGGACCTTTTAGGATTCAATCCTAATGTATTAGGGCTTGACTAACCCTCAAACTCATTACTAGCCCTCATTAGGCCAGATTTTGCCAATAAGGCAATGTTACAACTTTTAGCACATTTAGTGCATTTACATCATTTTAATGGCTCTATTGGCCATGTTACAATCATGAATGATTGGTCTCTAAGTTAATAAGCCAATCAATGGCTTCCAAAACTTTTTTATGATCATAGCACACAAAATGGTCAATAAACATTACAAACATGATTAAACATCATTAAATGACCAATCATGGTCTATTACATTTCCAAATGACCCTTGATGGTCATGCCTTCATCTTCCTAGGATCCATAGTGACCTTGGTGTGCCTTCATGGCCTTGGTGCTCCTGCACCATACTCCTCAACTTTTAAAATCTTCCAAGTCCTCTTGGAAAACTGTAAATAAAACAATGTCAGCAAACAAAACCATTTGATTTTCACCTTTGGTTTGAAAAGATCATTATTAATGATCCATGACATCTTCTCTTGCTACTACCTCATCATGCACTCCTGCATCTTCAGTCTTGATTTTCCTCCCATGGGAAAAATGTAGACCACCAACTGGTCACAAATATGTGCTTCATCCTTATTCTCATGACTTGAGACCACTACTGCTATCTGCAACTCTTCATTGTCCTCAAACTTGAAGTCTCTTCCCATTGATACCAATGCATCTTGGATCACATGCCTCTCCTCTTGGCATTCCAAGTCTTCTTTAGCATTCATGACTACCTTCTAAGTCTCACCAATGACACCATAGTTAGGTTCTTCCTCACCTACTTCCCTCTCTTGTTGGTCTTCACCATCATGCCAGTCAATCCATGTGGATTAGGACCTTAGTTGTCAATAGGAGTGATGTAGAGGGTCCTAGGTACAAGGGTTACCTTTCACACTTTTTTATCTAATCTTCCTAGGTCCATCCAATGGATCCCTTATTCATCCACCCAAGGACTTCCTAAGTCCCACCTTGTCACCTACCTCCAAGGTATGATGACTTCTTTAATGTGGATTCTTACCCCAATCTCATCAACTAGCCCTTCTTTACGAAGGACTCTACAACCCTTCTTCAAGTACCTTTACCCCCCTGCTATGTTTATACTTCCAAGTTACCCATAAGACCCCTAAAACCTTTCAATGATCCCCAAATCCACCTCTGACATCTTCTCTAGCAAGTACATGCAGACATTAAGTACCCTTGATACTATTCCAAACAGTGTAAACACTAACAGGTTTCCAAACTGGTAGTATGACTATTTTTGGGTCTTAGTCTGTAATTCCCCTTAATGACCTCACAAACATGTGTTGGAATCTTCAAGTAATGTTTCTTGCCTCCCCAAATCCAAAATTATAAACTTCTATCACACCCCTAGCCCTCTCTACCATCAGGCCCTAGTTGAGGGCAGTGTAACAAGGGTTTTCCTGTGACAGTTTCACCAACTTTAAGTTTTATTTCTCAAAAATCTCAAAAAACTCCATAAAAAAATTGGGAAATCTTAAACCACTCCTTTTGGTCTTCCAAATGTCAAAGTTTCAATTCTTTTCCACACTCACAACATACAAAAATACTAGGCCCTAGTTGAGGGCTTGTCTCCAATGCTTCAGACCTGCAAACAATTTTCCACTTCAAAGGCCTATCAAAACATCACCAACACACCTGAACCATATACCATTAGAAAGGTATTTCAACACCCTATCCAACCATATCATTAGTTTCATGAAATCAATTGTGAATGTGGCCAAGAAATTAACTGTCTGTCTGACCCTGGCTCACTATTCCTCACTTAGCCAGCCTAGGGCTTCATTTTAAAATTAGAAGGACCTTTGCAAATGGAATAAAAACTATACAATTATTTAGGACTTCCATGGACCTAGGAATCCCCAAAGTTTCATCAAGATCCACTAGTGGATTCCATAGTTCCAAGCATTTTCCCTCTGTCAGGTCTAAAGCCTATTGATTGCCAGGTAGTGACCTTAAAACTGGTATAACTTCTAAAGTATCTAGAGTTAGATAATGATTCAAAGTGAACTTGAAAGAGAAAACAAAACTCTATCTAACTGTAAGATCAAAACATCACTCCCAATCCGTACAGGCCGTACAAAGCCATACCATCAGAGAATTAACACAGTTACAGTCTGTACAGCAGCAAGGTAATTGCAAAATCCTTCAATTACTTCATTAACCATCTGAAAAACATTTCCAACTGCTCATATAGCAATTTGGGATTGGTTACATGCCATAACCAATTCAATTTCAAAGTTGCAAAATGCAACTTTTGCAACTTTTCAAAGTTGCAAGCAACTTTTGCACCAAGTTGCATTTTTGCTCAAGGACTACTTGTATGACCCCAAATCAATTCCAATATGCATGAAATGACTAAGTAAACATAATAAACCCCTTCTACATGAGTTTGACCTATTTTGACCAACCGTTGACTTCCTTTGACTCTTGGGCAATTTGGCCCTTACAGGCATCCTGATGGCTTCAATCTATGAACATGACATCACAACAACACAAAATGACATTTTTGCTCACAAACCAATCAAATTCATTCCTATTTTCTAGGTGCTTTGCACCAAGGAGTCAATAAAGTGAGTTTGAACTCCAAGTGGGCACCTAGGTACACTAGGGTCACTTGTAAAGTTAAGTGTGATAAGGTGTCTTTATGATGTCTAGTTGGTTAAAGTAGTTATGAGTAAATAAGTTGTCTTCTATCATTTTGGGTCGAGGGCATTCATTAGATGCTTTAGTTTCAAGGGTGGAGAGAAATATGCAACAAAGGTTACATAGTTGCAACTTTTTGCAAAAATTGTGCAAATTTCATAGCATTTGTCCTCCATGAGCTTTCAATGGCTCATTAATGACCCAAATTGATAGGAAAGCTTTCTTTTAGTGTTATGAAGCTTTGAGCAGCATCATTGTATGGATGAGAAGTGAATAGAAAGTTTTGGCTGTGTTTGGAGTGAAATTTTGATGTTTTTCTCTTGCACGTGTGAAACCAGAAGCATTCCTACAACTTTGATGCATGAAATTTGAATTATTAGTCATTTGATAAATCTTTCTAGTTTTGGGTTTCAGGATTTGGGTTCATTTGAGTGAGCTATAAAAATGATCTTAAAATGACCTGCTTGCTGTTCTGGAAGTGACTGTCTAGTGTTAAATTGCTTATTGCTTAAAAATTGACCCAAGAAATTGTAAATAGGTTTTAGAATCATAAAGTAAACTCATTTAGCTTTCCAAAACATGTGGCTGCAGAGCTGTACAATACCTCCTATTTTTAATAGCAAGCCCTAGCTCCTGGCTGTGTATGCATAACTGTAACAGTGAGCTCCAAATGCACTAGTAGATTGTGAATTTGAGCATGTGGGTCCTTAGAGTGTGAAGAAATTTTTTAGGCTGAGTAGTATTTGATATGTTCAAACACTCATCTCGAGGTTCCTAGTTGATTTGCACATGTGGGAGTTGATTTTGTCACTGTCTCTATTATAGGCTACAAACCCTACTTTTGTGCATTGGCTCGTACGGTCCAGTTGAGGAATCGAGACCAACAAAATATTACATAGAATCCAAAAGGGTATCCCTAAACCAAGTTAGTTTTGGGGGTCATTAAGGCATTTTAAGAGAAAATGGTGAAAAATAGCAAGTAGAGGGCTAATCGGGCTTATTGACCTAGTAGGCAGTTTTGAATAAAAACTAAGGAATCATATATGAACAATTGTTGACCTTGCACATTATGGATGCTAAGTGAATGTTTTTGAACTTGTTAAACTTACTACAAGCTTATATGGAGATAGAGGTTGCAGGGGTACAATTTTTCCATGTTCCTAAATGTGCATGCCCTTCCATGCTAGTGGGGTTAGTAGGTTTAGCTAAGAACCTAGAATTTCTTGGGCTAAAAAATGTCATATGCTATGTTAATGTCATGTTAGTGATGAAAGACTCTTAGTAGATTGAGTGTAAGCTTTTAATCTTTGACTAGCATCTAGCAAATAGACTATTTCTAAAATGTTTGATATTCTGAATTTCTGGAGATTTCAATGATTTTCCCTCTTTTTATATTGGTATCCTTTTGAATAGAAATGCTATCATAGGAAAGAGTTTGAGTGTTTGGACTCAAATTACACACAACAACTAGAGAAGGAATAACACTTATTGTTGTTGCTAGTAAAAATAATATTCAAAATTTATTATTCTAGGAAGAAAATCAACTTGTTTACATAAGTTTCATACCCTATAGACATGAAATGAGATGCCCATGACCCAAGATCTCCTCCATGCTATTTAGTTTCTGATTACAATTGAGCTATCAGAAATTTGAATTATAGTGCTGCTATACTCCTTCCTCAAATCAACGTCAATCCTATAAGTAATCAATGACTGGCTGAAGGAATTCGGTAACCCCTAATTTCTGATCAACCATTATGTAATACTCAGAAAATCTGCCATGATCAAAATTGCCAAAGTTGTTTCCAGAACTTCTCATCCAATAAAATATTAGTAACTAGAGCTCATGCTATTTTAATTTTTTTTCTATTTTATTAAATTTCCATTTTTGGCTTCAAGCCAACTATTTTGTAGGAACCCTAACATGTTTGTCAAACACTAGAAGTAGCAAGAAAGCAGGGCATGATCACTAGGCATTGCATGGATTTCAAAACACCAGAAGAGGAAATAGTTCCAGACATCTATGAAAGAACAAAAATAGTTACATGCTGAAATGTATATATTGTAATTCTAAAACTTGTCACAGGGTGAACCAATTTAGGTCAGTTCAGCAAAGAACAGAGCAGCCCTGTTATAGATATTGCATTATAAATTTATATATCCTAAAGTCTAATATATAAAACAATGGAAAAGCATAGATGCAATATGCATAAATAGTATTAATGAGATATTGTAATGGTGGGATTGCAATAGACAAAGAGTGTAATGGCTTAGTGCCATAAAGTTAATAGCAAATAAGGATATACTTGCTACAAGAAGTAATTACTACAAGAACTAATGTCTGAAGTCCAACTCCAATTACCACTCCCCACCATATTCCCTATAAATGAATAAACAATAAGTTAAATTAGATTTGTACTAGATTTTGGTTTGAAAGTACATTCTAATCTTTGATTATTTAGGTGGTTCATTTGAAATCAGATTAATAAATGGATTCAACATGATTTCCTATGAATCACTTGAACAAGTCAAAGCTTAACGTAGTTTCAAATTTATTGAAATGCTAACAAGATAAAAAAATTCTCATGGATGCTCCCATGTCTTCCTTGAAGCCCAAGACAATCCCAATGGGTAGACCAATTATGTAATATGTTGCCAAATTCACATATGCCACCATAGATTTCCATCCGCAACCAATTGCCACTCTTGCAATGACAATAGATGTGAGTTTTTAGGCTATCTTTATTGAAGGGTGAATGCTTTTGACAAGAGCTATGAACTTGTATGAATTCAGCATTCATAACAAAAAGACCAAAAAAATGTCACCTAAAAGAATAGGTTGAACGCCATTTAAGAGCACAGAGAGTGCAAGCAATGGTGTCATTACAGACACTGCATCAATGAACTTAGTGGTACTTGTAAAAGCTATGTTGAGCCATTTTTTCAGAGCTAAAACTAAACCAGCTAGAATAAGACTGATTAACACACAGGTAGACACCACAGCCACAACATAAAATCTTGCAGTCATGGGCCCTTGCTAGCTCCAACTCCCCCAAATGACTAGCAAAAATTTGAGAATGTGATTGTTAACTATTAGTTTGCATGCCAACATGATCAATTGTATGTCTAGAACTCATATTTAAGGATATCTTCTTAGGTTAATTAGAATCATTTAGGTGAACTCCCTCTTTCAGTGTTATATAAATTTTTTGGGGTATTCCTCAATCTTAAACAATAAATTTGTCAGTGTATCCTTCAATTTTCCTGTCAGTTCCATGCATAGAATCAATTGCTACTTCCACAGTAGGTTTTGAAAACTATCCCCACAAAGTTGGAAGGATGCTCCATCATGGCATCTTGTAATGCCTGCTCAACTGGATCAACAAGTAGCCTATAAAGGCAACCTCCTAAAATTTCTTCATTCAAGACTAATTTTTGTAATGATCACTTGCTGATCATCAAACTCAATGATACACTGTATCTCAGCCATACAAGAAACTGAAAAAAAAACCTACTAATTAAACTAGAAAGTAGAAACATAGAAGAGATCATCAAGCTAAAGAATATCATCCAAAGAAACACATGTCACATTGACTTGAGGAGCATAAGTTTGCTAATAACCATAGTAACCCGGATCCCAAAATCATGGAGAACACTTATCACGATCCTTGACATGGTTTAGTGATATATATATATATATATATATATATATATATATATATATATATATATATATATATATATATATATATATATATATATTAATAACCATAAAATATCTTTTGTTCAACTTCTTATTTATGTTGTTTTTTTAATAGGTTATAGTGTCTTTAATTATTTGATGTGTGTATTTGAAAAAAATTATTTTAGGTGCATATAACTATAGTGGCTACTTGCATGGGTGATAAAGCTTGTTTGGAGAGGACTCGGAGACTTATTGAAAGACAGGCAAAGAATTCACTGTTCATAAAAAAATTGATGTTATCAGGCCTCTTTGAAGAAAGGTCAAATTTGGGGACGCCTTCTGCAATTAATTCAAAGGTAATTCAAAACTTTGCTGCTTTTTATGCTTTGAACCATACTTTATCACTATTTTTTATGCTTTATTTGATTTTGTTTTCAAATTTATTTTTCGCTATCTTGAAATCAGATTCTAATTTAATACTAGAATGCAAAATATTACAAATGGATCAGCAAAGAAGGTTGACTACAGATCAATATCATGCATATGATGAGAGAGTAGCTGATGAGAGGTATGTGGAAAAATATCCATGTCCATGTAATAACTGTCTTGGTGGAAAAATGAAAAATAGAAATGTTATTTATTGACATATGATAAGACATGGGCATAGTGGTATAAGCCCTTGGGCTTATAACTATTACAAAGATATGATAGAATTGCAAAATGTGAGAGGTGAAGAGGCAGCAAACATAGATGAAGTGGTACCAAACATAGATGAAGTGGCACTGAACATAGATGAAGGCATAATTGTAATGCCCAAAAGTTCGGGCCAAAACACAACCAACAATTTTTTTTTTAAAAGGTTATAAGTTCCACGTTCGCGATGCGGGACAAAAGTGCTAATGACGAAGTTCCAAAGCGATAAGAGGTCAAACCTCAACAAGTTGTTTACCGAAGGATGCTAGATGAAATTCAATATAATCAAAGAAGCTCGTTGACCACCTTCTCGATCAATATCGTAGATCATCGATCTATAAAGTGTATAGGTTATCTAAAAGGAAATGAATGTTTATTTAATAACGTTAATTCTATAAATGGGTTAACCATTTCCAATTATGTAAATTTCAAGACCAATTCGATTATGAAAATTAAATTGGAAGCTAATGAAAAATATTGAATATAAATTTCAATAATCGTCTATACTAATTTCTGTTCAAAATGAGTACATATTAATCAATTAATGATTACATTATTCTAATAGATCAATGCACCTATTAACTAATTAATAAATCTAAAGGAAACATTATTTAATAATGTGTATATATTCAAAGATTTAAACTAAATTATATATGAAATTAATTATAATATATTAATTAATTAATATAATTATTAATTAGTTAATATACCATAATATATTAATTAACATTGTATACGATCATAAATTTAGTAATATGATATCATATATAAATAACAAAATAAATATTTAAAACATTGCTAAATAACATCTAACTATTATTATTAACATGTCATTAATACAAATTAACCTAATAACATAAATTAATTAACAACCTAAGCTATCTTAACAACCTACTAATCCTAAGCCACTCCCTAACTTTCTAGCTCCCTACCTAGATCTCCCTTCCTACTTCCTCCATCCACGTGCCCAAGGGAAAGGACTCCTCCAAAGCATGCGCCATTTTAGGGGAGATGTAAAAGTCTCCATAGGGAAGCGCATAAAAAGGGAAATTAAAAGGATGCTGCATAAAGTAATGACAAGCCTTAATAAGTCTTGGGACCCTCCAAACCTCTTACCAAGAAACAAGGACCTCCTTCCCAAAACCTGCGCCAGTTTTCAAAGGAGAGATAAATGCATTAAAGGTAATGCAAACATATAATAAAAAATTCTAAAGTGAGTATCCCCATGCTGTGCGCCCATGATGGGGAGTCAGCTAAGGTACATTCCCCTACCCAAATAAGAAGGTTTCAATTAAAACAAAGACTTGACATCCCTCCACATGCGCCAAGTTATGGGGAAGATATAAAATAAGGTAAGGGGGGTAAAGTAGATTAATATTTTATTTGTTAATATATATTAAGGTGGCAAGATTTAATATTATAAAATGACTGTGGTATGGATTTTGTATGGGATTTTTATCCCATACAAATTCTAGAGAGCATTTTGCTCTCTTAAAATCTGGAGAGTGTTATTTTGCTTGCTTTATTTTTACATCTTCTTGCAAACTATGAGTAGTATATTTTCTTCATTTAATTAGTCTCCTTAATGCATAAGGAAGTCTATAGTCTTAAAATTGATAGAATATCAATAAGGATTAGATATATTTTGATTGCAAATCAATTGAGATATCAACATAAAACTAATTTGTTCATTTCTTCATAGTTGTCTCATTACAATTTATAGGACTAAAAGAGTGATATGAATCATATTTAGAGATTATTTTCAAAGATCATGACAATTAAATCATCTTATAGGAACTACAATATTCTTATATCAACCCAAATATGGAATCATAATGAAATTGTTACAATATTTAATCTATCAATGTTGATAACTCATTTGCAAGGAAAGAGTATTTTCAACTATAGAGAGAGAGAGAGAGAGAGAGAGAGAGAGAGAGAGAGAGAGAGAGAGAGAGATCTTTTATCATGTTTGCAATAATTCATCTTAACATAAAGAAATCCATTTCAACTCTTTTACAAATACATCAATAAAGTTTACAACATCCTAGTTTTCAACAAAGCATTGCAATGAACAATTCCACACAATGAAAAATCAAATAAATAACAGTCTCTCATCTATTTCATCTTCACAATAGCTCCAAGTAAAAAGCATTACAATCTCTTTTACAACAATAGAAGTCTAAATACAAAGAAAGATTTCACAAAGGAATGAATGGGTTGTCTTCACACAACCACCCAAAAGATGAAAACCTCCATGATAGCTCCTCTTTGAGCTTCCACAAATCTGCAAATAAAAAAATGGAGAACCATGGGTGCTCACCACCCAACCTAGGTCTCTTATGAGACTACCCCCGAGCTTGGAGAACCAAGGCTAAATGGGTATGCAACAAGATCAACAAGATGCTCACAAACAATTTACACAAATGCACATACAACAAATTACTCCCTTCCAAGGTTACACAAATGAGTCTTACAAGCTCATTGAGAGGGTGGAGGTGGGCTTTTCCAAGGGGAGAATGCCATTACATACAAATTTTCTCACCATGAGTATTCAAATGCCTCTTCAAGACTACATATCCAAATGCCTCTTCAAGGCTACATATTCATGCATATCCAAATGCCTCTTCAAGGCTACATATCCAATATCTCCATACACATACTTTGCTTATCAATATCCACAAAATACAAGAATACAATGGCTTCCATGGTGCCCATACACCATGAACTTATCCCTCTTCTCCAAGAGAAGAGACTCTCACCTCATGGAGAGCCCAACTAACCCCTCCACCCGTAGGCCACTTCTTCCCTTCCCAAAGGGTGAGTAATGCCTCACACCCATAAACAAGAACTCCCTCATTCAAGCAAGAAGAAACAAGAATAAACCATGAAATCAAAACCCAAAATTCCTCCATTACAACACATTGTCACAAAAAGAACCAAGATTCATATGCATGAGAAAGCAAAATATAAGTTAATCTAAAGAGCAAGTAGAAAGGCTTCCATGAGAAGAGTAACCAACCTCCATAAGTGTGATGGAAATGGAAATTTGAGAAGAGCTTATCCACTATCTTTCCTCAATCCAAACCCTAATGTCTCCAAATGTGGAGAGTGGGTGAACACCCACTAAATCTCCTAAGGGCCTCTAAAAAGGCCTCCAAATTTCTACCCACCCACCATCCATTAATGCAAACTTGACTCTATGACCTTGTTGTCTTTCCTTGTCCCCCCATGATAAATGCATGATTGAAAGAAAGGGTGAAGTTGGGTAAAGATCATGACTTATCAAATTTCGAAGTCAAGGTTAAATGGGTCATAAAATAGGTTACCAAGGTCACTAGGGAATTATAGACATGCTCAAAACCTTCCTAACCCATAACCCTATCCATTAGATACTTAAATTATGCCAAAAATGACCCTTAGAACCCCTTATTGGTCTCAAGAAGTGACTAGAACAAGGATGAATTAATAAAAGCACATAACAAGTGTCAAATGACACTAATGATTACACATTACATACCCAAGGTCATGTCCTGGATGACAACAAGAAATTAACTAATAACACACCTGCAAAGATCCACATTTACAAGGAGTTCACATTACAACGAGGCTTTTAATCCCATATTGGATTAAGCCTTGGCTTACTCAATTCACATTTGTTTAACCTTGGTTCTCTGATTAATTCCATGGTTCTCTTACCTGCACACTCCTCAATTCAGCATCAATAATTCAAGGAAGAAAAACCAATACGAATAAACATATAAGATATAACATCTTCAATTTAATCAAAATTCAATTGCTTAGTTCAATTTCATAATTCAATTGCATCTCTAATGCTTACTAATCTTGTAATCCAATTGAAATCATGATCATCAATAATCTAACATCATCACAAGGTAATCATCAATTACTCATAACATCAATGCAGCGAAGATGTCTAACATGATATTCATTTGCAACATAGAATTCGATTGCATTCTTACAATCACTTTCTCATAATTCATGATTCAATGCATACATCTAATCACTTTCATGTAGTGCATAATTTAATTGCATATAATTTTATACACATAAGTTATAATTTCTACTGCGTACTCAAAGTCACATAAAGTACAATGCCCACATATAGATCATAATCCAAATTCAAGCTTGCAAACATATAGAATACATTCATTATTTCAATTCAATTCAATCTACATACTTTGATTGCATAACTTCATAGTACTCCTAATCTCAAAGATTCTCAATTTTCCTTAGCATGATATTTAAAATAAATCGATGGTTCAACATTGGTAAGGTGGTAACCATAACAATCAGGTCCTATAAAATTCTTATCACAAGTATGATTAAATTTTCTAATCTAGGAAAACAAAATGCAGAATAATCCTATTAGTCTAGGATCTAACAAATCCTTGTTCAGGGTTCTAAGAATATCACCAAAATGCCACTATGGTATAACCATATAATACACCATCAAAACATTACTTATCCTCCTCGTAGGAGTTACTAGAATCATCACATCAACTATTAATTAAATCCAAGATAAACTTAAGACTTAACACATAACTAATTTGGCATTTACATCTCGACTTCTCAAATCAAATCCTTATGACAAAAGTACTCAATGGAACCTTAATAGTCTAGTTGGATCTATGATTTGCAGGGTAACATACTGCATCCAAGATTCACTTACACTATTAATAACTCAAATATATCACCTCTGTCATTGTGACACTTAGTTGATAGGTACTGATATGAAGGTACAATATATAGGTCTATTTCAAGGTACAATTCTGTTAGGGATTTACCAATCATCCAGATACTTCAACACGCCTTAATCCTCCGACATCAAACTGTCAAGGAAAAGGTGGAAATGGGGTGGGCCTTACAACAATAAAGCTAGATGAAGGGTTTGAAGTCAATAGAATGTTGAACGAGGGTTTAGACAATGATTGGGCCAAGGCAATGGAGGATGCTTTAAAGCTTGTGTATGCTGATTGCAAGTTAAGTCATTTGACAACAATCCTTCAAATTCTTAACTTGCAAGTGGTGCATGGTTGGACAAATGAGAGTGTAGATCAGTTATTGGCATTATTATGTTCGTTGTTACCTGCTGACTCCACATTGCCAACAAAATGAAGTCAATGTAAAAGGAAAATCAGTAAGCTCAGATTGGGGTATGATAATATCCACACATGTGTGAATGGTTGCGTATTATTTCACAAAAATCTTGCAAATGATACTGAATGTCCAAAATGTCATGAAGCAAGGTACAGGAAAGGATTGAAATCAACTATGGTCTCTAGAAAAGTTCTTCACCACTTTTTGATAATCCCGCAATTACTACGAATGTATCGGTGTAGAGACATTGCTTAACTTATGTAGTGGCATTCTCTAAATAAGAGCACTGATGGGAAACAATGACATGTGCCTGATTCTAATATGTGGATGGAGTTTGATAACAAATGGCCCAATTTTTCTCAAGATCCTCATAACATAAGGTTGGTTTTGGCTCTAGATGGAGTGAACCCATTCACAGATCAAAGTATGAAATGGTCAACTTGGCCTATTTTTTTATTAAATTATAATTTTCCTCCATGGCTAGTAACCAAACCATTTTTCTTGATGTTATCATTGATTATACCAGGAAAGAAAAGTGTGACTTCAGATACAATAGATGCTTATCTAGAGCCACTATATGATGAGCTAATGGAATTGTGGACAGGAGTTGAAGCAATTCAATCTTTAAGGGATGGTCATTCAATCAAATTCACTTTAAGAGCTTCCTTATTGGTTACAATTCATGATCTTCCTGCATATGGTACATTGTCTAGTCTCACTGTTCATGGATATCATGGTTGTCCAGCTTGTAACTTTAAGGATTTTGTGAGGCACTCAAGAAGTTTGCATAAGTGTATTTATTGTGGACATCATGTTTATCTAAAAGTGGATCATCCATATCATCAACAAAAAACATGTTTCAATGGTCAAGAAGAGAATTGTGAAGCACCTTTGGCAATAACAGGTGATTACATTGTTGACAATGGAAAAAATAATAATATCATTTATTACAAATGGTGGTGTTCCTAGTAGTAGATATGATCCATGTAATCAAAGCGGTGTAAAAATGTTGTGAATATTCTATAATTTTCCATACTTCAAGGATATAACCATCAAGCACACTATTGACTTTATGCATATAGAGAAAAATATAGCCTATGCTATTATAGAAACTCTTTTTGGTGCTTTTGATACTATTTCATCACGTGAAGACTTCTGAGATTTAAAGATTCATCGAAATCTTTGGGTTGAAAAATATGATGGTGAAAAATATGGAAAACCTAGTGCTCCCTATGTTTGGACAAAAGAACAACATGCAAAATTCTTACAGTTGATGTCTCAGACTCACTTTCCTAAAGGATATGTAAGTACTACAATTAGAAGCCAAATTGACATTAATAGCTTAAGAGGCCTAAAGACCCATGATTATCATGTGATAATCAAGAACATTTTACCAATTGTGGTTAATATATTGGGTTTGGAAAAAGGGCCAAGATTGGCAATCATAAGGTTGGGGCTAATACTTAAGAGAATGAGTTCACATGTAGCAGATCCATCAAACTTTGACAGTTTGAGGGAGGAGGTTGTTGAAGTTCTTTGTCTTCTAGAATGGGAATTTCCACCAATAATCTTTAACATCTCTATGCATCTTTTGATACATCTAGAATATGAACTAGAGCATTGCAGTCTAGTAAGAACAAGATGGATGTATCCTATACAATGATATATGAAGGTTTTGAAAAAATTTGTTCGTACTAGGGCAAAACCAGAAGGTAGCATGGCTGAGGGATATTCAATGCAAGAGGTCATGGGATTTTGTACAGAATATATGAAGGATTTTGAAAATGTGAATCGACGTGTATGGGATGATGATGAAGATGAGAGAGTTGTAGGAGAAGTATTAGAGGGCAATGGATGCCGCTTCAAGCTATCACATCAAGAAAGAAGTACATTGCATGCATTTATTCTTCAAAACACATCTTCATTTGATACATGGCATAGGTAAAACATTCTACACAGTTTTTTATTTACTCAAATGTATTACACATTTATATTATTAATCTTACTATGTCATTAATGTTGTATGTAGAAAATATGAGGAAGAAAATCAAAGTTTCTTGCAACATCGACCTCAAAAGCGCAAACATCATAGTTTGGTTGGAGGTGATACTTTTCCAAAATTTGAAGAATGGATTGCCAGTGCTATTCATGATGCAAAAGAAGAAGTTCAACATATAACAATAGAGGAAAGTGAGCTTTCACAATCTCCACATTTATGGGCTATGCGATTTAATGGCATGTGGGCCTATGGTAGTCATTTAAGGGTAGAGCAAAAAGACAAAGGAAAGATAAATTGTGATTGTGTTGTTAGTGTTGAGTTTCATCATGAAATTGAGAAGAAAATCTATGTTGGATTCATCCAAGAAATTATTCAAGTAGATTTTGGTGAAAATAGTCCTATATTGTTAAAATGTAAGTGGATCTGACCATCCGCAGTATAATTTGATGAGTATAGAATTATACATGCTAATATAGGGCAATTCTTATCAGAGATGGATGAGCCATATGTTTTCCCTTTTCAAATCAACCAATCATTTCTAATTGATGATGTAAGAAGCCCAGGATGGTCATATGTCATTCAAACAGAGTCTCAAAATGAAAATTCATGGAAGTTGTTGATTTAATTCCTGATGGGCAATATATTAATCTACAAGAAACATTTGAAGAAGTGGATGAAGATGATGATGGACTGTTTCAAGAAGATATTTTGATTACCAGTGAAGAGACTGTAAGAGAGAATGTATTGCATGCCATAGATGATTATGATGAAGAAGATCTAGTAGATGCAGACATGAGTGATCAAGAATTGGACCTTGTTGGCAGTGCAGATGATTATTGATGAGCCCCATTTCATGAAATTTTATTAAAGTCTTTTAAGTTGTTTTAAAACTATGTTTATGTTTTGAGAACATGGACCTTCTTACTAATACTATGACCACTATCCTCCATGAGAATCTGTGAAAACTTGGCAAATTTGATATTACTATAATTATAAATCTGGCATTTCTAGTAAATTTTTGAGGGATTTTAGTTTTGATGTGATTCACATCAATAAAGCTAATTATTTCCTTTCCAAGTATGTTTACTCCTAATTCTTGTTATTTCTTTTGCAAAATAGTATATAGACATATTCTATCTGCAACAATTTTTTTAGCTTTTCCCTATCAGGGTATGGGAAAAAGAAGTCCATTCTTTTTCATTTAAAAAATCCAGTTTCAATTCAGTTTGAACAAAATTATCTAAAATAACTTTTACCTCATAAGTTTGGTGAATTACACAAAAATATATTATTGATTACAACTCAAATTTAATATTTTCAAAAAGTTTGCATAGACAATGTTGTTAAAGGAAATCTAGTTTAGTGTCTTAAACAAAATAAAATATCTATTTTCCAAGCCAACTTTAATCATACAGTTCCTAACTAAAGACTTGTTTTCTAGGTGAATTTTTTTTGGATGCTGGTGGAAGAAATTCACTCCATGTTAGTAGTCTGTACTCAACTTCTCTCACTTTCATCTGTGCTGGTATTTGCATCAAAATAAACTTGATTGGAAACATATTAGGATATGAATCTCAAATCTGCTGAATGATGCAATAAAGGATTTAAAACAAAAAATTAAATATAAGAAATAGAAGAAACCAAAGCACAGTAAAGGAAACACAACTTCTAAACCATCATGCACTATCTTGAGTAAAAAACTTCATATTCAATAGGACCCATATCAAATCCTATTCAAATAGTTCAATAGCAGCACTGATTCATATAGCGTAACATGTCCTATTCAGACTGTAATCTTTCTCTGGTTGAATCCTTCACTTGATTCAATAAATTCATTTTTTCTTCACCTTCAGATTTTAGAAACATGGTAAGGTCCAAAATTCCAAATAAAATGACTTTTATCATGCTAAACAAATATAGGGAAAGCTATATTAGTGACTGCTATAGCATAAAAGAAGCTTGACCGGATAACCAGGGGTACTAATGATATGCCACAATTGAGGAACTCACTCCATAGTGAAGGTAGATATGTCAAAGACAATTTTCTTTACATTAAATATATACTCACTATACTATCAATTATCTGCTGGAAAGTGTGAATATTGATAGCATCATTCATCCATACTATTAAATAATTCAAAAATGAAAACCATTCAAGATTGGTGATGAATTTTCATATCCCAACAGAAAAAGAAATATCCCTAAGAGGAAAACAAAGGCCAGAAACATACCTGTATCAGGAGGGGTGTCAAGAGAGTTAAGGGTGTTGAGATCCAGACCCACATGGTTGGCACTGGGATCCTGAAAATCCACACTCTAACTGGTGTCAAACTCCACTGCAAATAGATGGTTGGAGTCTTGGCCATTGCTGGTGGTGTTCAAGAGACCCAAGTAGACAGAGGCCTGAGCCCCAAGCAGAAGAGGGGAATGGTTTTCATTTTTGAATTATTTAATAGTATGGATGAATGATGCTATCAATATTCACACTTTCCAGCAGATAATTGATAGTATAGTAAGTATTATTTTTGAATTATTTAATAGTATGGATGAATGATGCTATCAATATTCACACTTTCCAGTAGATAATTGATAGTATAGTAAGTATATATTTGATGTAAAGAAAATCATCTTTGTCATATCTACCTTCATTGTGGAGTGAGTTCCTCAATTGTGGCATATCATTAGTACCCCTGGTTATCCCGTCAAGCTTCTTAGACAACTAATAAACCTAGATAACCAGAGGACAACATTTTACGAGGGAATTGGACTGAGCACAAAAGAGTTTGATATGCATGTGATCATTGAGGTGAGCTAGAATAGTGGATATAGGCTTACTACTTCGAAGAAAAATCCTATTGAATTATTATTAGTAGTAGCAGCATATTTTGTTTGGATATTACAAATAAATCAAAAGATTATAGCAATTGGAGAAATCTAAGATCCTAGCTTTATAAAGAACCTAAAAAGAATTCCTCTAATAGCTGCATTGGTGTCAGAAATAATAGCAACCTATATGATGCCACCTATAGAATTAGGTTCTATGGACTATGCTGATTTTGAGCCACAGGTTGTGTATTAGAAGCATACACTTGAATATATACTTTGATAAGGGAAACTATATGGACCTATTAAAGGATCTTTCAAGATGAAGATTTTGGTTTCTCAATGTTGTAACTACCTTTACTAGGTCTAGCCTTTCAACTGCAATCAGCGTAGAAGTGCCTTTAATAGTTAACACATGCACAAGTTAGGCTTTAAATAGTTCAGTATATTTGGTGATACAAATTCTGTTAATAAGCATGCACTATTGTTAATCCATGATGTAATATCTTTGTATCAGAGCAGGGTTTTTTCATAGGAAGAATTCAAGATCAATGGAAAGTTGTATAGCTGAATAATCAAGATATCAGCATACTATTTTGAAAATAGTAAATAATTTTATTCTGTTTGCCTTGGTTTTTCTTGAGATGGACTCTATCGTGTAATATTGATCATGGTTTGTCATGTCATGCTGACTTTTTTGTTACTTATGTATTAGATCACATCTTTTAATTTGAAAATAATTAACACAATGGTATGTATTCTCTTTCCGTAGTTGAAGCTAAAAGAAATGGGAAAGGCACATAATACTTTAAATGGTCATGGTTTTTATTTCATGTTCAAAGAGCTACAAAGGTTTATCATATAATTATGTGGTTTGGTAATGGTTAAATTAGTACGAGCATGATCAAATTTTGAAACCAAAGTTGTCATTCTAGTTTAGACCCTCTTTCAAGTTTATAGATATAATTCATAATGGCATAATGATAGATAAAGAAGACTGACAACAATTAAAATGGATAATAAACTAGTTATTTTATTGTTAAACCAATTATTCCAATGCTCACATTATTTGTTTAACAAATGGACTCAGTTTAACTGTGTTACTTGATACCTTCAAATAAATTACTTCTTCATTTTGTCATCGAGATGTTATTTCCAGCACTCCCTCCACCTCTCTCATATGTAACTCAATGAAATATTTATTCATGTCTAAGCAAATTAGTCACTTCTTTCCTTTTCTCACATACAATTATTTTTTGTGTTGATCATGTCAAACAAAGCTCTTTTTGAGTATCTTGTCAAGCATTTAGTTGTTGAAATTTGTCTTTGTTTACATTTTGATTCAACTTGTTGATTTATACATTATCACTTATTTGGATTTCAGGAAATGAGGAGAAAGAATGTGAGGCTCAAATTAGATGATAGTGGTGAGAATGCTGAAATTCTATTGACAAAGTATGAGAAGTTTCATAGAGAACGTGTGGCAAGGAATAATGAATATTTGTCACAGCTTGGATTAACAAATAGGTAAGTTGTAAATCTAGTGAGTAGTATGTTATTGTTTAATAGTGTTTACTAAAAATTTATAGGCTTGAGCTTTATGTATACAAGATATAATATGATATTTTTGGTTATATAGGAAAGAAACAAACTACATAGGAAATGAAAAAGGAAAACAAAAGGAAATCAAAGATAGAGTGCCGACAACTCGTAGAAGCCAACAAATTTGTGATTCAACAACACATGCACTTGGTGGAAACAATAGTTGTGATGATGTGCAGCCAGGTATAATGCATAATGATGTGCATCTTGATAAAGTACATGGTGACACACAATTAGATATAGAACATGGTGATGCACAACATCATGAAGATCTTTTAACACAAAGTCTCAAAGAGATTATTGAAAAACATGGGAGTCAAGGAACATAAAATATGCAAAAGCTTTTTGCAAGAGTGATAAAGGATGTCTTTGAGGAAAAGTCTATAAAGATAGGTAGTGATATAACTACTCATGACACACTTAATGTGGATAAAGATGGTGAATTTTAGGTTGCTGAAAGGAATGAAGAGATATTGCTTGCATCCAATGTACCTATTACATCTTCTGATGGAACAAATAAATCAGAAAAAAATATTGGCAGTGGTTTAAATATGGAAGATGTGCCTGCTTTTGTCAAAAGGAGAAGATTGAGTCAAAATTTATATAGATCTATAGAGAGGGATGCAAAATAGAGAAAATTAGAAGGCAAGAAGCCATTCTTGGTTGAGGTATCAAGAGATGGCAAGCCCATTGGGAAAAATGTTGCAAGGTGGGCCTCTGAGTTGGGCATGCGATGTAGAACCCATTTGGATATTTGCAAGGCAAACTTTGCAGATCAAGATCCATGAAATGTGGAAATTGTCATACAAAAGATGGGAAATAATTTCAAGACTACTGGTGGAAAAATCTCTCGAAGATATTACAAGAAAAAAATGAGAATTTTGATGAATAATTTTAGATACACTTGCAGAAAAACTATCATGAATGGGAAAGACAGGTTACAATCTACTCCATCTCCTAGACAATGGGAGGCATTGAAAGAAAGCATGAGTTCTGAAGAATATTTGATTAAAATTTCTAGAGGCAAGAGAGCAAGAGATAATGTAACAGCTGGATACACATTTGGCCGAGGTGGGTTGCAGGCTAAAAAGGACAAATTTGAGGTGCCTAATTTTTTGGTTCAATTTATGTGAATATTTATTGGAATTATTTATTGAACTAACTATTTATTGATATTAATGTTGTATTGTAGATGGAAAATAATAACAAAGAAGCAAGTGTAGAAGAAATTGTTAATTATATGGAAACATTGGATCCTAGATCTAACAACAATATGAGTTGGAAATCTAGTCCATCAAATGAGATCTCATAGCCATCTATTGCACGTCATGTAATAGCCTCTATAGATCATTTTAGCTCAAATGATGGGTATGAACAAATAATGAATTGCATACATGGACTCACTGAGAAAGTATCCCAGTTGGCTGCCTTTGCTCCACATATGGATGGACTGGCTGAGACAGTATCACAGTTGGCCACTTTTGTTAAGCCTATAGTTTCTACATGGAATGTCCATAATTTTATGGATTCAAATCAGGTAAGAGGCTCTATTCATGTAATTCTATTTTGAATTTTTTAGCATTGTCAACTAGTATGCTATTATGGTAATTTTCTGTTATGTATTTTCTGTGAAACATGTTGCAAACATCAGTGCAAACCTATGTGTTCAATCATAAATCTAGGGATTTAATCATTATTTTGCATCTTGATGAAATCATCACATGGTTTTTAGGATAAAAAATTCAAAACCTTGGAGAACCATGTCATATTAGAGGACCTCAGAGAAACTTTTTAAATTATTTGAGTTAAAAACATATGTTTGATTACAAAGGTTGATACCCATTATGAGTTGTAGATTACTCATTTGAGGTTTAAAGTACCTTCATTTTGCATCTTTCATTGCATATCAAAAAAAAATCGGCTAGAGCTATCAAAATTCAAAAGCAAAAATAGTAAGCCCTACTCTACCCAAAAAAATTTGAGCTTTAAAATAATTGTCACAAACGTTCAAGCTTGCATACAACTCTACTGCTTTGAATTCAAATATGTCTGATTCCCCAGACTCTAACTTTTAAATGTGTTAACCAGTAAACAATGTACTTCCATCTGCATTCCAGCTCAAACTTGGGCTATAAGGAATCTGCAATATACCAAGAAATAATAGTTGAAGAATTATTAAAAAGCATTCACCAATATTCAAGTACACAATAAAACACAGTGCAACTCTTGAGGAAGCCTAGATCCTCTCCAATAGGAATCATTCTATATCAAGCTAGTAACATAAGCCTTATCTACTGAACCTTCTCCATGTCATTTTGTTTTTGTTGTGTCCATCATTAATCTACAATTTATTCTGGGTAAAACTTACATATGGGAAAATAATAATTGCATAAAAATCAGAATGAAAATTACCATCACACATACAAAAGCAATCCCAATTTCACTAATGAATCAAATTTTTGAAATCTACTCTATTAAATTTGGTTTTAATTCCATTGCTCACTCAAATTTTTGAAATCTACTCTATTAAATTTGGTTTTAATTCCCCTGCTCACTCAAATTTTTAAGGTCTTAGGGATATTTAGTTAGGTAAATCCATGCTAAAATGAGTAACATATTTCGGGGATATTTAGTAACATATTTCTCAACCCATTACTTGAATAGTTATACTATCTTGAATATTACACTTTTGACAGGTATATCAAAGCCTCAACAAAAGATCTGGTGTTTGACAACACCCAATAGGCATTACAATAAAATTTGAATGACATTGCCATTCATTAGTTCAACTCCTCCAACTCTATGCAATTACAATATTAAAGGCATAAACTAGATAAACCAACTATAAAATCTATCTTGCAATGTGACATCAGAAAACCATTCTAATTATTCTATCATAGAAGTGCTAGTAATCACCATGAAACCATAGGGCAATAAAATCAATTATTTAGCAGATTTTTAAAACACTTAACAAGAGTTTCACTCCCAAAGAGACTTGCCCAACTCAAATGAAAGAGATGAATGGCCAATATAAGAGATTTCCCCACAAGCATCACAATTATATTCTTCATTTAAAAATCAGACTCCGATCTTTCAGTCAGAAAATGTCACAATAAAATAAGCAATAAACTAGCTGCTTACAGATAGAAATAAATTCTTGCATATATGGCTGGATACATACATACATACATACATATATATATAGATATTGAAGCCCTATATCAATATGGAAAAACATCCATTACCTACCTCCTGCTGCTTCTCTTGTTCTTTTCAAGGAAATGAATCTTGCTCCCCCTTGACTCCTCTTGCAAGTCAGTCAGCCCTTTAATCTCCTGGAAGCAATATAAATTATAAACAGATTTATTTTTCTATTAAATATAAGTTGCAGAGCATAACAAAGTATTCGAGTACATATTGCAGTATAAGAGGCTATAATTCAAAACAACAGCCACCCCCCATACCAAATACCTTAATACATCATCAGTGGGGTGCTGGAACAAAAAACAAAATTTACAATATCATCGGTCATAGTATATCAAAAATGACAATGCATAAGATAACTATTCTGTCTTGAACCAAGCTGTCCAGGGAGTTGGTCCATCAGACCATCTAAGCTGTAGATCATCCATAGTTATTATCAGGCACATGCGCTCACTCCTGTATAGGATTATCATCTATATCTGCACCAACCAAGTCACTGTCTCTATCATCTTCATTGTTGCTAGAAGATGAACTGTTGGGACCAAATTGTGCAGAGGAGGCATGAGCAGCAAGTCTGGGTGCTAGTTCTTCATCTCTGATCTTTTGCAGCTCTGCCAGTGTCATGAATATTGCAATCTCCTTTCTTATCTTACATAAGATTAGAACATGGTTTCCCAAGCTCTTTTTTCCTCTGCTACCTAATATCCTGCGTGTGTGTGTGTCTTTCCAGTTATAAAGTGATAGATTTAGTTATTTCTTTTTTTTTGGGAAATGAGTAGGGGGCTAGGCTATTGAATAATTATCCTTCTATTACAATGCTGTAGGCTGCATCATTAATTCATATTTACACATCTTAATTTTTGGTTCAATTTACTGTTATAATTTATGGATACAAAAAATTTTCTAACACTGTGTTTTGTATGTGGATTCCAATTGAGAGCATTTCTGTATTTTTGACCATTTTCAGTCTAATGCATGTTATTTTTTAGAGTGATATCTTTATAACTTGTTATGTCTGTGTACCCACTTAATGTTCTCTGCTGCCTAATATTTTGTTTGTAAATTCTCTATCCAATTTGTTCAGACCAACACTCTCATTAAATTTATATTCGGTTGCTTTTGTATGAATTTTCATATGCTTTCTTTTACTTGTAAATTTTGGATGAAGTTGCAAAATTTTATGCATGATGAATATTGTGAAGGTTGTGAGTTACTTTGAGATTTGTTTTGTAGATAATCTCACTTGTGTGGTTGGGTGGAATAAGTCATCAATTTCTTTCTTTAGTGTTAATTTTATCATTTGTTTTTAACTGCTTAATCCAACCATTACCCCTTGGGTGCACATTTCTATTGCTTTACTTATAAATTTCATTGGTGTTGATCCTCTCTATGGATTCGGCCTGGTTTACTTGCTTAGTGTGTAGGTTCAAATAATTGCTTATACATTGCATTCAATCTTTACTAACATTGTAATGTGGTCAAACTGATGAAAGTATATGTGATCTTCAGTGGTGTGTGCGTAATGGGGAACTCTATTCTTGAATCTTCTTTCATATCTATTACTTGTTTCCTTTTCCAGAGTTTTTATTTGAACTTTTTTTGGGTTATATGAATCAACTCATATTTGAAGAGTTGGATCGTTCCAACTTTGCTACAGTCCACCAGGAGAACTCTTGGCTTGTAATGTACCTTTTGCCTATCTGGTCTGTCTCTTTTATTAGTCTTTCTTATGTTTCTTAGGCTCACTTGGTGTATGTGGAGAGTTGGATCATTCTTCATTTGCAATAGTCCACTAGGTGCCTTTATTATTTGAAATTTTGAACTCTTGGCTTGTAATATAGCTCTGGCCCATCTGGTCTATCTCCATTATTATTTTGTCTGGTGTTGGTTAGGCTCACCTAGTATCTTACTTAGTTCCTCCTGTAACCTTCCCAGGTCAACTATGACAATGCTCTATGACTGTCCTCCCCGGACTTTGTCATGCTTCAGCAAAAGATATGGTCAGTTCAGCAAAGAACAGAGCAGCTCTGTTATAGATATTGCATTATAAATTTATATATCCTAAGTCTTATATGTAAAGAAATGGCAAAGCATACATGTGATATGTGTAAATAGTATTAATGAGATATTGTAATGGTGGGATTGCAATAGACAAAGAATGTAATGGCTTAGTGCCATAAAGTTAATGGCAAATAAGGATATACTTGTGGATATAAACAATATTATTGCAGTATTTTTTTTAACTAAAAATTATGTGACCCCTTCATAGTATTTGATTAATCAATAGCATTCTCTGTTGTGTTGTGTCAAAGGCTGAGCTCATAGGCAAAGAAGATTATGGGTAAGCAAAGAAGATTCATCCTCTTTTTGTCTATTAGTATGTCTACTGCTAGTATGTTTGAATTGCTTTCTTGACTTCTAAACAACAACATCCCTCTACGACTTTATATTGAGACAAGTAATCTAAGTAATCTCTACGACTTCAGGAAACCCATGACTCTGACCATCTTCTATTATGTTGTTGTCTATATTTGAAATTTAGTTTATGTTATGGGTTCTAAAAGGTAAGTACATATTGTTTTTTGCATGTCTTATGTAAGTTTCTCATTTTTTCCCCTCTGCTTGTTCTTTGCAAGGTTTGGAAAGAAGGTGAAGGCTTGGGAAAAGATGGTCAAGGAATTAAAGAGAATGTTACGGTTAAGAAGAAATGAGACTCCACAGGTCATTTCTCACTATCTTATTATATTTGAATTATTATATATGCTTATCACTCAATTTAATAGATACTTGGAATCTCTTTTTAATGTGCTTGCTTTCACTTATCTCCAAATATAGGTGTTAAAAGGCAACTAATAACTAGATATTCAATACTAAGGTATGCTTATCTTCTAAGCCATTTATGCTTTAATTATAATGTTATTTTAGTGTATGCCTATATTTTGGAGTTGTTACAACTTATCATGCTGTAACGAACATGGTTTAATATCATTATGAAGGAATGATTTCTATTTTCAATGATTTTATTTTATATATGCCTATAGGGTAGGACATGGAAGAAAATACCACCATTGCATTTAATCTACCATTGCATTGATCTATCTACTAACAATTTAACCACGTGTAGAGAAATTCTATCAAAGCTGCACAAAAATGCTTTGATGCCAACAAAGCTGCTGATATTGACAGCGATTGCGATGAATTAGTGGACATGAATGTGGATCAACAGAGTTATAGTTGTGGTAAAGTTGAGGTAATGTAATAGTTGTCAATTATCTATCCTAATATTCATGCTTGAAATGTTATTTTAAACGAATAATTATAGATTTTGCATTTTTCTAGATGTAAGTTAATTTGTCACAATATTTATTAGCTATCTTCATTGCACAATTTAGAATTGTACTTATTTCTTGCCAAGGTTTACATATCATACCCTCTTCCAGCATATGACTTGTACTTGTTTTCTCTTTAGTCTACTGTGCATACAGGAAAAGACACTCTCAATAGACCTATCTATAAAGCTCCACAATTTGAGAAGGATGTTGATAGTGAACATGTTGAACTGGATGAGGATCTATATGATATTCAAAGAAGACTTCATGTTAAAAGCAAGGTGAGTTTTATTTATTGTTGTGTATTTCATGGTATTTGTTTTAACACATGCAAGTACTATTTGAGCAAGTAATGGTTGTTTTATTATGTTAATAAGTCAAATGTTTACCTATGTGATAATTATTATGTTAATAAGTCACATAATTACCTATGCACTTTTTGTCTTTGTAGAAAAATATTCATGAACTCCAAGAAGGAGATAAAGTCAGAGTGTTGGATCCATTTGATAGTGCTGCTATTGGTGTTGGGCGGATCCATTCACTATCTATCATACATGGAGAAAACTTGAAAGGAACAAGTGATGAAAATGTAGAACTTGTGAGGGTCACAAGTAACGTACCACTTGTTTATGAAGACAAACTAGATGGAGCGATCCGTCTAAAAGAGAAAGAAGGATCCTTTGCACGGTGGCCAATAATTTTTTTGGAGAAAATGAATTAGTTGATGTTTATCATGCACTAGATACCAGACATTCATGGTGTATTTAATGAGTTGGAAACTCTTAATAACTTTGATATTTTTAGATATAATTATGTATACTCTCAATGTTGACATTTTATTACTTGATACATATTATATTTTTAAATTGTAGATTACCTTTCTTTCTCATGATGTTGAATATTGTTTGTATATGTTAATATATTTTTAATTTCTTTTATGGTTTACTTCAATTTTAATATATGCCTTTTTTGCATTTTTAAATTTATGTAATTTAATACATTATTTATATCACAACTAAATTTAATACAAATTAATGAGAACCAAAATATAATAGTGATTAAATATACTATTAGTAGATGGAAACATAAGAGTGACAATGACTAAATATATTACCAATCGATATCAATTATTTGTTATCGTGATTAAATAAATGACTAATCATTAACAACGTTGACTAAATTAATGATTAAAATGATCAAATATACTACCAATGGATGGAAATTAGTTGATACAAATGACTAAATATATTACTAATCGATATCAATTAAGTGTTAACGTGATTAAATAAATGACTAATTATTAACAACACTGACTAAATTAATGATTAAAATGATCAAATATACTACCAATGGATGGAAATTAGTTGATACAAATGATTAAATATATTACCAATTGACACAAATTAATGATTTTAATGATTAAATAAATGACTATCAAGATTAAATGAATGACCAATTAACAACAACAAATGACTAAATTAATGAGTAAAAATACTACCAAATTGATCATTCAAAACAACCAACAAATGACTAAAATTTGTTTAGTCACAAATTTGGTGGTGTTACAAATGACTGGTAATAAACTATTACTGGTCATGTGATCAAAATTGGTCATCTATATGTGATTTTTAGTAGTTTTTTTAGTCTAATTTTTTTGTTTTTGTACTAGTGTTTGTAGGTTGAGGAGTTGTCACTTCAGTCATGGCTTTCTTCAAAATTTCAGGATGTCCTAGAAGAGCCAAAGAGTCCCACATAGACATGGTGACATTCACCTTCTTCATGTTGTCTACAATGTTAAATAGTGTCAATGTGTGTACTCTTTGTTGTGCTTTCACTATGATGGGCTCCACCTCTTTGGAATGTTGGCTCTCTTTGCTTGTAATAGCAGGAACCTCCTTAGGTGTGATGGGATTAGCTTGTTGTACTGGCTCTGCAGATGTAATGGCTTTGGCATTGGAATCTTCCCTTTCCATGTCTTGAGCTCTCCTTTTTGCTCTTGTATAGGCAACAAAATCAACTTCATCATTGACTCCATTAAAGTTTGGTTGCTCCCAATTGAAAAGAGTAGTCTCTTTCTCTTGTGATTCTTGTTGAGGCACTGACCCACTAGATGAAGCCTCTGATTGAGATTGTGAGGCATTTTGAACCATTAGAGCTTGGTTCATCCATCCATTTGAACATGTAGCCTGATTGTGAGGCTGATTACAAGGAAAACACCATTCATTATCCATAGCCATATTATTTTGACTAGGAACCATATCCCTCATTCGATTTGCAGAATTTAGAGGTGTAGGGTTATATGGTTGGAATGATCTCTGATTAAAACATTGTCTTTGTCCTTGATAACCTCCTTGGTATGGTGGCCTATTTTGTTGATAAGGTTGTCCTTGATTCTGGTATTATTGCTTAGGACCTTGGCCTTGTGGCTGAAAGGGTGGTCTAATTCCTTGACCTTGTTTCTTCAAATTTGTGACCTCTTTAGTTAAGGTCTACAACAAGTTTGTCATTTCTTGCTAACTACTTTGTTGGCTATTCTTTATTTCTTGTAGATCTTGAGAGAAACTAGCTGTTAGCTCTTGACCACTAGTACTAGCCTAAGGTGCTAATATAGTAGGAATAGGGGTAAATGGGGGTACTTGGGTAGGTACAATGGGTTGAAGGCTAGGAAAAATGGGCATTGGAGGCCTTCTAGTAATCATGTCTGCTTGAATCAAACAATTTTCAGCCTTGACAGCTATGTCAAAAGCTTGGGGTAAAGAAGTACCACCCATAGACTAGATCATGATAGAAATTTGACCATTTAGACTTTGCAAGTAGTAAAGGAAAGCATGGTCAGTTGATGGTCTTACTAATACTGGAATCATATTCCATGTTTTGAGGAATCTACTATTGTAATCTATCATTTTCTCTTGAGAGTCTCTCTTAATGGTTGTTAACTACTCAATTAGAGACAAGTTATCTGATTTATCCTCAAAATGCTTGCTTAATGCATCTCCTAATTCATCCCATGAAGTAATAGAACCAATAGTTAGAGTTATAAACCATTCAAGAGCCTTACCTTTTAGAGAGGTTGCTAATAATTTTGTGGCCACATCTTCTTGAGTAATATTGTGTATGCTGCATATGGTGGTCACATCTCTTATGTGCTCAAAAGTAGTTGTCTGCCCTTCACTAGTGAAATCAGGTATACTCTTTAGTGCCACCAAGGGCACATCATGATGTTGAGAAAAGGATAATGGACTTCCCTGATTGAAAGGTGCAAAGGAAAACTATCTAACCATTGTAGGAGTTGGAATCTGAAGATTTAGAACTATGTGGGATGTATTTGCTGCTAGATTTGAATCTTCTTCTAGATCTCTGGTTAGGGATCTACCTCTTCTTCTAGAATGAAAGGGAAAAGGTCTCCCTTCTGAGATATCAAGGGGTGTTGATTGAACTCTCCTTGTAGGGGATGTTCTTTGGGTTGACTTTCCTTTATGACTTCTTCTTGAGGGAAACTCTAAAAATTTAGTGGGCTTTGAGCTCCTAGTCTCAATATTTCTCATAAACCTTAAACAAGGTTGTCCTGGAACTTTGAAATCAGTGGAGTCACCAGATATACTTGATAGAACAGCCTCTAAAAGGTTGTATTATGTAATATGTATATCAGAGATAACATAATCTTGAAACAATGAATTTCTTTTGTTGTAGTCCCACCGGGCATGCCAGAATTGTTATACACTAAGTTTGCACCCTTATTTCAAGCTCTCATAGTCTTGATAACCTAGTATAACATGGGAATCATCTCCATGTGTGGGACCTATGCTAATTGAGATGAGACCTCCAAGTTCTAGGCTAGTTCCTCTTGGATAATCACCTTAATTTTTTTCTAGACATGGAAAAGTAAATCTTTTGAGGGAAAGGAATAGAAGGAATGCATGGAAAGGGAAATGACTTGAAAGCAAACTACCTACTAGGTGATACACTAAAATTAGGGTTTGGATCTTAGTATAGAGGAATGGAATCAATGAAAGACTTAGGTCTAGTAAGTCACAACTTACTGAATAGGCTTCCATAAGTGTTTCATAGGAGGGCTTGAACATAAGACACAACTTATGACCTGCAAGCAAACATTCACTTCTGCAACTCGGTGTAGGATTGAGATAAGATTGTTAGGGGGCTAAAGTATACCCAAAAAAACATCTAAATCAAATCAAACACAATAACACACACAATTATAGAAAGTAAGAGGGATCAGGAACCCTAAGATATCACTAAAAAATGTCATATACTTTAATCCAATAAGAGATAATTTAGATAAGGAAGCACAGGGACATGAAGAATTGTCACAAAATACCTCTACAATGTTTGAATAATCAATGAAAGAAATACAACTGTAGAAGCTAGAGGGTAGGGAAAATGCCATAGATGACCCTTAAGAAAGATGAATTTTTTCTTTACAATTGTCTCACTATGAGCCCAAAAGCTCCAAAAATACAATATATACATAGTCAACTGCACGCAGGCAGGAGTCAAAAAATCTAACTAGGGTTACATATGTTTGACATAAAATAATATCCAACCCTAACTTAAACAAATATAATCATAAATGTTATTTCTATGAATATCTCAACTGATCAGATATTCATCTTTGCGTGCCCATCCCTGTACTACATCAACCTGTAGACAAGCAACTTGGAGCCATCAACTTTCCTACACATAGTCTCACCATGAATGCTCAAATTGGTACTCTCAAAAAGCAAGAAATGACCTATGATGGCTACGCAGATCTTCACATCATTTTCCCCAACTATAAACATCCTTTAAACATAAATTTTAGCTACCCATTTTGTCGCAACCGACCATTGGATCAAAACCTAGAAAAAACCCTACAAAGAAATATTTAAAATTTGAATATTAATGGCTAATTGGGTGGTGCCACACTTTTCCTCTATTGACGACCGACATTTAAATCTCAATCTCCTTTTAAAACATGACCATTAGATCTTCTTATTTACCTAGGAACCATTCATCTACAGAATTAACCTCAAGTCCACCTCGGGCTACCTTTTCTCATTGGTCATAGGACTGCTAATTGTTTTAACTGACCTTGGTTAAGTCTAGAAAATAAAAGACAAACCCTTAGTCACTGATTCGGGGAACCGTGCTAACCCTGGGCCCATTTTCTACTTGGCATTATTTTATTTGCTCTGGCCACCTCATTAGCAAACACCTTGGCAAGCTCTGACAATAGACCCACTAAGAACTAGATTCCAATCTAACGGTGGGCACATGATCTCATGGCCCCTGAATATTCTTTCAGATTATGCACCCGCCGTAGATTCCTTTAGAACTGGGACCCCTCAACACATCAGATTGATAGATGAGTCCCCATCATCATATAGCAGCCAATCATATGTGAGCACATTAGCACCAGGTAGCACATCGGACCCATGACCCAGAGCTTCTCATCGGACAGTTGTCGCATGATCTCATAGGGTTAGAAGATTCTATGAGATCATATGACCATCGTAGATCTTAGCCTTTCTGACATATCTGTAGACCTTCTGACATGGTCCCACTATAGATCCAAGCTGTTTCCTGGCTAACTAATAGAAAACAAGCACGTCACCAAAAAAGGACCCACCTGATAGACCCTGAAGATAAAGCAAGATTAATGGTTATCACATGATCACAAGGAATATTCTAGGCCCTTGCGATCATGTGACCACCATTGGATTGAAAGGAAAGGCAGCCCACTAGACCCTTGCTAACCTATCTCCATGTTGTACTCTCACCAACCAATCAAATGTCACCCCCTCAGATACACATAGCACATTTCCTAAAAATGGCCCCACTGACAAACAGCTGAATCACCAACCGCCGATGAATTAGAAGCTACCAAATTGGATGAGGTGGCACCAGTCCCACTGACAAGATACTACGCTGAAGGAAAAGGAAGATCAATGATCATCACAAGATCTCATAGAATTAGAAGATTCTATGAGATCATGTGACAACCGTAGATCTAGAATCTTGATTTGGCCGCTGAACCAAGATCACCAACCGAAATGGTAACTCCTCACTAAATCACAAAGTGTTAAGGGGTTAACTATTGGGAATCAGAGATTTGGTGACTGAAGGATTTTAAAATGCACATGCAAAATGAAGGGACTTAAGTGGCTGATAAAGTAACAAATAAATATAATAGGCCAAAGGGTTTTCTAACACAATGACTAGTTTTATGAATATTTTTAAGGACTTTTCACCTAGCCAGGGACCTAGAAACAGTTGCAGAGACCACAGGGGAATGGATAAAGCCATGAAATTTTGTAGAGTGCTTGGAAGGATAAAAATTCAGACCTTGAAATGGTAATTGGCCAAATTTGCATGCATATGAAAAATTAGGGTAATAGGTACCTACAACAAGCTAAAAATGAAGAAGTTTGGAACTTGTAAGATTTTGAAGAAATTTGATAGTGGAAATGCTTATGAAGTGGAATTACCAGAGGACACGGATATATCACCTATATTCAACATTTTCAATATCTTTGAGTATTTTAAATCAAATGATGAGATGGAAGATAGTTTGGGTTATCCTAAGAAGAGTAAAGACAATATTGAGAAGACCTTGAATAGTAGAGTAAGCAAGAGTACTAGAGGAAAGGACTAGATGGAATACCTAGTTTAGTGGAAAGACAAGCCATTCGAAGATAGTTCATGCATTATACAAGCTAAGTTGGAACTTTATGATTTAGGTAAGAATATGAGCAATTCTTGATGTGGACATCAGTTCTTTATCTTCCCTAAGTGTCTGATGCAAGAGCATCTTGGATCTTTGAGAAATCTTGCATCAACAAAAAAATTTCTTGTTTTATGTTCCTATAGTTTGTTTTCTTTGTATTCATTGCATCTATTGGATTCTTATTATGAAAAGTTAATGTGATGATGTAGACCTATTTGTGAACCTTCTCCTAAGAGCACAAATCTTAATTCATATGGACTTAAGATTTAGCGCCATTTTCCTTGGGTATCAATTTTTCGCCAGTTTTGCTTGAAACATGGAAGCTCTTTGCCTTGCATGGTTTTGTATGAGGAAATAGGACCTTGAAAATTTGAGGATTTTTTCTTGGATCACATATGGACATAAATTTTAGTTAACATTTTTTTTGTTCATTCTTTTAGTAGTTTTAGTTTTCTCTTCTTAAGTGGACCTATAAGGTAATTAAATGCCTAACTGTCCAACTTGTGGCTTAGTTGGCTATATAAAGAGCTTAGGTTGATATATAAATTAGTAAGTAGAAGGTAGAGAGATCACAATAGAAAAATATCAGAAGTATAAAACTAGGAGCATGTGAGCTGAGACTCTGAATTCATAATTCTCTTTGTATAAGGCTGAAACCCGTAAGGGCTCATAGTTGAGCATGTTGAAGGATTTATAATAATTGTACCAGTATGGTTTCCAGTTGCCTTGCCTTATTTTATGTTGTTTTTTCATTTTTTCATGTGAATTATATATTACTTCCATGTGTAACTTTGAGTAGGGCTTGTTTGTAGATTCAAGTGGAGTCAAATCTACTTGATTCTTCTTGTATCTTCCCTCTCCTTGCATCATATGCCTTGATGTTTATGGTTACTTGCAACATTAATTTTGAAACCATGTTAAGGTCATCTTATCCCTTATTCATTAGTGCTTACATGTGTTTCCTACATTATATCTGATATAGATCATATTCATATCTTCATAGTTGTGTTTGCACTAGTGATGGTTGTATGATCTTGCAATATCCCTTAATAGGGCTCAATGATAAAAACAAGGACCTATTTATTGACTCTTGAAAGTTTCACTTTGTATCTTCATAGTAGTTTTCATTTTTAGGGTTCATTCTAGTTTGCATATGAGTTAGGAGAGGTTCTCCTTCGTCATTATCAGACAATTTGGTCATCCTTTTTCAACATTCTCGATTCATTTTCGAGATCAAAAATAAAATTCAAGTTTATTTTCTTGTTCTTTTGAGGCTTATCTTTTCATCCTTTGAGGAAAACATTGATCATATTTCTCCATAATCACTTTCTTTAACCTAATGCTAATGATATACCTTCCTGGTCAACCTTATTCAAACTGGGGAAAATTTTTCATCACTTGGTGGTCAAACTTGGTCTTATGTGCTTATCAATCATCTTGAACCTTGTATTATCATGATTTGATCAAATCTATCTCATTTTTGCATCTCCTCTACCTCATTTCAATTTCGATCCCGAGGAGGCAGGAATAACCTATCTTTCAAAGCTACAAATTAATTTTGTTACCTTATTGTCTTGAGTTTCAACCTTTTTTTCAGTGTTCAGTTTCACTTCAAATGTACATTGGAATTTTTCTATCTTTTCTAGTTCTCATTCGATCAAGTTTGGGATTAGTTTCCTTTTTGTGCTCTATTCTATCAAGTTTGGAGTCAAATCTTTATCAAGTATCTTGTTATCTTTGCTAGTTCTCATTCGATCAAGTTCTGCATTAGATGTCTTTTTGTGCTTTGTTTGATCACATTTAGAGTCAAATCTCTATCAATTACCTTTACATCATCATTCTTTGACTCAATGTGTTCCCAGATCTCTCACACATTAGTCAAAGAGGGGCAAATGTAATCACCCAAAAATGGTCTAGTAAACTTTGAGCCCCTTTCTAAATATTAAAATTTAAATACTAGACTAAATCTTGTGCTTAATCAATTTTGCATATTTATTTAATCTTTTATTCCTTGATCAAATCATCATTTTATCATTAATTTGATTATATCCTAATGTTTGACCACTTTATCCTAATCTTTATTTAATTAAAAGAACATGCTCCCTTATAATTAAATAAAAAATCCTTTAAATTAAATAATAAAATCACTTTATCCTAAGTCACATTTAATTAAAAGAACATGTCCCCTTTTAATTAAATAATGGAAACCACTTTGCTAAAAATAATAAATAATAAATTAAAAATAAAAATAAAAGTACACTTTCCAATGAGATAAAATCTTTTGACTTTTGAAAAAGGCTTTTTGCCTCTTCATCTCAAGCACTTATTATTTTTCCTCTTAATCATGTTCGTTGATTTTTCCTCTTGAGAATCTTGAGCACATGGATCAACCAGGATTTAATCTCCACCATTTCTCATTTATTTTTACCTCTTAACCTTGATTGTTCGTTCATTTCCAAATTCAATTAAAATGAGACTCTCTCCTCATTCTTGAGATCCCATCTCTTGCATTACCCCATCCTCATAGAATTCTTAGCTTCTTGAGGTCTTGAAATCTTATTGCAGGTTCTTAGAGTCTTGGCATCTTTGAATATTGGCATCTTAGCATCTTGGAATCTTGGAGTCTTACAATCTTGGCATCCTGGAGCTATGAAATTCTTATATCTTTCATATTGAATCATTTCATCATCATTATCATTTTCTTTCTTGCATCTAGCTTAATTCATCTCATCTTACATCTACTTTTCTTGCATTCTTGCATATCATTTTAGCCTTAGATCTTGCATTTCATCTTAGATTTACTTTGTATTATCATTTGAATCTTTCATTCTATGGTTCACCTTGCAAGGTTCTTTCTTTAAGATTCATTTGAGAGTTGTCATTCATAATATCTACATGGTTCTTCCATGCTATATATAGGAAGCTATAATCCACTTCTTGAGATCTCCTTCTTCATTAATTCCCTCAAGTGTAATGGTTTATAGAAGTGACCTCTCTTTTTTCTACACAATTGTTATGAAAGTAGTGCAAGTGAAAAATTTCAAAGTTGCAAGAGTGATCTAGAAAGTCTATTTGAAGATGAAAGACAATAAGAAGAGTGTGAAGGTTTACTAGCTAGGAGACTACTGAGAGGAAAAGGAAAATACCAAGGTAAACTATCTTTGAAATTTTTCAAATGCAACAAGATTGGTCACATTTCATATATATGTCTTGAAAACAAAAGTGATGAGAAGAAAGACAACCGAGATAATAACAAAAGAGAGAATAGATTTAGGAGATACCAAGATTTTAAGAACAAAGGTAAGAAATCATGATACATTGTTGAAGAAGGAAAAACCAATGATGATTCAGATAATGATGAAGATGAAGAGGTTTTGTATGTTTCTATCGAGGATGATTCTGATGGAGAAAGGTATGAAGAACAAAAATACCTAATTTAACATGTTAGTAAGAATGATACATGGATAATAGATAGTGGATGTTCACATCATATGACTTGTGACACACATAAGCTCATTACTATTGAAGATCATGATGGAGGTTATGATAGATTTGGTAATGATGCTCCATATCCTGTGAAAGGTAATGGTTCTATAATTCTACTAGATAATACACAATGTGATGATATCTATCAGATTGAATGACTAAAGTATAATCTATTAAGTGTGGTATAACTGTACAACATAGGTCACCAACTAGAATTTAAGAATGGAAAGATAAGAGTATTTGATTAGAATGGAGGTCTGATTTCCATTGGTGAAGAGTCAAAAGGTAAACTATTCTACCTTGATACTACTACAAAGAGTTGTTTATTTGATAAAGTTGAGGATGTATGGTTATACCATAAGAGATTTTATCATGTGAATTTTGACAACTTAATTAAGGTGAGAAAAAATAATAGAGTAAGAGGTCTATCAAGATTGGACAAACCTAAAAATGTCATGTGTAAAGGATGTCAAGTTGGTAAGATGACAAAGTCAATTTTTATAAGAAAATCTTACTTTACACAAGGAATTTTTGAGTTAGTACACACTAACCTATGTGGACCTATGAGAACACAAAGCTATTATGGTTATAGATATTTCATTTTATTTGTTGATGATTATTCAAGAATGATGTCTATCATTTTTTTTAAGGATAAATCTGAATCTTTTCAAATGTTCAAATAGTACAAGGAAAGAGTTGAAAAGGAAATTGGAAGACAATTGAAGTGTCAGAGATCTGATAGAGGAGTTTAGTTTACATGGATGATTTTACACTTTTCTATAATAAACATGGAATAAAGAGACAAATGTTTGCACCGAGGAAACCACAAAAAAATGGTATAACAAAGAGAAGAAATAGATCCATTATTGATTTTCCAAGGACATTGATGATTGAGGAGGGTGTATCTCAAACATTTTGGAGAGAAGTACTTAGCAATATAGCTTATACACTAAACTGAGTACAACTAAAAAAAGTACAAATATGATGTAGTCAAGGTTGGAGAATCCAATTAAGGACTATCTGACCTTTCAGCCAAACCAATACACAGTGAAAATACACAATAAAAAGAATAGATCTAATAGAGAACATAAATCTTTATTCATCAAATCACTGATTACATGTAATGTGTCAGGTTGTAAGGCCTTCCTAGTTACGACCAAATACAAAGCAAGTAACAGTCTACAAGGTCTCACCAGATCCAAATCTTTTCCACAACATCAACATTCAACTAGCCCAGGTCTGCAACACACAACACACTAGTAGGCACCCAGGAAAGATCTAAACTTGTACTCAAACTTCCAAACAATCTTCCTGCTCCTAAGCTCCAAGGCTACTAACTCTTCTACTTGATCCTCCTCCCCATAAACAACTACCCAATCATCCTATAAATATTGATTCCCAGCCACAAGTTGGCTGATGAAACAATTAACCCTAACAAACAAATATTAAATGCCAAAATATCTGTTGGCTCTCAAATAGCCTTACAAATAAAGAAACTCTTTAAGATGGCCCCAAATGATCATCAAATCCACATAGAAGAATGAAACATGCCAGATCTAGGTCCTCTCATGCCCAATGGTCAATCCATAACTTGAGGAGCACGATCCAAATTAATGGAACCAGTCAGCCAAGTTGATCCATCCAAACAAATCAAGTCAGCAAGCAAGAACACTGAGCAATAGAGAAATAAATGAGTGCCAGAAACTGACCATGCCAACCATGACTGAGTAATGCAGTTATCACCAAGCATCAAGAGACACTGACACCTTTAGTTACTGAGTGTTCTTCAGAGATCGAGCACCCTAGTAACCATTGAAACCAAGCAACCAGTCTCCCATACTAAGCAAGTACTCCACCAAACCATGATCAAAACTAGCAATCAACCTTTAAAGACAAACATATTTTTGGTTGATATAGGATTTTCAATAATCCTAGGATGCTCCTGCATCAAAATAAGACTCCATATGAAATCTAGTCTAATCACAAATTGAATGCAAGTTATTTCAAAGTATTTGGAAGTAGATGTTACATTCTATAGGATGCTAGAGATGTAAAGTTTCATCATAAAGTTGATGAAGAAATATTATTAGGATATTCTACAAAGAGAAAGGATTACAAGTTCTTAAACAAGACTACTACCAAAATTGTATAAAGGACAAATGTAAGGATTGACGAATTTGAGGAGAAAAATAATAAAGATGGAAAAAAGGAATATTTGTATATGTTTAAACTAAAGTTCCTAATACCCTGCATGTAGTACAAACCAAGGATGGAGCTAAACAGAGAGAGCCACCACCAAATGTTTGAAATGAACAAGTTACATAGCCTACTGAGCCTATTCTAGCCAAGTATGTGAGAAGACACCATTCACCGAGAAATATAATTGGAGACATGAATGTTGGAGTTATGACAAGAATTAAGTTAAGAGATAATACATTTTTTAATTTTTGAATTTGAGCCAAGAACTGTAAAAGATGCATTGGATAATGAAGATTGGGTTAAAGCTTTGAAAGAAGACATAGATCAAATTTAAAAGAACAACACATGGACTTTGGTATCGAGACCTAAAGATAAAAATGTTATTGGTACTAAGTGGATTTTTAGTAACAAACAAAATGAACATGGAGATGTGATCAGAAAAAAAAGCTAGATTGGTTTGCAAAGGGTATGCACAAGAATAAGGTATTGATTATGGTGAGCCTTTTTCACCTATTGCTATATTCGAAGGAGTTATAATTTTTCTAGCATATCCATCTTATAAAGCATTTAACATTTATCAAATTGATGTTAAGTCTTCATTTCTTAATGGTATTCTTGAAGAAGAATTTTATATTGAACAACCTGAAGGATTTGTTGAGAATACTAACAAGGACATGTTATGAAAATTGCACAAGGCACTGTATGGTTTGAAACAAGCACCCCGAGCATGGTATGAAAGGTTACATTCATATTTAATCAAGATTATATTTCAAAGAACAAATGACAACAAGAATTTGTATTTGAAATATGATAGTAATGATAGGATTTTGATTACTGAAATATTTGTTGATGACATTATTTTTGTAGGAAATAACACATTGAGTAGTTCTTTTGCTGAGGAGATGAAAAAGGAATTTGAGATGTCCATGATAGGTGAAATAAAATTCTTCATAGGACTACAGATTCAACAAGTCAAAGATGGGATCTACGTCACACAGTCAAGTACATCAAGGAGATCCTAAAGACATTTGGTATGGAAGATTCAAAACTGCTTGGAACATCGATGGCTACTAGTTGCAAATTGTCAAAAGAAGATGAGTCAAAGGAAGTGAATGAGACACTCTCCCAATAAATGATTGGTAAGGTATAGTATGTTGTACATAGAAGATCGTATATTGCTTATGCAGAAGGTATTATTGCAAGATTTTCTAATATTCACTATTTAGGTGATGCCTGAAGTTGTGTAAAATTATTATCTATGCAATGAGATATCGGTACATGCTAAGTATGATCCATTGTCTGAGAAAATTTTTCAAGAGTATGTATCTTTGGCATTTTTGTTAAAGAGGGAGAATAAGATGTTCATGATTACAGAGAAAGAGGGAGAATAAGCTATTGTTGTTGAGTAGAAAGAAGGAGAAAATGGAGAACCAATGATTAGAAGAAAAGAAAGATGATAGAGTTTAGAGGGAGAAAAGGACATAACACAGTGGCCGAGAAGACTAAAAAAAAGGGAACTATAGAAAGAATTGAATAGATATATCAGAGTATTACCATCATCAATTGATAGTATTTCCATGAATACCAAAGAGGGAGATTGTTAACCCCAACTGATGATTATGATGATGATGATTATGAAGGTTGGTATCAAAGGTATACAAGATTGTAGAAGGATTAGATCAGTTATTATTTTGTCATTCATTCCAAGCTATTGATTTCTGGTTTATACTAAGTTCCCATATCATTCAGAGTATGATATAAGTTGATTGAGTTAATGAAAAGGAGGAAGTGAAGAAGTTAGAAAAGATGAATAAATTAATTGGGAAGCTAATACATCTCAGACAATGATAAGGTTATAACGGTTTAATTATTTTCTACTTTATATTTGATGATATTAATTCAATAAAGGAGATTGGATAAGTGAGCAAGGAGTGAAGTTGACAAGGAAAATACATAGTTTAGTTACCAAGCAAGAAGAGTCATTCAGTAAAAGGAAAGTAATTATTGTTGGGATTTTGGAAAGATGTGTAATGAGAGGGGAGGGGTGAATCAGTACCCTTAAAACTTTTCAAACTAAATCTTTGCAAACATGAATATCACTAATTGACTATGTCAATTGCATTTAACATACATCCAAAACATAAATAAAATATAAATACATGTAATCTAATCAATAAACCATTCATGAAAATTCATACATATAACTCAAGTATTTTGGTATCGCATAAACCCTTGTTAGAAGTTAAAAAATGTAGTGGGGATGACACCCACAAAGCTTCACTACTGGAGTAACAAAGTTTGTTAATTAAGGATACAAATATTTTGATCATTTATGTTGATCTTACCCTGTTAGGATTAACAATGATATCAATTATATCTACCTAGTTAGAGGATTTAGGAAACACAATTAAGTGTGCACTCAGTTAGGAGATTTACAAAAGAACTGTTAAGTTCACTCTGTTAAGAGATTTAAAATCTTCTACAATGTTTAAAGAGTAATAGTAGGATTTGATCTGTAAATAGAAACTTAACATGCCTGATTCAGATCTATAATGTACTTATCTATTATCACCTTATTGTTATTGATCTCTTCTCTAAAATCTTCTCGGTAGCCTTCTACTTTTGATAAACTGAATGTTCTATCAATTCTTGTTTATCATAACCCTGTCTGATCTTTAGATGTCTTCCAATGAAGTGGCTACTACATGTGTGATGATACATGTCAAAATGACATTGCTACAAATTTTATATCGAACTGATCTTGACCTAATTAGGGTTTAGACTCTATCTTAGAAAACCCTAGATCAACATTACATAGGAATCATCAATAATTAAATGATTACATCCATATTAAAATTTGTCTCGATCTTCGTAAACCATTTGCCTTGTTTTTTGTGCCATTCCAAACTGCTATATCATTTCCTATTTCACTCGGTAATTTACTAGTGCTCAGTTCATATGAATGCCCAATGACTATTGTGCTCGGTACTTGGTGATAATCTAGCTCGGTGAGAGTTCTCGGTCAAAGCTATATTCAGTTAACTTAGTGATCTACCTCGTGTCCTTCTAGGTGTCTAAGCTCTGTGTATTAACTAATTTTTCTATCTTATCTCCTTTGCCAACTATATGGCTCAATGATACTAATGAAAACCATTAATACTCTTTAGGAGTAACATTCTCCCCCTTTGGCATTAGTATAAAAAACTTTTATGTATATGTATCGACTTCAACATTTGAACTTGACTAAAAATGTGAATCTATGTGAACTCCCCCTTTGTACATACTCTTAGTGTGAAGTACATATAATAATATATGGAATAATATATATATATATATATATATATATATATATATATATATATATATATATATATATATATATATATATATATATATATATATATATATATATATATATATATATATATATATATATATATATATATATATATATATATATATATATATATATATATATATATATATATATATATATATATATATATATATTCTCCCCCTTTTTTGAAATTAATGCCAAAAATGTACTCACAACTTGTCACAAATGTTCTGATGGGTTTTTTGTAATGTAGCCAAGAGGTTTTCCTAGTCCTCTTTGATATTCTCAAGAGAAATGTGCTCTAATCGGAGTTGTGCATGCATATCAAAAATATTTTCCAATACATATATCTTTGGGGTGGAAACTAAATCTTTTTCCTTATTCACATGTCATTGCATCACCTTGAGGTGTGGAAGTAACTCTACATGTAGCTCGGTTACTTGACCTCTGATTGTATCTTATTTCTTCCTCAATTCTAATCTTAACCACTGGATTTATTGAACTTTATCATAATGCTCATAAAATGCATTTGGCTCACTTAAAAGATTATTTTCACTGACCTTGATATCCTCATATCACTTTTGTATCCTTTCACTAAGCTCATTAGTGAAGTGGTCTATAGTGCATAATTTGTGCAAAATTGTAATAACTTATTGAATAATAGCATCAAGCTTGATTATTTCCTTAGATAATTTTACTTTATTTACTACCACTTCCTGGTTGGTTCATTCTACTAGCTTCAACTGTATCTTGGGCTCTTCTATTTCCTCAATTATTTTATCTACGTCTATATTTGGAGCATTTATGTTGCCGGTTAGAGTAGAAAGTTTATCAATGATGGGAGTTGTCTCATCAACATTGATATCAGGGACTACTTAAATCAAAATTTCTCTAACATCCTCTAAGACATGTTTATGTTTACTTTCTTGTCTTAGTTTTTCTTGTGCAACCTTCCTTGTGCACAATTCACCATACCTTCCCAATGCTTCTAGGTCTAGAGTCCTCGGGTCCCATGTGGGGATTTCTATGACTTCATCTAATGTGACTGGACCCTTACCATGTTTTTTCTTTTTCTTCTTCTCTGGTGTGGGAGATTTTCCATATGGTACTAGAGCTTTGGTCTTTGAAATAGACTTTTCTTGCTTGGTAGACACACTCTCTTCATTATCCTACCCTTTGACTATTGTCTCTATTTCATGTCCTCGGGCTTCTTTATTGGTGTCTCTTGTAGATGTATCTACATTTGTTTCAGTGGATCTCTCTTTACTTTCTCCCTCTTTTTTTAGGCTCATTTGTGTCTTTTTTCTCCTCTACACCTTGTCCTTTGGTTGTGTCCTTATGTTGCTTAGGTGTTTGATCCTCAGGTTTCCCTTGTGTATAAATATCA
The DNA here is from genome assembly GCA_027943335.1 of Chamaecyparis obtusa. Lineage (NCBI taxonomy): Eukaryota > Viridiplantae > Streptophyta > Pinopsida > Cupressales > Cupressaceae > Chamaecyparis > Chamaecyparis obtusa. The sequence continues at coordinate 2,802,636 of BSBK01000938.1, forward strand.
ATTGCTTGTACTAATATTAGAAAATTACCTGGTATGTCTATTGTTGTTTCCTTAGTAGGTTGGTTTTCTTCAGTATTACCTATAGCCATAGTGATGTCTTCATCAGACTTAGCATCATCATCAAGATCTCCATTTGTAATGTCTTCAATTAAGACTTCATCTGTCCCAATTGTTACTAATTTCTCAAGAGCATCATATGTGTCCTCTTCACTATATCCATTCGAATAGAAGTCCTCGACATAAGTGTCATCTTGTACCTTGGTGTCAGATATATGAATTGGCTCCTTTGTGGCTATGTCAACATTGTCTGAATGTACTCATTTTCCTTTTCTTTTAACTTTCTTCTCATGGATTATAGCCAATGAAAGTTTATCTTCTTCTACCCTTCATTCCAAAAATTTTGTCCATAATAGATTTCTATTTTCATCAACCTCTTCAAGTTTACTTTTGAAAATGTTAAGTGCCTGACATTTCATCAAAAATTGATTGTCATACTATTTCATTATCTCATCAATCTCATTTACTATAAGATTAGGCATGGCCAAAATTAAAGAATGTTCCCTCATTTTCTTTTATATATGCAAGGCATATGTCCACCTTATCAATACCTTGTCATGTACATATCCTTGGTTGACATATGTACATACCGATTCATCTTAGGGTGACCTAGTCTACCCATCTCTCTTATGTTTTCAACTAACTCATCTATAGATTGACTCTTATTTACAACAACTTTAAACTTAATTTGATCATCTTCTTCTTTAGAGTCTACATCATCTTTTTCTCTTATGAGTCTTCTCCTCCTCTTTGGTTCCTTGGTGGTGAATTGTGCACCTCTTTTCTTCTTTGGATAAGTCTTTGTGGGAGTAGGCCTTGTGATTTTAGTAAATCCTTTCTTCAAGGGTGGAGAAGTGGATGTGGAGGATCTTTTCCTTTCTTGTGTAGGTGTCTCTACTTGTTTCCTCTTCTCTGTGGCCTTTACCGGTGCAGCTTGAATTTCCTTATCTGACTTGGTTTCCTCCTCATGTTGACTATTCTTGATCAAAAGTTGTTCCTTGGTTGCTTCTTCAAGTAGCTCATTTGTTTCTTTTTCTTCTTCATCATCTTCTCTGAATTGTTTCACCAATTATTCCATCATTTTCTTAGATTTCCTACTAACCTTTACTTTGACTTGATCCATTTTTATCCTTAATTTTTCTTCCTAATAGGTTCCAAACCTAGTAGGTTTATGATTTTTGGGTTTGGTCAATGGTGCCTTTATTGACCTAGAGGCTTGGTCAATATCTAGTTCCTATCCCATTAGAGGTGACCAAGCAGTTCTTGGATCAACTTCCTTGATTGAGGTGGTGACGTTGTCTACTAGAAAATATATATCTTCATTATGCTTCTCAACTAAATGACCTGGAATTTTGCTCCTTTTGTGCATTTTGTCCTTAAACTTTCCAAAGTAATCATCCATGATAGTCACAAAGTTTTGACCTAAATTCTTGATAAACTCACTTATTTATATGATGATTAGTCGGTTGAAATCCCAATCTATATTACCTATAGATGGGAAGTAGTTTTGCAAGTAGAAAAATATGCAAACCAGTAATGAACCAAAACTTACATGCATTGGTCATTGCTACTCAAATGGTTCTCATATTCTCTTTTAGTTGTTTCAACAGTAGCTCAAAGAGGTCTAACTATAGACCTTGATAAATTTTTTTTCTATATCTACTGCTCTGCATGGGACACTATTGGGCATGCTAGATTCAAAAATTGTGTAGCTAATGACATAGTTTCCAAACCTTTTTTTCCAAATTAGTGATGGTTTTAATTATCATTCCTCTAGAATCCCACTCAGCTCTTGTTAGCTTCTTAGTTTCTTTCCTTGGTGGATTCCTTATAGCCTTCACCTTATCACTTGTGGGGTACCCAGTAACCACATCAATGATATCCTTAAATATTTTAACTAGTTCATCCAAAAATATTTTACCTTCATGAACATGGCTAAGTATAACCCTAATCTATTCAAACTTAAACTCCCTTGAGAAATATAGGGCATTTGTCAATCCTTTAACTTCTAGGTGTTTATGATCATCCTTAGTCTTTCCATTCTCACTTAGCTCTTGGTATGTTGACTGAAGTTGAAACTCTTTGATTTTATTTATCTTGTAGTGGATATAAGAATGTATATCCTATACTGGTAAAAACCTAGGTGGTATGCTAGAAAATGCACCTATTTAATCAATTTGTGAAGTGATCTTGAGATGCAACTTATATTTAGGTTCCTCACATATTGTGGACTTGATCAGTGTGACCTTCTTGTCACTTTTGGTCTTGGATTTCACAATCTTGGATGAAGATGTCATTTTTCTTTTAAAAAAATAACTCTATGGCTAAGAAATTACTTGGAATGATGATAAATAGCTTGGGATATGCTCAAATCTCTGTCAAATGCTTGAAATTATCTTTTCTCAAATTCCCTCAAATCATTGTGGTTCAGCTCTTGATCACTGTGTGTTGAAATGACTTCATTGTTGTTTATTTATACCTAAAATATCTTTTCTTGCTCTAAGTTCTGCATTAAATGGTTTACCTACCTCAACTTGGTAAACATAGTGATGCTTGGTTATCACTTTGAAGCTTCATCTCAATTAACAATAGATATTTCTCAATTGATACTTCAACTCAATTTACCTTTCCATTTTCACTGACTAACAATCTTTTACTTGGTCACGCTTTTACTGACTATATATATTTTAAGTTCAAAACATACAATACCCTAGTGCATCTTATTTCATGTTGATTTAGTGTTCATTTAATTGATATAATGAACTATTGTAAGATATAACCAATTGAAATTTAGTTCCATACTTACTTGAATAGCTTATAGCTGGAAATGGTGAAATCACATAATCCAAAAGATGAGGTGTCACCGACTGTTGTACTTGGTCCAATATTATCATTCATTTCTTTTCTCCACATTTGATTTCTTATCCTCATGATTTCTTCAATTGTATTACCATTTTTATTAGCATTTACCTCTAGTTCTTGGTCTCTTCTATCTTTTCTCAAGTGACCGACCTTGTGACAGTACAAACATGCCATTCCAAAATTTGTCTATTTTTGAGATCTTCCTCTCCAGTTCTCTCATACAATTTTTTGCAATATGTCCATATCTACCACATGTTGTGCAACTATTCCAAGTGTTGCAATCCCAAGTATATGCATTACCTTTCCTTCTTGGTTGATGTATATTGTTTTATCCTTTTAGTTTCCTAACTTGCTTCATCTTTGTCCTACATTCTTTTGATGTGTGTCTATGCCTATTGCAAGTGAGACAATAATTTTCCATATAGTTCTTCTTAGGTGACCTATTCAACTTTGATACTCATGTGCTTGATGTCCATACTTATTGTAGTTATAACAATAACCATCAAATTTAGGAGTGGATTTAGGAATACCTTTTTCTTTTCTTCCCCAAACATTTGATGTTTGGTCTGGTTTTCCACAATGATAGCATGATAACTTCTTTGGCCTTGGATTCACATAGGTACTCTTCTATTCATCTTGTCTTGATGACTCTCTTTGCTTGATATAGCCTAAACCAGTAGTGTTGTCAAGTCTTCTTTGAATTCTTAGGAACTCATCCATCCTTTTAGTAATTTCTTCATCTCTCTTAATCATATCATTATGTTGTTGTTGAATCTTTACTTCATTCTTCAATCTTTAATTTTCTTCTCTCAATTCACCTATGTCTTCTAGTTTCCTAGTAAGCTCACTGTTTACTCAGTTGACTTCGTGACTCATGACAACCATCTAATTGGAAATTTCAAAATGATGCTTGGTGAGTCTCAATATCTTAGATTCATTTTATTCTAGCTTCCTCCTATATTCAATAGCCAACTTCCTTTCTTGTTCATCTTGTCTTGCAATATTTATGACATCAATCATTCAAACCATTTATGTCTCTTGACTGATCTTCAATACTTTCACTTGTTCAGTAAGATGTTGATTCTTTTCAAATATATCTGATATGGTTCCTTTAGATGCATCAGATATGCTACTAGATCTAGATCCAGATACCTCAAATGGATCATCTATCTCTTCTTCATGATAATGAGTCTCATTATACTGAAATGTCATATCCTTCCTTTTGACCAGTAAATCTCCCTATTTCTCTTTGGCTTCCTTGAATTGTTCAATATAGATCTACATCTATAATTTATTATTCTTAATAGCCTTTTCAAGATTATACCTTTCCATCCTTAAGATATTTTATCTTTAGTCATTAAAATTCTAAAATAAGAGAATTGGCTCTAAAACCAATTGTTGGGATTATGGAAAGATGTTTACTGAGAGGGGAGGGGTGAATCAATACCCTTAAAAATTTTCAAACTTAATCTTTGCAAACATCAATATCACTAACTGACTGTGTCAATTGAATTTAACATACATCCAAAACATAACTAGAATTTGAATGCATGTAATATAATCAATAAACCATTCATGAAACTTCATACACATAACTGAAGTATTTTGGTATCATAGAAACCCTTGTTAGAAGGTAAAAACTATGGTGGGGATGACACCCACAAATCTTCACTACTGTAGTAAAAAGGTTTCCAGTTAAGGCTACAAATATTTTGATCACTTATGGTGATCTTACCCTATTAGGAGTAACAATGAGATCATCTAGATATACCTTGTTAGAGTATTTAAGAAACACAATTAACTGTGCACTCAATTATAATATTTCCAAAAGAAATATTAGGTTCACTCTATTAAGAGAGTTAAAATATGATACAATGGTTGAAGAGTAACAATAGGATTTGTTCTGTAAATAGAAAATTAACATGTGTGATTTAGATCTGTAATGTACTTATTTTTTATCACCTTAATGTGATTGATCTCTTCTCTGAAATCTTCTTGGTAGCCTTCTATTTTTGATAAACTAAATGTTCTATCAGTTCTTGTCAATCATAACCCTGTCTGATCTTTAGATGTCTTCCAATATGATGGCTACTACATGGTGGTAATACGATGGCTACTACGTGTGTGATGATACATATCAAAATGAAATCTTTACAAATTTTATATCAAACTAATCTTGACCTAATTAGGGCTTAGACTCTATCTTAGAAAACCTAAGATCAATGGTAGAAATGAAAAACCTAGATCAACATTACATAGGAATCATCAATAATTAAATGATTACATCCATATTAAATTTTGTCTTGATTTTGGTAAACTATTTCATAATCAGTGTAAACCGTTTGCCTTGTTATTTGTGTCATTCCAAACTACTATGTTTTTTCTTGTTTCCCTTGGTGTATACTGCATTCATCACTCAGTAATTTACTGGTGCTCAGTTCATATGAATTCTTGGTGACTAGTGTTCTTGGTACTCAGTGATCATCTGGCTCGCTAAGAGTGCTCGGTCAACTTAGTGATCTGCATTGTTTCCTGCTCATTGTCTAAGCTCTGTGTATTGACCGATTGTCCTATCTTGTCTCCTTTACCGACTATATGACTGAATGATACTAATGAAAACCATTAGTTCTCTTTAGGAGTAACAATTATTGGTAAAGAGAAAGGAATCCAAGACACCAAGTACACAGAGGTAGTTACCAAGTGAAGAAAACAAAATTTCAGTTGAAGGAAAAGGAAGGCCATCGAGCATGGAATAGAAATTAAAGATAAGGATCAGAACAATATTTAATGAAGAGCCACAATTATCTAGAAGATTCCAAGGATGAAGAATAGTTAGTTGAAGAGATTTATGATCAAGAAAATTCAAGGTGATGATTTATGGTAAAGATGTAAGTGGAAAAGAGTGAAGGTACAAGTTCCAATGTGCTAATAACACATTTTACCAAGTGCCAAATTCATTGAATCAGCTCAAGAGGATGATCTGGTAGTTGAGAAAAAATAGAGGAAAACCTAATCAAGGATATTAAGAGGAAAAATAGAGTCTATATAAAGGATGAAATTGAATGTGAAACAAGCTAGCAAGTTGAAGTGTGGATGTGTAACCAAGTGATGTACTAAAGAAGAAAAAGGTTGAAATCTGAATCTAAAGAAGAGATTGATGAAGTGTTGATGATAGTGATTAGTGAAGGAATGAATTGAAGAGAAAGAGCACATAAGGGGTATAATTAAGAAAGAGGTAGTTGTAGATTTACAGATCAAATTTATACTATTTATTATTAACATTTGTAGCAATAAAATCTCTTAACCGAGTGGATTTAATAGTCTTATTGTAAATCCTTGAGAGATGTGACATTCTAGAAGTGTGTTCAAAACCCTTTAACCAAGCCACTCCTAATAGGGTGAAGATCTTAACAGATCTTAGGCAAATCCCCTAAAAGGGTCACATTTAACAATGTCTAGCTATTGTAATCTTTAATAGGATTGAATCTTAACTGAGTATACTTTAGAAGAGTATTTTTTTATTGGTGGGTGACAATTCCCACAGTGGTTTTCCCAAATTGGGTTTCCATGTTAAATACTAGTGTCAAATGTGTTCATTTTTTATTCTGCATGTTATTTTTTGATTACTTAAAGTTGTTGATTAAAAAAGTTAATTTTGATTAATATTGAAGTTTTTATTACATAGTTGAATCAGGGTTAAAGTTTTTAAGGTTTAAAGAGTCATTGATTCATGATTCACCCCCCTCTTAGTATTCCAATAGGAATATCCCATATCTTTGTGCAAATAAAGCATATGAGTCACTAACATCCTGAAGCTCTCTTAACTGACATAAAAACCATTCAAGGTTATTAAAATCAATCATGTTTTCATGCTCAATGGTATGCCCTATCAGATACCTCCTTTGTTGACACAAGGAAATATGAACCTCCTCTCCTACCCAAACTAGACAATCTTTGTATGACTTGTAGATATAGTAAGGAATAATGTCCAACTATTCTCTCATAAATAGTATGACCCATGTGGCTCTGTAATACAACTCCCTCATATAGGTAAACATAAGGTCATCTCTTTAGAATATATCTAGCAATAATGGGTCGACAGACAACTATATAATCACATGCCTAGATTAGTAACAATGTTATCCCATATCTAATAGACTTACCCTCATGGTAAACCACATATAATATATGAAAGTAAAAATGTGCAAGCATACATAGTCCCCATGCATATATAATCATGTCTTTGACCATCCCTCCGAGTATTTCACCCCATCCCACCAAGAACCCATGTTGTCTCATATCCGAGAATAGTTTCCTATATATCAAACTACCCAGTCCCACTGTCAACCTATCTAGTATTGTCCCAAATCTTGACCATGTTATATCATAAGAGTAAGATAACCCTAATTGGTCCTTAGGTACCCCAGCCAACTTTGACAATGTCATCATCCCTAGCTATCTTGAGAACTCCACTAAAGCTCCATGAATCATAATCTAGAGGATATGACATATATCCTCAATTGTCATTGTAGCCTCTCTAGTAGGTAGGTGGAATGTGAATGTATATGAATATCACCTCTCAAGAAGAGAAAAGATCATACCATAAATGGTCATGATCTCTAGCATGTAGCAAACCCAATACAACCCCAACTATCTAAGTACCTATCTCTTGTCCTCGGATAGCTGAAACCTCAAATTCATCCCTAAAGGTCTAGTCTCCTGACATCACAAAATATCATATACACATTGAAAAACACAAAAAAAATAAACATGCATTAAAATCAAGATGAAAAATCCAATTGGAAAACTTTAAAACATGCTATGTAAATAAAATGCAACACTTTTAATGAAAATGTGGTTTCTTTAGTCATATGTGACACATTTAATGTAAATGTGGTTTCTTTAGTCATATGCCAAACTTTTATGGTAGTTGTGGAAATCTTTTCACATGTGCAGTATTAAACTATGAAAGTGTGGCATATTTATTAGATGTGACTATGAGGAATGGGAACACTGAAAGGGGGGGTGAATCAATGTTCTATATATTATTACTTTTTCTGATATCTTGAAACTTAACTTAATTGCTTAAGTACTGAAATGAAGATTAATGAAAGTAAGATAAATAGCTATAATACATAACACTAGATATGATTACGGGGAAACACAAATAGGTAAAAATCTCGATGGGAATTGACACCCACTAAGAACTGCACTAGTGTATTATGATCTCTATTAGAAGATCTTACAACCCTGTTAGGAGTTGATCTTTATAATGCAATAAGTATAATGACCTGGTCAAGGGTTGAACCATGTTAGGATTCTTTTACAATAACCCTATTAGGGGTGGTGGCTCACTGCCAAAGCTCACTACTCAATGAGAAGGCTACAACCTCCTAGATACCAGATACACACTATATCTGCCAATGGTGAACTGTTACTTTGACACTGCTTGTCTGATCAATTCCTTTTGTGTGCTAATGCTTTAACCTCTTGTAAAGATCTACAACATTCTAACTTCTCTTCACATAATTTTTCTCTACTACTATCAACTCTATATCTCATTCCATACTCAAATACAAAGGTGCATGTCTTATTTATATGCACATACAAAACTATTCATTAAGTCGACCTTTAACTAATTACATACAACGCTTCCAAATGAATTGGCTCAAGTGTGTTTACATACAATGATATTAAAATGTCTATAACCTAAATAAAATAGGAACATAGCCTTTGAAAAACAATATTATACATGCTAACCAAAATACCAATAGTCGGCTCTATGCTCTATTATGTTCTACCGCTCACTATCTGTGTCACTTCATTTGAGTGTAACTTATTCATACTAACTCATATGATCATACACTCTTAGACTTAGCATGATTACATACTCAAAATATTATCTTCAAGGGTGCATACCATAACTTGGTCATACACATGTGCGTTGATGCTCTATTCATCTAATGCTTTGTTGACTATCCTGTCTTCCATACTTACCCATTTTTTGATCTTCTAAGTAAGTGTGTTGACTTCAAAACTCCATATGACTTTGTTTCCATAATGAAAACACTTAATTATAATCATATACAATAGTATAGTTAACTTGCCAACAATCTCCCCCTTTGTCATTAATGGAAACAAAGGAATATGGAAAAGTTACTAACTATATCTTTATACAAAATTTTGTAACATATACTCTATCTTATATCTCCCTTATATTATATGATTTACTCCCTTTTTACATCATATACATAGCTCCTTATTCTCTCTTCTACTATATACCATACTCCCCCTTTGACATTAATGACAAAGGTTCTCAAAAAATTACAACTCCAAGTACTTACACTGAGAGTACATTCAGATATGCAATCCACTAGTATGAAAACAACAATATATGACTAAATAAACTACTAAAAATTGTATATAAATGACTAATTTTGGTCACGTGACCATTAGTAGTTTATTTTTGGTCTTTTATATCGTGACCAAATTTATGACCAAACTATTTTAGTCATTGATTTGGTCATTTTTTTAGTCATTTATTTGGTCATTTATTTGGTCGTTTATTTAGTTGTTTATTTGGTCATTTTTTTGGTCATTTATTGGGTTATTTATTGGGTCATTTATTTGGTCATTTATTTGGTCATTTATTTGGTTGTTTATTTGGTCATTTATTTGGTCATTTATTTGGTCATACATTTAGTCCTTAATTTAGTCATATATTTAGTCATTAATTTAGTCATATTAGGGCATGATGGAATCGAACCATCATCCTCCTACTTGTAAAGTAGGTGCTCTTCCATTGAGCTAGTACCCTTTAAAGAATAATCATACCATGTATACTAGTAGTTTCCATTAAACATAATTTCAAGTTTTTCCATCTATAGTTCAAGGGTTTTTTTGTTCATTACGACTTCAAATGGAAGTGACTTCTTTCATGCATTGAGTAGAAAATTCACTTGATAGTGAGATGAAAAGGAGGTCTATTCACTATTTTCTATGCTCCATTCACTACTCAAAAGATTCAATATCTGCTATCATATAATGCAACCACTAATAGTTGATAGATAAATAATAATGTATTAAATACTATGCATATAAATTATTTATTATCATAATACCAATATGTGAAGTATAGTGTACCTCTTCTATATAAACTCCATATTTCAATCTATGAATACCAACAAGTCATTACTTCTTTAGTTTCCTATTTTGGCACCTTTTGCAAGTGCAATATATCATTTCATTAAAGTATGCATTTGTACCTGGAGTAGGTCTTGGTGCCCATTCATCTGAATATTCAGATGATGACGATGTGTTATTTCCCTGAATGCACCATGTACTATCAACAATAAGTGTACAACTTTTAACTTACATATTACATCTTCTTCAAGAGCACATGACTATTACACCTTAATAAATTTGAAACTTTGAAAACATGGCTTTAAGGTGACATACACATAAGTGGAAAACTTTTAGCTGTTTTTATACAAAATTTATTGGGACAAAATTGACAAACAATTTTCAACTTCGAAGAGATGTGATTTTAAGTGCATTTTCTTTTTCTGAGATCACCCTTTTTTGGACATTTTCTATGTCGATACATAGCACTAGCATTGGAAGTTGAATTTTTTCTTAGCTTATACTAGTACCATGTGATAACTACACCAAAGATACATTTTTGTAGGTTACCAAAGGTTGTATTGAGGTAAATATAGGGTAAAGACCAACAACAATAACCTAATTTGAATGCTTGTGTGTCTTCAGGAAGCTCGAGATAATATATTAGAATGATTTGTATCATTGTTTAACACAATTCTATATAAAAAAAGGATACTATGTTTTGAGGTTTGTCTCATCATACACCATAGATAAGCATCATCTAAGCAATAGATTTCTCTCCAAAATCTCTCACTCAACCCTTATATCATGAGTTTCTTAGCTCAATAGCCATTGGTAAGATTAATTAATTTTACTCATTACATTACCCCTAGTGTCGTAGTATGGTAAGATTTCTTGAAGGTGTTTGATAATTTGAAAGGTTTTAGTGATGTTACAAAGGAGTTTCATAATTCATTTAAATTACTCAAAAACATATATTTTTTATCACTAACAAGTTCAATATTTTAATCATAATAGTAATGATATTAAATATTACTCTGTATTACCTATTAAATTATAGTTTAGTGTTTCATTTCATTAAAATAATACTACAAGTAAAAAAAATAGCAACATAAATACTTGGTCCGCCATTTTGTATTGACACCAAGAGGATAGCCTAATAGAAAGCTACAAAAAAAAAAGTGTAGATGCTAGTTAGGATCATTACATAAATAGTTGTTGAAATATATGAAAACATGTATCCCCAAAAAAAGTAACACTCACCTAAAATAGTGGAAAAGAGAACTTTTATTAGTAAAATATTCAACATTAGCTTTATCAGAACCCTGCAAAAACCAAACACTAGTCAACAAGTTGTATCATACTTTGACAAATTCTCAAGAATATGGGACATGCAAAAATGAAAGCGAGTAATTCATCAAAAAATATTACACTAATCATAAATAAAACTTGTAGTCCTCTTTTCAAAAGAGATCTTCTTCTAGAAAGTGAGTATCAACAAAATTACATTATTGTTCACAAAGAGAATGTCAGTAATAGTATTTTAAAATACTGCTATTTAAATAAGATTAAATTAAATATTAGAATTCCATGCAAATCTATACGATACTTTCAATATATGTTTGACCATATTTATTATTATTTTATGTTTCAAGACATATTTTAAATATTTCGCTGAATTAATAAAAAATTGATTTATTTTAAGTATTATATTAACTCTAATATTTACATAATAATAATAATATTTATTTTATCAATTTAACTATTTAGTTATTATGAGAATAGTTATAATCTAACTTTATATATACATATATATCAATGTAAATAGTAATATCGATTATTATATATATTGGTATATATATATATATATATATATATATATATATATATATATATATATATATATATATATATATATATATATATATATATATATATATATATCTGTGTGTGTGTGTGTGTGTGTGTACAATAAATCATTTCTCATAATAATCATATAGTCAATATTATTTATCTGAGCGATGCTACAAACATCAACAGCCAGTAAACACCTTTTTGCTGTCGAGAAAAAAATTAGGCTTTCCACTAGAAATGGCACTCTGATAGACGTAGACTAAACAACAATAATAATTTTTGACATTTGATTTCAACCATGATATTTTATTGCCATCAAATGCCATCCCCTGGTCATCTCAATCTCAGAGACCTTCAGTTGAAGGAGGTTCTGTAGAGTCCATTTACTGCACACAAACCATTTGAAGACTATTCTACATATCTCCAATTATTACAAACATGCTTTCACAAGGGAAAAATGTCCACACATTCACCCCTCATAGGCAATTTGTATTTACTACACAAACAACTTTTCATAATAAGCATATTTTCATGTATTGGAAGTGCTAAAGTTTGGTTGATGCCCTTAAAGTGTATAAATGGATGAATGAACTTTATGGTGTTTCATGTAGGGATATGATTATTACAACATAAAAAAGACATGTATCCTAAAGAGGCACTCACATTCTTTCACCAAATGAAACAAACCTGTCTTCAAGGTGACCACGTCACACTTGCCAGTATACTTCTAGCCTGTGACAAAAAGGGACCTTTGGGATAGGGTATGGACATACATCAGAAAATAAAGGTTAGAGCATTTTTATTAGATTTTTTAGCTACAATTTACCTGGTAGACATGTATGCAAAATGTTAAAGTATAGACAAGGTACGTGAATTATTTGACAGAACGCCTCAAAGAAATGTATTCACATGGGAATTCCATCTACTTGAATACATTTGTATGTTAAGATTGTCATAAATATGAATATTACCCTTATTGATCCCATGGGGTCCCTCCATCTTATTTGCAAATAACTATATTTAAAATATATGGACTTATTAAGAACCAATTAGACAAAATCCACTGGAAAGAGAAATTTGTGTTTTGGTCTGCAGGAATGACTCAAGTGCTTACTCAGGCATCTTTCTCTTCTCCCAAAGATTTAGCAAATGAAAACTTCTATCTCAATTCAAGCACCATATTTAGAGCATGGAGTAAATCTCTAGTCTTCAATGGCACTTGATTTACTATGTTTGATTCCTAACTATGCATCCAACCCCGACAAAGAAATAGTTCTTATGGATCATGCAGGAAAATAATATAATACAATGCATCGTAAGATAATCCTTGCATTTTGAATACAATTAATTTCATTACAGGAAAAATTTTCATGTCTATGATGTTATTGTGGATAAGTTCATGTTAAATTCTATAATTTTAGGTGAATATTTGTTTGAGATAGTGTCCTATGTTTTTGTCTATGCCAAAAATAGATATTGAGTATTCAAAATAAATAGGAAGCATTCAAGGGACACCCAAATGAATCTAAGGATACCATTTTCACTATCTCAAAATCATCTTCTTCTCTAATAAAACTACCACAAAAGTATCTATAAACTACAATGGGAAAAGTTATAGAGGTTTCAATTTTTAGATTGAGGGGCCAATGGAAATATTGTTGTACATGTATTAAGAATGTTTCATGGATGATTTTGTATCATTTGCATAGGGTGCATTTAAAATGGGTAGGGGCCATCATCAGGAGTATAAAACCTCCAACTACATGCATGTAATGGTCTCAACCCAATGGTATAAATATGAGATACTGCTACCCTCAACATGTCGCATGATGTTTTATTCATACATTACATATACTCTCCAAATGTGATGAAGAATTGATGTTGTCATGAAACCAAAATATGGTGACAAACTTTGTAGACCATATGGTACTTTATGCCTCATCATATGTCTGTGTATTAAAACATATTAAGTGAAAACATGAGTAGATAGATGCCTCCCAAGATTGTGTAAAGGCAAAGAACTACGGTTACAAATCTTAAATTCAGAACTTACCTTTATCATGTTTTGAAACATTATCTCAATCTTCTTGTGTCCTAAATACACAAATAAGAATTCATCTCTTACTCCCAAAAAAGATGTTATTAACTATTTTGTAAACTTCCCACCTAATGGGAAATAAGACAAATTCAATTTAAAGGATGCTAAGGTTTGATGAAGGGCAGAGAAGTGAGTGTTTTTGTGTGTCATATCAAGTCTCAATGCAAAGAAAGTTGTGATCATGAGATTGGAGGTGTAAATAATTTTGAAACTTATTGTGTAGAATCCACTCATATTGTAAGATCAAAGAGTAGTTTTGAGTGATATTGTAAAATCAGAAAATGTCATTGTAAAATCTAAAAATAGTTTATCTTGTCTGATTTCTTAACAGTAATCAGTTTGAGAGAATGGTATTGTATTACATCTACAAGTTAAAGAAGTCTGAATAAGAAAATGGTTTTGAAAAAGTAGTTTGTAACATCCAAAAAATTGATGCCTCAAGAATGATGCTTAGTCTGAGAAGTCGGTGCTCTCGAGGAAGGAATTTGGTGATTTCTTAGGGTTGGTTCCTTTAAAGTGTTGTACACATTTTTATTCATAAGGTTGGATTAGGAAAGTAGATCATAGCAACAATTCTCACCCTATTTTTTCACCCATTCTAGGTTTTCCATGTACTTCATGTGTTGCTTCTTTGTGTGGTTACATTCTTTGTAATTTTGTTTTACCAGTTTATCAAATTTTTAAGTATCTAAAATTATATCTTCTATGGATTCACTGTGATATCCTAGGGTAAATGTTGCGGTGGGGTGAATTCTTGTTGGGTGTGTACCTAGGGTTTGGACCCACCCATGATTGAGCAGCCATGTGTCCACGAGGGAGTTGGCCTACGTTGGCACTCTAGTGAGATAGGAACCCCACTCTTCATGCCGGTGGGTACCAATCACCACTAGATTGGGCTTTAGGTATAGTGGGTGCTTGGTATCAGAGCAGTGTATCCTGCCAACCTGAAGGGTTAACATTGAAGAAATCATTTTTAGAATTGAATTCAAAGAAAAATTTGCAGAACTAAGGTATTTGTAGGATCCAAAGAACCTTATATCTGATATTAGAAAATAAAGGTTAATTTTCTCTGAATATTATATCTATATAATATTTCTATGGGGCCAATTTGTTATTTGGTAGTAGGGTATATGCACAAATATGGGGGACCAAAAAGGTGCCGCTTTCCTATTTGGCCCCTAAATGGTCATAGTGCATATGCACTAAAGTGTGTGCACCCTATAGGGCCCACACACTATGGCTTGGAGTGCCCAAGCCTTAGGCTTGGGAAATTCAAAACATAGTGTGTGCATCCTATAGGGTGCACGCGCTATGGAAATAGCTAAAATGTGTGCACCCTATGAAAAACCAAAAAAGTGTAACATGCATAGTCTTGCATAGTGCTAGTGCATGCGCCCTTTGCAAGAAACAAAAAAGTGGAGAGAGAGAGAGAGAGAGAGAGAGAGAGAGAGACTCTCTCCCCCTTCTCTCTCTCTCACCTTCTCACCCTCTAGGGGGAGAGAGAGTGGGTGAGAAGGTGAGAGAGAAGGGAGAGAGAGACTCTCTCTCTCTCTCTCTCTCCTCCCTTTGCACTCCCTCTCCCCCCTCTCTCTCCTCTTCTCACCTTCTCAATCTTTCTCTTACTCTTTCTCTCACTCAAGCCTTTTTAAAATATTACATAGCACGTACACACTATAGCACGTGCATGATATTCAAGTCATAAAATTGAATAGCGCTAGCGCGCTTTGTAATGCATTGGAATGCACCAAGCCTAAGGCTTGGATTTTCTTTGGAGATCCAACCCAAAGGCTTGGAGGATTCAAATAAGCTTGAGATGTGTTTTCCAGTAGACATACAAAAAATTCACATCTTTTCTTGTGTGCTCCTCGTCAGGTTTACTTGTGGCTCAATAACGTAAAAATCAAATGACGTGATATTGTAGATCTCTCTATTAGCTATCTAACCATATAATTTATTTTGAATTCTGATTATGTTAAGCTTTTCATCTCTAATTTCTTTTCTATGTATGTCTGATTTTTGTCAAAAACCAATGTGTTGTATTTTGGGAATAGATCTTGCCTCGTTCATCAAATTTTGTAACAAGTTACTTTTTTAGAAACTAGACTCCATTATACACACTTTTTAAAAAAAAGAAATTTTGATTTTCAATTAGTTTTCAATGATTTCTAGGGGGACCACACAAAAATTCCATGTTTTCAGGATGTGTGCACTTCATAAATTCATAAAAAATTATACATTCATAAAAAAATTAGCAAAAAAACCTAGGATAAACTATGTGGTGTTAGCTAACTTCTCACCAGAGTGATTAAAAAAATTCAAAAAAATAGTTAACATTTTAGGGGGAGCACACGAGATGCTATGTTATGTTTTTTCATGAAAAAAAGGACCACTTTTTGTGCTCCCCCTTTTTGAGGGCCTTAATCTACACCATTCTTTTAAAAACTTAGTAGTTTAGAAACTAGATTCAGAGTATTACAACTCTTGTTCTTGTTGCATCTTAAAAATTTTAGTCTAACTATCTTCAATTTCTCATTGAAGTTCAGAGTTTTCTGATTTCAAAAAAAAGGTGACATCTTATACCCCCTTTTTGGTCCCCCATCTTTGTGCACTTACCCAGTAATTATATTATATTCTTGGTTCTGCCTTCATATGCCTTTAGCAACTAATCAAAGTAGTTGTTGAATATAGTTATGAAGATATTATTGATGCCAACTTATATTAAGTCATTAATAAATTAAGGCGGCTTTTGGTGAATTGATTAAGTCTACCACACCAAGTATTTAACCATCTAGATTATTAGATGTGTGGGACTGGAATTCATTCCTAAAGATCATTTTTGAACAAATATTAGTGGTAATTTTTTTGTATTAACATATTTTAACTGAGTTAGTTACATCACTTCAAAAGAGTATTCAAAGAGTTCTAGTTAACATGTCTATTAGGTAGCATTTATTTTGGCTACCTATAGATAATATTAGCGGTAATTTTATTAACGGGATACTTATATTAATGAAGGAAATTGAGCCATGGGGCTAATTCATATTTGGGCAATTTGATTATTTAAGTAAAAAATGGTAGACTAAATACTTTGGCAAACACATTGTTCATTGATATATTATCGATTCCCTCTAAAGTCAAACACTAGAAGTCACTATTAATTGGCGTGATTATATTTGAAGTTGTGCATGGGGATACACTGGAGTATTGGTTTGAATATTAAAATTATTGTTAGAAATAATATATATATTGAAGCATTTGATTATACCATGCAAATGCCATAGACATCATGGTTTATTGATATATGGCTGGATATTATTATTTGTGGGTCTTGAACTATCATATAAGCATATGGAAAGAGTGGAAGCTGTCTTTCTCCTATTGCATAGGATGTAGAAAGCATTTAGCAAGCTCTAAAATTCTTGAGTTCATCATTACTGTTAGTCTTGTTTGAATCATATATGTGTTGGAATTAGGAGAGATAGGTACTGAGAGGGGAGGGGTGAATTAGTGCCTTTAAAAAATTCACTTGTAAACCTTTTAGATCTATAACTAAAATAGTGATAACTGACCAAAATAACTTGAATCTAATAGCATGAATCAATCATCCATTTAACTTATGTAAGTAAACAATATGAAATCAATATGACAATCACATAACACAAGTATTTTGGTAATGCAGAAACCCTTGTTAGAAGGTAAAGACTGCGGTGGGGATGACACCCACAAATTATTCACTACTGTAGATAGAAAAGGTTTACTTGTTAGGGCTACAAGTTTTGATCACTTCTAGTGATCTTACCCTATTAGGAGTAATATGTTAGATCAGCTAGATCTACATAGTTATAGGCTTTTAACAACACTAATGAAGTGTGCACTCGGTTAAAAGATTTACATAAGACTATTAAGTCTACTTGGTTAAGAGATTTATCCAAAACTCTATTACAATTGTCAGAAAGCAATAGGAAATTATCTGCTAGTTAAAAACTCAATTTTCTGAAATAGATCTAAAATTGCTCATAAAATATCACCTTAACTGTGATGAACCTCTTCTCTGAATCTGCTTGGTAGCCTTCTCTAATTCTACTAATCTGATAACCTTTGTACTATGTTCTGCTTTGTTAACTGATTGACTTGAAGTTAGGCAATAGCTTCAAGTGCTCCTTGATTCATTTATTAGTACTTACAAAAGATGCAAACACACAAAATATATAGTGTTCTATTTTTTCAGCTTAAACAAGAAATTAGGTTACAATACATAATCATAACCCTAAGATCTATGGTGTAAAATATCCTAGATCAACTATTACAATAAGATATACATCACATTTAATGAGTATCTTTTACAATAAATGTTCCTTGATCTTGGTAAACTATTTTACAATCTATTGTAACCATTTGCATAGAAGAATGTGCCATTTTAGAATACTATGTCATTTCCTGTGATCATCGGTAAACACTGTGTAAACTGCTTGGTGTATACTATCTGTCGGTGTTGGTGTCTTCTGGTGCTCGATAAACTGTATAGTGCTTGGTGTGTAAGCTTTACCGACTAGTCTATCTTGCTTCTGGTTACCGTCTAACTCAATGTAAGTGCTCGATCGATCTCTTTGATAGCCTTTGATACTAATGAAAACTTTGAATACTCAATAGAGATTAACAATCTCCCCCTTTGGCATTAGTATCAAAACTCTTTAATGTATATAGACAAAATTTTCTTAAAACCTTATATCTCTGCAATATACATATACACATCAAAATTTTCTAAGTACTAAGTACTCCCCCTTGTTGCATGCTCCCGATAGTATGTAGTATATGTAGCAAAAACATACTTATTTGGCATATACATGTTTTCCCCCTTTTTGATAATAATGCCAAATACAAAAAGTATAGTATACTTACATCTTGTTGATAATGTGTTGGTGGGTTTTCTTCATTGACTCCAAGAGGTTTTCCCACTCCTCTTTCAAGTTGGTAAGAGCAATATGCTCAAGACCAACTTGTGCATGCATGTCAAAGATATTTTCTAACACCAAAATCTTTGGTGTTGCAACTAGTAGCTCGGCTTTGACAATATGTGCTTCAAAAATTTTTAGGTATCGAATGAGTTTGGTTTGCAACTCTATGACCTGATCGATGATGTGTTCTTCTTGGTGTCTTAAATCTACTATTAACCGCTGGAGTTCCTGAACTCGGTGAATATGCTTTGAGAAAGCATTTGGCTTAGTTATAGCTATTGTTGTACTTACCTTGATTTCAGCTTCCAGCCCTTTTATCTTTTCACTAACTTCTATAGTGATGGTGTCTGAAGTACAAAGCTTTATCAAGAATTGACAAATTGTCTGGGTGATAGTTTTGATTTTAGTAATTACCTCAGATAATTTGACCTTCTGTAATGCCATGTCTAGGCTGATTTTCTCTACTAATTTGTTCCGAATCCTAGATTCTGCCCTTTCTTCAATCCTTTTATCTACTTCAATATCTAGGGCATTGATCTTCTTAGTGAGTGTGGCCAGTTGATCTATGATGGGAGTATTCTCATCAATATTTACTTTAGGTACTACCTGTTGTAGAATATCCCTCACATCAGTTAACACTTCTTTTCATTTGTGCTCTTTCTTCAACTTTTCTTATGCCACCTTCCTTGAACCTAACTCTCGATATATACTTAATTCCTCAAGGCTTAGGGTCCTCAGGTCACATTCAGGTATAACTATCACTTCATCTATGGTGACCAGCCCTTTTCCTTTCTTCTTCTTCTTCGGTGTGAGAGGTGACTTCTTCTCAATAAAAACAATAGTTTTATCTCCACTCTTCGGAGTATCCTTCCCGGTTGACACATTTTCTTCCTTCTTCTACTCCTCGCTGGCCATTGTCTCAGTTGAATGAGTGGGAGCCTTGGATGTAGTGTTAGGTGGGTTCACCTTAGTTTCCTTTGTCTCTTATGTTTCCTTGGTTTCTATAGGCGATGCCTCTATTTGGTTAGGCTCATTTGTATCTGCAGGTTTCTCAGGTTCTTATTGTTGGAAATATAGATGGAGTAACTGAGAGGGGGGGGGTGTGAATTAGTTAACCATAAAAATATTACCATAGATCCCTTAGATGTCTTATTAAATCATTTACTACTGTTACTTGGTAAACATACAGAGAAATGTTGTAACTCAGTTATTGCAGTGAGTATTAATTATAACTATTCTTAAGCATTCATCAGTGATTAACATGCATGCATACAGAAAATAACATGAACACAAGAGACACTAGATTTAATGTGGAAACCCAATATGGGAAAAACCACCAATGTAACTAGTTACTATTTTTCACTCTTCTGAAGTGATGCCCTGTTAGGAGCCAACCCAGTAAAAGGTTACAAAACACACTGTTAGGTGTGACCTTGTTAGAGGATTTAATCACCCTGTTAGGAGTGGCCTTGTAAGAGATCTTGAAACAATTGAATAGAACTATCACCTTGTTAGAGGATTTACAAAATGGCTGTTAAACCAACTCGGTTAACAGATTTTGAAATCACTACTACAATGGTAAGAAAGTAACAATGAAATGACCTGAATAATGATGCAACTGAATTGTTGGTTACAGATCTTTTTTCTGCTTCACTAGATCCTTTCTGATCAAATATATCTCTGCTACTCCTTAAGGATATCTAACCATCCTTCAAAATTCACTCACACTTCCCTTCAAAATGATTTGCATGTTCGCTCATCCACACACTCTTCTTCTTTCACACTTGTCCACACTTTCACTCTTTTCCACTTGCACACACTTGAATTCACAACTTGACCTTCTATATATACCATTCAGATTGTCCATTCACATTGTCAAGTCAGCACTAATAATCATTACCAACATTACTAATCATTACCATAGTCAGCTTGAATAAACAAACTTTATTCCTCAAATTAACAAAATTCTTTATTGGGCCAACCTTGCTCAGTAAACACTAATCCGAAAAGAATTCCTTTGGTGACCGAGTGAACTTAGTTACCACTGTGAATTTTGCAACATCCTTTGGAGACTGAGTGAACTCGGTAAACACTAACTTTCCTTTGATAACCATGGAAGCTTAGTTAACACTATTTTCTGCCATACTTTCCTTTGATGCCTGAGAGATCTCGGTAGATACTGAAAATTGCCTTGCTAACCGACTGAGCTCGGTAGACACACAAAACTACTTATTGATATGGCATTTGTGTGACATCAAAGACAACACACAATTAGACAATTGTATCCAACAATCTCCCTCTTTGGCATTGATGGCAACACAACATGTCATAGCACAATGAAATTTCATAGAAAACATAGAGTAAGGAACATATCCTTAGCTTCATTCTGATTCTCATCTATGAGAACTCCCTTTGTCAGAAAACTTCTCTTTCTGAGTGAAAACTCCCTCTATCAGCAAACTTCTCTTTCTAATTGAAAACTCTCCTTCTTAACTTCTCAAATTCTTTGAGAAAACTCTCCCTCTTAGAAATCTAAAGAAATTTCTTGAAATATGACAGCAAACTCTCCCTCTTTGACAAAACATGCCAAAGACAACACATACCAGGTGAATTGAAATGTACCTTGAGTACTGATTCATATGCAATGATTCCTTGACTAAGCTGCATCAACTGACTGATCTTCAATATGCTCTGGTTGATGCATCACTAAAACTTTATTTAATGAGCCTCGGATAGGGGAATGACCCCTAACTTACCTCTTAGATACAAGAATGCATCCTTAGGTAGTGGCTTGGTGAATATATCTGCAATCTGTTCTTTTGTATGAATATATTCCAATCTGATTTCCTTGTCCTGCACCAATTCTCTGACAAAGTGATATTTTATAGCAATGTGCTTGGTTTTGGAATGCATTACTAGATTTTTTGAAATATTTATTGCACTTGTATTATCACAAAACATAACAACTAATTCTTTGATCTCAACCTTCATGCCTTCCAATAACTATTTAAACCAAACAATATTAGAGCAGTTTACTACTGCAGCAACATATTCTACTTTTATTGTGGATTGGGATGTGCAATTTTGCTTTTTATTGGTCCAAGATACCAGCCTCTTGCCAAGAAAGAATGCTCCACCACTTGTACTCTTTCTGTCATCAATGTTTCCTACCCAATCAACATCAGTAAACACTTTTAAGTCCAGATTGCCTCCAAATTTATACCACAAGCCATAATCTTCAATTCCTTTCAAGTATCTCAAGATTCTTTTGATTTCCATCATATGATTTTCTCTGGGTTTTGCTGAGAATCTTGCTACTATACCAACTACTAAGGCAATATCAGGCCTTGTATGAACTACATACTATAATTTTCCAATCATTGATCTGTATAAGGTCTGATCTACTTCTTTTGAATCATCATCTTTGGTAAGCTTCAGTCCAGTACACATGGGGGTACCAACTGGTTTTGCATCTTCCATACCAAACTTCTTAAGTATTTCCTTGATGTATTTAGACTGAGTAATGTAGATACCATTCTTGCTCTACTAAATTTGAAGACCAACAAAAAACTTTATTTGACCAAACATAGACATTTCAAACTCTTTGTTCATTTTCTCTAAAAATTCTTTGCACTGATCATCACTATCTGTAAACACAGTATAATCCACAAATATTTATGCCAAAACAATTCTGTTATCTAGTCCTTCCTTGATGTACAAACTATTGTTATCATTAGCTCTTTTGAAACCAATTTGAATAAGATAGTTATGTAATCTTTCATACCATGCTCTAGGGGCTTGTTTCAGACCATACAATGCTTTGTGTAACTTGCAGACCATATTCCTTTTGTCTAGATCAATAAAACCTTCAGGTTGCTCAATGTAGACTTCTTCATCAAGAATACCATTGAGAAATGCAGATTTTACATCCATCTGATATACCTTAAATCCTTTATGTGCTGCATATGCAAGTAGAGTTCTTACACCTTCTAATCTTGCAATAGGAGCAAAAGTCTCACCATAATCTATGCCTTCTTCTTGAGAATATCCTTTACACACCAATCTAGCTTTGTTTCTTGATACTTGACCATCTTCATTCAACTTATTTCTAAATACCCATTTTGTTCCAATTACATTTTTATCTTTAGGCCTAGGTACAAGAGTCCATGTTTTGTTCTTCTCTATTTGTTCTATTTCTTCATTCATAGCCTCAATCCAACTTTCATTTTCCAATGCATCTTTGACATTTCTAGGTTCAAAATCAGCAAGTAAACATGTACCTTTTAGTTTACTTCTTGTCATAGTACCATCTGATTTATTTCCAATAATCTGATCTGGTGTATGATGCCTCTTGACATACATGGCCAATATAGGTTCCTTGCCTCTTGAATGAGTTACATTGTCATCTTCTTGAATTTCATCTTTAGGTTCTGGTTGCTCAAGCTCAGTAGATATTTTCTCGGTAGCTTCAGACTGAGACTCGGTTCCTTGTGACTTGTTTTGAACTTCTTCTTGTGACTCGGTTACTATATTGGGCTCAGCAGATGCAGTCTCCTTATTGATAGATGTGTCTAGTAATGTATCAGGTTCAATGTAAACAAATCTCCTATAATCCTCTGGTTCCTTTTTGCTTTCTTCTTCAGTCTTTTCTGCAAACTCATCAACTTTCACATGTGCACTTTCTATGATTTTGCGAGTAGACAAATTCAAACATCTATATGCCTTACTCTTGCAAGAATATCCCAAAAATATTCCTTCATCACTTTTCACATCAAATTTTCCTTTTCGAGATTCTTTTAAGATGTAACATTTACTACCAAATACTTTCAAGTAACTTACATTGGGTTTATAGCCATACCATAACTCATAAGGAGTTTTGAATGCGTCTTTCTTCAACTGTACTCAGTTTAAGGTATGAACTACAGTGCTGATAGCTTCCTTCCAGTATTTCATAGCAATATTCTTTTCAATCATTAGAGTCCTTGCACAATCCATGATAGATCTGTTCCTCCTTTCAGCTATTCCAATCTGCTCAGGAGTTCTTGGGGCTGATACCTATCTTTTGATTCCTCTTTCAATGCAAAAATTATTGAATTCATCGGATATGAATTCACCACCTCTGTCTGATCTCAAGCACTTCATTCTTTTCCCTGTTTCCTTTTCTACTCTTGCCAAATAACATTTCAATTTCTCAAATGCTTCTGACTTTTCTCTTAAATGCATAACAGTCATCATTCTAGAGTAATCATCAACAAAGAGAATAAATAATTTTTCTCTAGTATAGCTCTCAATTCCAATAGGTCCACACAAATCAGTATGCACAATTTCCAAAATATCGTTAGAGTGATAGTTTTTACTTTTAAAGCTAGTCTTTCCCATTTTACCAATCTGACAATTCTTGCATAGACCAACATCAAGTTTCTTCAAAGTAGGAATACCTCTTACTTTCTTGAATTTGCCTATTTTCACCATGTTATCAAAATTTACATGACATAACCTTTTGTGCCATAACCAACTTTCTTCAATTTGAGCAATAAAACATGAACATTCACCAAGATCAAGATAAAACAAGTTACCTTTGGTTTGTATGCCTGATCCAATTAGTTTTCCCTTGTCATCCAACAGTCTTGCTTTGCCATGCATGAATTCAACCTTGAATCCAATGTTGATTAGCTGTGCTACACTTAGAAGATTATGCTTTAGTCCTTCAACCCAATATGCATTATCACATATAAGTTCTTTGGTTAATGAAATTCATCCTCTTCCTTTTATGCAACAAGGTTCATTGTTTCCAAACCTTACATTACCACCATCATAGTCTTCAAGGTGTTCAAACTTTGTTCTGTCACCAGTCATATGATGTGAACATCCACTGTCTATGATCCATGTATCATTTTTGCTTACATGAGAGCTAAGTGCCATCTTATCTTCATCATCATCAGATTCATCTTTTATAGCAATGTAGACAATTTCATCTTCACTATTATCAGAATCCTTAGCCATAAAACATGTTTTCTTACCTTTATCCTTGAATGATTTGAAATTATTTTTGCCATTGTACTTGTAACCTTTCTTCTCATCCTTTCTTTTCTTGTTTGGGCACCTAGCTGCAATATGACCAATTTCTTCACATGAAAAATAGATTAAGGGAGTTTTACCTTTGTATTTACCTCTACCTCTAGAATATTTCTTTGCAATTAATGCTTCAATAACTTCAAGATCACTATCAGAACTTTCCTCTAATTCTTCTTCACTCTCTGACTGGATGTCCTTTATTTTCTTGCCCTTCTTAAGTGAAATTTTGGCCTCAAATGCTGATTCAATATTTTTGGAAGTTGGAACATAGTTGTCATAGTTATCCAACTCAAAGGCTATCAATCTTCCCACTAAGGCATCCAAAGTTATATTGTGATTTTCTTCACATCTTCTTTCTTGAATAGTAGATACTCTTATTGCATAGATAGGGAGTAATGTTCTGAGAACCTTACTTATAACAATTTCATCATCAATTGTTCCTCCAGAAGCTCTGATTGCACTAACACTTGCCTTAATCCTTTCAACATATTTTGCAATGTTTTCATCTTCTCTCATTTTCATCTGATCAAACTGTCCTCTTAGGCTTTCTCCTTTAGATCTCTTCACATTGTCATCACCAACATAAATTTTCTTTAGCTTGTTCCACATTACATAAGTAGTTGTGCATTCTTTGATCTCATCAAATTCTTCATAGTTGAGAGCTGATGCGCCAATGTCTATCATCATGGTGTTATGGTTATTTTTCTCTGCAATGTCTTCAATAGATAATGTGCCAATAGGAGCTGTATATTCTCCATCAAGATATTTTCATCTTGAATCACCAATGGAAGCCAGATGAAGTCTCATGAGACCTTGCCATGCTGAAACATTATCTCTGTTAAGCCTTGGAATTTCTTTCTTGTAAGACAGCCTGATCTTTAGCTTAGGTCCTTGAAACCCTTCCTGCAAGCACCAAAAGCTCTGATACCAATTGTTGGAAATATAGATGGAGTAACTGAGAGGGTGGGGGGTGAATCAATTAACCACAAAAATATTACCACAGATCCTTTAGATGTCCTATTAAATCATTTACTATTGTTACTCGGTAAACATACAGAGAAATGTTGTAACTTGATTATTGTAGTGAGTATTAATTATAACTATTCTTAAGCATTCATCAGTGATTAACATGCATGCATAAAGAAAATAACATGAACACAAGAGACACCAAATTTAACGTGGAAACCCAATATGGGAAAAACCACCAATGTAACTAGTTACTATTTTTCACTTTTCTGAAGTGATGCCCTATTAGGAGCCAACCCGGTAAAAGGTTACAAAACACACTATTAGGTGTGACCTTGTTAGAGGATTTAATCACCTTGTTAGGAGTGGCCTTGTAAGAGGTCTTGAAACAATTCAATGTAATTGTCACCTTGTTAGAGGATTTACAAAATGGTTGTTAAACCAACTCGGTTAAGAGATTTTGAAATCACTGCTACAATGGTAAGAAAGTGACAATGAAATGACCTGAATAATGATGCAACTAAATTACTGATTACAGATCTTTCTTCTGCTTCACTAGATCCTTCCTGATCAAATATATCTCTGATGCTCCTCAAGGATATCTAACCATCCTTCAAAATTCTCTCACACTTTCCTTCAAAATGATTTGCATGTTCACTCATCCACACACTATTCTTCTTTCACACTTGTCCACACTTTCACTCTTTTCCACTTGCACACACTTGAATTCACAACTTGACCTTCTATATATACCATTCAGATTGTCCATTCACATTGTCAAGTTAGCACTAATAATCATTACCAACATTACTAATCATTACCACAGTTGGCTTGAATAAACAAACTTTATTCCTCAAATTAACAAAATTCTTTACTGGGCCGACCTTGCTTGGTAAAAACTAATCCGAAAAGAATTCCTTTGGTGACCAAGTGATCTCGGTTACCACTGTGAATTTTGCAACATCGTTTGGAGACCGAGTGAACTCAGTAAACACTAACTTTCCTTCGATAACCATGGAAGCTCGGTTAACACTATTTCCTTCCATACTTTCCTTTGATGCCCAAGAGATCTCGGTAGACACTGAAAACTACCTTGCTGACCAACTAAGCTCGGTAGACACACAGAACTACTTATTGATATGAAATTTGTGTGACATCAAAGACAACACACAATTAGACAATTATATCCAACACTTATGTCCCTGTTGTGTCCTTGTTTTGCTTAGGATGTGAGTCATCAGGTTGTACTTGTGAAAGTATTTCAGCTGCTTCTACAAGTACAAGAAGCTTACCTGGTAAAGATGTGAATACACTATTAGTGTTTAGTGCTTCATCTTGATTTTGTGCAATATTCACATCTGCATCATCCTTATCATCTAGATCACAATTTGTGATGTCCTCAATGAGTACATCATCATCAGTTTTCTTCTGCAAGTGGATCTCTACTCGATCTGGTGCATCCTGTGAAACAATTATCTCTTCCTTTTGCTCAGTGATATCAATTACCTTGATAACTGATATACCAGTGTCCT
The DNA here is from genome assembly GCA_027943335.1 of Chamaecyparis obtusa. Taxonomy (NCBI): domain Eukaryota; kingdom Viridiplantae; phylum Streptophyta; class Pinopsida; order Cupressales; family Cupressaceae; genus Chamaecyparis; species Chamaecyparis obtusa. The sequence goes on from BSBK01000938.1 coordinate 2,830,157, forward strand.
TAGACTTCTTTCCTTTGTCATCATTCGTACAAATATCTTTTCCTTTGGAATTTTGTCTCTTTTTAGATAGGTTTAGAAATGCTTCTTGCTCATCTTTTTCTTCGGCTTGAAAAATTGATGTCCATAAGGAATCACTTGTGATATCCATATCAGCCACATTTTCATCCATTATCATCATGGCTCAGTTCTTGATTATAAATCTTGCTTGATATTTAGCCATGCATTCACTAACTTCTCCATAAATTAGGTGTGGGGCTGCCCGAACTAAGGATCTCTCTCTTTTCCTTTTCTTGGTATCTAATGCAATAGCCCATTTTTCATTTATTTTGTCATCCAACTCCTTCAGTAATGCACAGGAAAATTCCATTGGTACTTTCTTGAATTTTATCATCATCTGGATGACTTCCACTTCTAGCTTGGTTTGGTCTTCATTTGACATCTTGTCAAATTTGTCGATTCCTAGATCAGTAAGATCTACATGCTCAATGATGTCTTCAATAATGTCATCTATTGTTTTTTCCTTGTTGCTGACCACTAAATTAGTTGATTTCATCCTCTTTGTCTGTCTCCTCAATGTCTTCTTTACTTATGAATTTCTTTCTTTTCTTTGATACCTCAGCTAAAGCCTTGTTCTTTCTCTTAACATATTTCCTTGTCGGTGTATCTTCCCTTAGTTTTGTAACTTTTATGGCTTCTTTCTTTGGAGGGGACGAGGCTGCAGTTGATGACCTTGTCTTCATACCTTCTTGTATTGGTAACTTATTTTCCTATTTAACATTGGTAGGAGGAACCGATGTGGGATCTTTTTCTTTCTCTGACTCGGTCTCCTCACTATCATAGGGCTTGTTAGCCAACTGTAATTGACCTTTGGTTGTAGCTTTAATCAGTGACTCCTTAGATGAGTCTAATACATCTCCATATCTTGCTATAAGATCTTTCTTTATTTTCTTTGCCCTTCTAGACATTTTCCTAATTTCTATGTCTGTAGTGATCCTTGATTTAGCCTCTTCATATGTGTCAAACCTTAGTGGCAGTGATGTCTATTGGTAATGCAAGTAGTGCATTAATAGATTTCAAAGAGAAATCATAGTTCATTTCATATCCCATCGGTGCCAACCATTTTGTTCTAAGTCCAACAACCTTTATCATTGAATAATCTGTACTGACTACAAAACATATATCATTCTCAAAATTTTCCACTAATTCCCTTGGAATTCTACTCCTTTTATGCATTTTGGTCTAAAATTCTTCGAAGTATGCATCAAATTCCACATTCATATTGTTTCCTAAACTGTTCATCATTTCACTAATTTGTGCAGTTGTCGGTTTGTCTGTTTGCCAATTTACTTTACTGATACCAGGTACATACTTTTTTAGATAGAAAAATATACAGACAAGCAGTGATCTATACTTACATGTATTAGAATTATTTGTTCTTATTGTCTTCATATTTTCTTGTAATTCATGTAGTAGAATTTCAACAAGATCTACCTGGTGATCTTTCTTCACAATTTTGTGTGCCATGTCTACGATGCTGCAAGGTACACTGTTGAGTTTGCTTGATTGGAATATTTTGTACCTAATTACATGTGCTGCAAATTTGACTATTGGGTCTTTGATTGTTGAGATTTTTAGTGCCCCTCCATCCCATTAAGCTCCAGTATTCATTTCCACATCAAGATGAGATGAACTACTGAAGGCTTTTGCCTTGTTGGTTGTAGGATACCCAATAACCCTACTGATAATTTTCTTTGTGACCTTAATAGGTTTGTCCAACCATAATTTACCATCATGAAATTTACTCAACATGATTCTTATCTAGTCTGTACTAAATGATTGTAGGAAGTATGTGAAGCATGATAACCCTGATTCCTCAATCTTCTTGTATTCATATTTTAATTTTCCATCTGTCCCACAAACTTGTTGATATGCAACAATAGTCTCAAAATCTCCTACTTCTCTGATTTTGCAATGTATATAAGCTCTTACATCTTATGTCAATAAAAACCTATCTAGTATACTCGAAAAAGCACCCATATTATCCATTTGTGCTACGACCTTGGGGTGTGGTTTGAATTTAGCTTCGGTGAAATTTTCCCTAACAATTAGTTCTACTTCCTCCTCAATGTTTTGCGATTTTCTTGTAGATGATGTTGATGCCATAAATTGATTTTAGGGTTTTGGCAAGCAATAGGATAACAAGTGTTTGGTAGAAAATGAACTTACTTAGAGTCATCAAAGAATGTTGTCAGTTTGATCTATAGTAGCTTTGAATCTTTCTAAAAAATCTTTAGCTCGAACTCTTCTCTGTGAAATCTTCATTCTTTGAAATCACAATGTAATAATGAACACTATTTCATGTGTATTTATAGACTTTTTTGATATTCCCTCTCAAAATTTCATGCATTAAATGCGTAACCTAACTTTCGGTATGAAACAACTATCAACGCGGTGATGTCTACAATTTTATCTGCTCGATTAACATAGGATTCCTTCATCGGTTTGCACTATTGTCTGGTTAACCTTGTATAGTGATTACCGATGGGTAACCAACTCTCAGTCTTTCTTCTACCGACTATATAACATTGTTAGCTCATAACACATAAACCATAATGCATCTTTATTCATGTAGATTTGGTATTTGTACATCATATATAAGGAACTATATGTAAAATGTGATCATTTTGAAATGTCAGTTCCATACATACCTTTGTCACCTTAAGTGGAGGTACCGATGTCACCCAATCCAGTGGATGAGGTTTCACTGACAGTGTTACTTGACTCAACATTCTCATTCGATGCCTTCTTCCACATAGTGTTCCTTAACTTGTGATATTTGCAATAGTATATCCATTCTCAAACATATGATTTTCATCTGGTGCTTGGTCTCTGTAGTTCTTGTTTAAATGACTGACCTTATGATAGTGCATACAAGCCATCCCAGTACTTTTCTAGGTTCTTGATTGTCCAATCTAACTCTTTCTGTAACAATTTTCTGCAATGTGCCCATACCGACCACATACAACACAGTTAGTCCATGTATTATAATCCCAAACATAAGAGTTACCTTGTCTCTTCAGTTGATATGGCCTCCATTGTGGTTTCTCCTTAGGTGTCCAGACTTGTTTCATTTTCACCTTGCACTCCCTTGTAGTGTGTCCATGCTTATTATAGGTATATCATATTTTCTCCATAGTAGTATTGTTAGCAATATCATTTTGTTTAGCTCTACACTCATAAGATGGATGTCCAAAATTTCCACAGTAGTAACAGTATCCATTGAACTTAGGAGTGATAGAATGTTTACCTTGTAATTTACTTCTAAACACATTAGATGTATGTCCTGATTTTCCACAATGATAACATGCCAACACTTTAGGTCTTTGGTTTTGATTGTTGTTGACCTTTTCAGCTTGTTGTGACGATTCTCCTTCACTGGTGTATCTTATACTAAATTTACTTCCAAATCTTCTCTTATTAGTCAGGAAATCATCAATCTTTATAGAACTATCCTTAGTTATCTTCATCATTTCATTGTGTTGCTTTTGTATCTTTATCTCATTTCTCTATTTTTCATTGTCTTCTCTGAGTATCGCAACATTTTTGAGTCTTCTTGATAATTCTCTATTCACTCGATTCACTTCTTGATTAACAGTCATCATCGGATTTGATACTTGAAAGTGACAATCGGTGAGTCTCTATATTTCACTTTCTTTTGCTTGGAGTTGTTCAGTCATCAGTCTTCGGTCTTCAATAGCTAGATTCTGATCTTGTTTATCTTTTCTAGCATTGTTCATGATTTCCACCATTCTCACCATCTGAGATTCTTGACTGATTTGAAGTGCTTTCACTTGTTTGGATAGATGCTAATTCTTTTCAGATAAATCAGTGATTATGCTTTCAGATCCATCACAGATGCTTCTTGAACTAGATCCAATATGATCAAATATGTCATCAATAGGTTCTTCATGATAACTGATTTCACTTTGTAGAATGGCAAGGTTCTTCCTTTCAAACAGTAATTTCTTCAATTCTTCCCTAGCTTGTTTATATTGTTCCATGAACATTTGCATCTCTATCTTATGATTCCTAATAGTCTTGTCAAGATTATATCTCTCCATGACTTAGATCTTTACCCTTCAGTGGTTAAATTGTTCAAAAAGAGAACTGTGCTCTGATACCAATTGTTGGAATTAGGAGAGATAGGTACTGAGAGGGGAGGGGTGAATCAGTGCCTTCAAAAACTTCACTTGTAAACCTTTCAGATCTATAACTGAAAATAGTGATAACCGACCAAAATAACTTGAATCTAATAGCATGAATCAATCATCCATTTAACTTATGTAAGTAAACAATATGAAATAAATATGACAATCACATAACACAAGTATTTTGGTAACACAAAAAACCTTGTTAGAAGGTAAAAACTACAGTGGGGATGACACCCACAAATTCTTCACTACTATAGATAGAAAAGGTTTTCCTTTTAGGGCTACAAGTTTTGATCACTTCTGGTGATCTTACCCTATTAGGATTAATATGTTAGATCAGCTAGATCTATCTAGTTATAGGATTTTAACAACACTAATGAAGTGTGCACTTGGTTAAGAGATTTACATAAGACTGTTAAGTCTACTTGGTTAAGAGATTTATCCAAAACTCTATTACAATTGTCAGAAAGCAATAGGAAATTATCTGCTAGTTGACAACTCAATTGTTTGAAATAGATCTAAAATTACTCATAAAATATCACCTTAACTATGATGAATCTCTGCTCTGAATCTGCTCGGTAGCCTTCTCTAATTCTACTAATCTGATAACCTCTGTACTCTATTCTACTCTTTTAACTGATTGACTTAAAGTTAGGCAATAGCTTCAAGTTCTCCTTGATTTGTTTATCAGTACTTACAAAAGATGCGAACACACAAAATATATAGTGTTCTATTTTTGCCGCTTAAATAAGAAATTAGGTTACAATACATAATCATAACCCTAAGATCTATGGTGTAAAATATCCTAGATCAACTATTATAATAAGATATACATCACATTTAATGAGTATCTTTTACAATAAATGTTCCTTGATCTTGGTAAACCATTTTATGATATGTTGTAACCATTTTCATAGAAGAATGTGCCATTTCATAATACTATGCCATTTCTTGTGATCAGCGGTAAACATTGTGTAAACTACTCGGTGTATACTATCTGTCAGTGTTGGTGTCTACTAGTGCTTGGTAAACTGTATAGTTCTCGGTCTGTAAGCTTTACCGACTAGTCTGTCTTGCTTCTAGTTATCGACTAACTCAATGTAAGTGCTCAATCGATCTCTTTGATAGCCTTTGATACTAATGACAACTTTGAATGCTCAATAGAGATTAACAATATGCTACTATGAGTTTGTGAAGGAAAGAAGGAAATGGTTCTTTAATGGCTTTTGAATAGGTTTTTTAAGGAGAACAAATCCAATATGTCATGTATGAGTTGAATTTTTAGGAATAGGTGACCATCACCACTCTGTGCATACTGTGGATACACATTAGTCTTAGACTCTTAGTGGAACTCTTATGTTCACCAAACTGCAATATGAAGTGATGTGGTTTCCTCGAATAGGTTGAGGTAACTCAAGTTTAAGTGTTGTGTATGATCCCTCTATGCATCATTACAATCTCAGACCTTGCAGACATAAGAAGAGTAACATACCGAAAATAATGACCTCTTTGGAGGCCTATGTGCTTACTGGGGGAAAGGGACAAGTTCTGAATATTAGATGTGCTCCAAGTTTTTATCTAAACACCTAAGCATTGTAAGCATTCTTGGTGATTAAATTTGAGCTAGAACTAGTGATGGTTCTTATTAGAGCTTGAATTTTTCTCTTCTGAGGGTAGAAATTAGTTTTCTTCAGCTGACAATTACATCAATGGCCAAAATTAAAGATGGAAGATTATTACTTACTTTCCTTCTTGTCTCACCAAAAAAGGAAAATGTACTTAGCTTAGAGAAAATAACAAAGGACTTTGCAAAGTTAAGAGGAACACTAGAACATACAAAAAATAATGCTTTAATCAGTACCAATCAAGACAATCCACTTCTACGTCACAAAACAAGAATGAAAGACATGATGCAACTACAAGTGAAGTGTCTAGAAGTCCTTATGAGGATTTTTCAATAGTCATTAATCTTTCTATAGGTGAACAAAGTTTCAAATCAGCTAATGAAGAAAAACATGTTGAAGATGTCATGAAAGGGCATGATTTCAAGGATCAATCTAACCTTGAGGCTTGTGATTGGGAGACATATATTGAACCAAAACTTGATAGAGAATACACATCAAAAAATGAAGAGGATTTTGATAATATTGATGATGATTCTTATGACATGCATGAACCTACCATTGATGAGTTTTCCCTTCAAGGAAAAAAAAATTTAGTAGTTGGGGTATTGCATGATGAGTTCCTTAATGTTTATTATGGAGCTAGTAATGGTGTTGAATGCACTCATGTGCTCTAGAGGAAGAGAAAATGAAGATTGAAGATGATATTGTCATTGAGATTATAGAACCTGCTATGATAGATTAGCCACAAGGAGGTCTGGATTCATTTGGTTTCCCTCTAATTAAGTCTAGCATTATTTCATCACCTTCACCTCATTTGTCAAGGAACCAAACCATGCTTTGGGAATTGTTGAGTTAGATGATGTTCATTCACATGATGGAAACTCAAAAAATTTGGAATGTAGTGAACTAAAGGGCTTTTAGATCACACATCCCCTGAGAAGAGTAATCAACAATGTTGCATTGGGGATCCGGGTATGATAGATCTTATATATGACATAGATCTTTCTTGTAATAGACATATTTATGAATGTACTATAGTCCCAATTTATTCTTACCAAATGGACACAAAGAAAGGTACTAATAATAGTGTTGATGTAGAAAACATCTTTTCATATTTTTTCCACTCCAAATCAATACTTTGTCATGAGGAAGCACCCTTTTCAAATGAAAATGTTAATGTTTTTGAATCTTCCAAGATTGTTACTCAAATTAAGGATGTCAAACATGAGGGAAAAGATAGAAATTGAGATTGCCTTTCGGATGATTTCACAATATAAATTGAAGAGGGTTGTGAGGGAAATGAACCAATCCATAATTATGCTGATGATAGCTTGTTTGTGCATGAGTTCGATGGGAAAGGTAAATTCTTGTGGTTCATTGATAACCCCTTATTTGAGGTGGGCATTGACATGGTTCATAGAAATCCACTCTTTGAGTTGGAAAATGATATAGAAATTCCATACATTGATCATGATAATTTTGAAGAAAATCAATCCTTTATAGCACCCACTTCTACAGTACAAGATGACAAGGTAAATGGTGTAGGAGTTGAACAAGCTAAAGAATGGATTGAAGAACCTCACAAGGAAATATCTTGCAGCATTATGAAATATATCTATGAAGATTTCTTTGAGCTACTAAAACCTCTAAACACTTGGGAGGAACATGAGACAAATCAAGAATTGGTGGTGTTTTTTGACTCCAGAGAAAGCATAGAAGAAGATCTCAAAAGTCTGATTTGTGGCAATGTTAATGTACCTTCTCATTCTCATGAGATTACAGCCCTTACACATTGAGGGACAAATAAAGGGTCTACAAATTTAGGCATTCAAAGTGCAAGTGTTGGGCATGGACTCTTTAGTGATGGTGACATGGGTAAAATTGAAAAGGATGTCAACATGAATCAAGGGTATGATGACCTTTCTAATTTTTGCAATACCAGTCATGTTTACTTGCTCCATCATTTGGTAGCATCCATTCCATAGGAAGAGTTTTCATACATAGGAATGAGGCATTGCAAGGAGTTTTTTGTACCCATCAAACCATCTTAGTTCAAGTTCTTGACTGGGGATGTGTGACAAATCAGGAAAGTGAGGTCTTGGCACTAGAGGATAGTAGTTCACATGAACACCTAACTTGTAGCCATGTGAGTCCAAATCAGTTTGCTACTCAACTTGATACACTCCTTAAATTTTCAATTGTTGATATTCATCCTCTCTTAGGAGGAAATATGCTGAAGATTGAGGAGGATAACATACTTAATCCTACATGGAGGAAGGATATGTTTGATTGACATGATAGCTATTCTGATTTTACATTTTGGGATAACAGTCTTTGGGTTTTATGTGGTCATACTTTGACAACTTCAATTCCACTAGATACTAGTGTGGATTTTTCCTCTAGGACTGCCAATCCTTTTTGGGAGTAAGAGATGAATTCTTATTTGTGTATTTAGGACACAAGAAGATCGAGATAATGTTGCAAAACATGATAAAGGTAAGTTCTAAATTTAAGATTTGTAACAACAGTTCTTTGCCTTTACATAATCTTGGGAGACATCTATCTACTCATGGTTTCACTTACTATGTTGTGATACAAAGACATATTATTAGGCATAAAGTACCATATGGTCTATAAAGTTTGTCACCATATTTTGGTTTCATGCCAACATCAATTCTTCATCACATTTGGAGAGGATATGTAATGTATGAATAAACTTTTGAGTAATGCCCCGGTGCTATAGAGTGCCAAGTCATGGTTGTCCTGAGTGAGTGAGCTCAGGTTCCAGGCATGCTCAACCTCCCTACAAATTATTTCCCAATGCCGGTCCCCTCTGGAATGAGATGGTCCTTCCAGGGATTGAACCATCTCATTGCCTATAGAGGGTAAACAAATCCCAGGGTAAGGCTACGGGAGGAATCTATAATAGTTGTGGGATCCTGGTAACCGCACTTCGAATGGATACATCATGCAACATGTTGAGGGAAATAGTATCTCATGTTTATACCATTAGGTTGGGACTATTACATGCATTCTAGTTGGAGGTTTTATACTCCTGATATATGATTGTCCAGAATTGAACACCCTTTTAAGTCTTGCATAGTTAACTTTTTTGAAAGAGATTCATTTAAAGAATTGTGAGAAATTGGAGAAGATAGAAAGTTTCAAAATTTTGAGATCATTGATGATTCTCAAGAGATTCCTTTGTCCAAAATTAGATGGGATTTCAAGTTTTGTAGATTTAACCTCCTTAGAGAGGTTTGAATTGATAAACTATTGCAAATTGGAGAAGATAGAAGGTTTAGAAACATTGAGATGCTTGGAGACACTTATGATATGTGACTATAGGGATTTGAACACCCTTCCAAGTCTTGTAGAGTCAAATTTTCTTAAAGAAATTGAATTGAGAAACTACAACAAATTGGAGAAGATAGAAAGCTTGGAAAGTCTGAGATCACTGGAAGTGCTTAAGATAGATAACTGTCCAGAATTAGATGAACTTCCAAGTCTTGTAGAATTAACTTCTCTAAAGAAGTTTGAATTGAAAATGTGTCATGAATTAGAGAAGATAGAAGGTTTAGAAAGCTTGAGATCATTAGAGACACTTGATATATTTGACTATACAGAATTGAATGCCCTTCCAAGTATTGCAAAATTAAACTTCTTTGAAAGAAATTGAATTGGTAAACTGCAACCAATTGGAGAAGATAGAAATTTGAAATAACTTTGAGGTCACTAATACATTCAAGATATGTGGCCATCTAGAATTAGATGGGCTTCCAAGTTCAAATTAGAAAAAATTGAAGGTTTAGAAAGGATGAGACCATCGAAGACACTCTATAATATAATATAATGTATACAACTGCATAGAATTTAACTATAACTTCCTTGCTAAATAAAACATCTTTGATAGAAATGAAAGTTTAGAAGAAAATAGCATTGGAACTTTGTGGGTCAAGTTCCCAGTGCATCTAAGCATGGCAGGACAAATGAAAACAAGAAAGTTCCTATGGTATAATATACAAAAATGCTTTTTGTTTTTTTTTGGCTCATCAGAGCAGTATTCAAACTTGACAATCCAAGCATAAATTATCACCAGTAACTTTCAGACCATTCTTAATAAAAACATCTTCGATGGCTTTACTTGTTGCATCCTTTCTCACTGGTGCACAACATTCCTCACTCTTCAAACAAGAACAACCCATAACATATTAATTATAAAGAAAAATCCACAAACAAGAACATATCATAGATGATGAAAGAGAAGCTGTATATATGCATAACTGCAATACAATGTTGAGGAGAAGAAATTCATCAAGAGTGCCAAAACTTAGAATTTTCAACTGGAATGGCATAGATTCTAGAGCAAGTGTAAGATGGAATAAAATCCCACTTTCCTTTTTGCATTTAATTCTAAGCTCAACCATTCTTTCCTCTATAAGCTGAGTTTCCACCTTCGCACTACTTTGACACAAGGGCAGGGTCAAGAGGGGCCAAACTATGACACACCCTAATGATCCAGCTTGCTCAACAACACATGGAAGCAAATAACAACATAGTGAGAGAGAGAATGCAGGATAAAAAATGTCTCTTATTCATTCAAATTGATTCATACATGCCAGGCTGTAAGGCCTTCCTAGTTATAGCTAGATATTGCAATGAATTACATAAGTCCTCAAACATGCGAGGATCTTCCAACAATCTCTAATCTATTATCTTCTATCTTCTATCAAAAACTACCTCCTAAACTACAACCAACAACTACATTTATACAAGAGTCTACTGAATTGAGTTGACCTTCAGATCCACAATCAACAGAAGAAATAGTCAGATTTGTGACCACATGCTTCCCAATAATGGATACCAACATTAAATCCATGACCCATAGTAAATGCACAAGTCAACCCAACAAAAATTCAAAAGAAACTACTCAGTAAGCAAGGATGACTAAGCAATAGACAAGTATCGCTGAGTACCAGTGAAACAACCGACCACCCAGGAGATAACCGACCATACTTGGTAACCAAAGGAAATTGACCAACTACCGACTAACTCGGTCAAAGAAGGAACTGAGCAACACAGACAAACAAAAAAATGTTTTTTTGGTGGCACAGAATTTCCAAGGACCTGAGATACTCCTGCATCAGACACCTGGGGTTATTTTGAAATGATTCTCCAAATCATTTGGTAGGTATGATCTGAGCTACATCCAACTCAGACTGTGAGATCCATGAACTATCTTCAATCAGTCTACTTTTCCACTTTACCAGATATTCCATATATTGCTTTCCTCTTGTATTCTTTCCAATTCTTTGTTCCAAAATCTCGTCATCTTCTTCATTCTACTTCTTAGGATACTCTGTCGATACTGTCATTTCTTCATCAGGTTCATAATAGTCATAGAAATCAGCATTGTTGAAAATAGGTGATATATCCATGTCACCAGGTAACTCAATCTCATATGCATTTCCACTATCAAATTTTCTCAAAATCTTGTAAGGTCCAAACTTTGTCATCTTAAGCTTCCCATATGTTCCAATAGGAAATTGACCTTTCTTCAAATGAACCATCACTTCATCACCAACATCAAAAGTCTTATGTCTCCTTGATCTATCAGCTCTGTCTTTGTATTTTTGATTACTCTCTTCCAACTTCAGCTTCACATCTTCATGCAATGTCTTCATGTACTCAGAAAATTTTACTCCTTTGGCACTTCTCTTACTTTCATCAGTAATGTCCCTTAAATAAGATATACCTCTTGGCTATATGCCACTCACAATCTCAAATGGTATTTTTCCAGTACTCCTATTCACTAAATTATTGTATGCAAACTCTGCTTGTGCCAATACAGAATCCCAATTACTCAGTGTGTCTCCAACTAAACATCTCAAAAAATTACCCAAACTTATGTTCACAACTATTGTTTGTCCATCGGTTTGTGGGTAAAATGTAGAACTATATTTCAACTCAGTGCCAAATTTCTTCAAAAGAGTTTTCCAAAAGCATTGAACAAATTAACTATCTCAGTCAGAGATAATACTCCTTGGTAATCCATGCAATCTGACAATTTCCTTAAAGAAAAGATCTGCTACATGTACTACATCTGATGTCTTTCTACAAGGTATAAAATGTTCCATCTTAGAAAATATATCCACAACAACAAATATAGAATCATTACCTCTTACTGTCTTTGGTAAGCCAAGAAAAAAATCCATACTGATGTCAATCCAAGGTTTCTCAGGTATAGCAATTGGTACATACAATCCAATATTCTGACTTACTCCTTTTGCAACTTGACAAACTCCATAACTTTTCACAAATTTATGAACATCTTTGTACAACTGTGACCAATAGTATTTCCCCTTAAGAAAATTCCATGTTTTATCAATACCAAAATGTCCATCCAAACCACTACTATACTTCTCTTTTATCAAATTAGTTATCATTACTCCTCTCGGTATACACAACTAAATACCTTTAAACAACATACCTTCCTGAATGGAATATACAAATCTAGAGGAATATGGAACGGGCGGGTGGAACAGGAAGTGAGAAAGGAGGAATTCAAATTTCAAGCATGTTGAGCAAGGGGAATGGCAGATTTGACACTGGTCCTTCAGAGTGTAACGGGCAACTAGAGGAAACAGATGCAAACAGGACTAAGATTCCTGATGTCAGACTTGGGACTGGGGACCTGAGAGGGGGACCCATGAAGGGGGCTTGTGATCAGAATAGGACATCTCCTATTGGTTCTATCAAAAGCTAGACAAGACTTTTTGGTGTGAAACCAATGGGTAAGTCCTCTCATCCACCTATTGAAATCTTATCCAACACTAAGGAGGGAACTTTTTCTTTATCCATTATGGATCAAATAATAGATGTAATTATATCTCGAATGGCTAACTCTCTTGTGGGGAGATTCTTGGGATTTTGCCCTAATATCAAGGTGGTTAGGGTATTTGCTAAAAAGAAATGGAGTCTGAAAGGTCAAGTGGAGGTGGTTTCTCTTCCTAAAGGATTTTTGGCTTTTTCCTTCTCATGTGAGGAGGATTTAAGGTTTATTCTATGTGAAGGACCTTGGATGATAGGAAAGCATTCTATGATCATGCATAAGTGGTGTCCTAACCTGGAAATGCAAAAGGATCATAATGTGCAGGCACCGGTTTGGGTTACTCTTCTGGGCTTGCCTCTTGAGTTTTGGATGGAAGACATCTTTAAGGGCATTGCTAATGTCTTTGGGTAGCTCTTGTATATGGACCCTATCACAGTCTCTAGAAGACACCTTACATATGCAAGAATCTATGTTGGAGTGCAACAAGGAGTGGATATGCTGGAATCAATCACCCTTCAGTCCAAACTTGGCTCCTAGGTCTAGAAGATAGAATTTGAATCTACACCCTTTGCTTGTTTTCATTGCAAGAAAATAGGCCACTGGGTGAAACAATGCCCAAAGACGTTACCCCAAAAGAAAAAAATGAAAAAGATTTGGGTAAAGAAGGTTGTGGATGGATCGAACTTGATGGGGAGTAGTAGTAATGAGAAGAAAGAAGGAAAGGAGAATGGGAAGGGTATGCCTACTCAAGGATGTGACACATCTCATTCTGATTCTGAATAGAAATTAGTAGGTAGCACTAAAGTCTTAAAGGAAACCATAACTAAAAGCTCTGATGACTTCGTAGCGGGACATATTTAGAGGAGGCCCCTAGGGATAAAAGAGGGTAATAATAACTTTGATACTGGCCTGTTCGAGCAAGAGATGTCGGGTGGTTATGGCCTTTTACCCCCCTCTCAGAGTTTGGTTATATGGCAAGATGCCCAAGTCTACCCGATTCTAGGCTTTTCAGAGGAGGGGTCTCAAAAGACCTTTGGTACTCTGAGGGGACCATTTAAGGTAGCACCATGCCCTTCTAAAGCTATGTGGATTGATGTGGTAGATTCAGTGGGGGCCCTTGGGGGATCAGATGAACTGAATGAAGAAGGATGGTGCAAAGTGGAGAAGAAAAAGATAGCTAAAAATGTTAAGAAACCTAATAATAAAGACAAAGGACAGATGAAGAATGTCTCCTCAATCCTCAAAAGCACTAGAAGCAATAATATTGGAGATGTGGGGGCTCCCCATGTTTCCCCGGGAAGACCCTCAAATCAAAAGAGGCGAGCACTTGAAACCAGTAAGTGTTTAGTGGATGGTAGTTAAAAGACCATCCTAGAGTCTGGCCCATTCCTTAAGCAATGAAGTTTATATCATGGAATGTAAGAGGATTAAATAATCCTCACAAGCAAGCAATGGTCAAAAACATGATTAGATACAACAAGCCTGATATTGTTCTTCTACAAGAGACTAAGATGTCTAAGGATGAAGTGGAGAAAATCCAATTTTTTTGTAATGGTCGGTCCCATGGTAGTGATGCAGATGGTGCCTTAGGAGGGATTGTGACTAGCTGGAATTGTAATATTATCAAAGGGGAAGTTTTATCCAGTGGAAACAATGTGACTAATATTAGATTTTGGCATTTCAAGGATGGCACTTCTTGGGTTTTGACTAACATTTATGCTTCGAACACCAGGTGGGGTAGGAAATCTTTCTGGAGGGAAGTCTCTGGTTTTAGGAGAGATTTTGCTAATGATGGATGGATCATAATGGGGGATTTTAATACTCCTTTGAAGGAAAATAAAAAATATGGAGGTGGTCAACCCAATTTGGAAAGCAGAACTGATCTTATGGAATTTATTGATAGTCAAGAATTGCATGACATTGATCTGCAGGGTATTAACTATACTTGGACCAATAGGAGAGATGGTAATGAGCTCATTTAGGTTAGGCTTGATAGAGCTCTTGTTAGCATCATTTGGTTAAACCATTATTCTTGTGCCTTATTTGCCTATGTCAAAGTTGGTTCTGACCATTATCTAATAACCATAAGATCTGATTTCAATGGCTTGAAAAGGAACTTCCCTTTTCAATTTGAGAAAATGTGGAAAATCCACCCTAACCTTGAAAGGTTGATTGAGGTTTGGTGGAGTATTAGGATTGAAGGAATGGCGATGTTCAGAGTTGTTAAGAAAATGAAAAATGTGAAGGACAACATTAAAAAATGGAATAAAGAAACTTTTGAAAATATCTTTACTAATAAAAAGAAAATTGCTGAAGAACTAAAAGAGATCCAGGACAACATTCAGAAAGATGGCTATAGTGGGCATACCCAAAAGGAGGAAGATAATAAATTAATGGAGTATCATGATATTATCTCAAAAGAAGAATGCTTTTGGAGGCAAAGATCGAGAAAGTTTTTCCTAAAAGAAGGGGACATGAATTCCAAATATTTCTTCATGACCACTATGAAACATAGAATGAGCAATTAAATGTCTAGAATGCAGGTCAATGGAACCATTAGTGAGAAGGAGGAAGATTTCAGAAGTGAGGCCAATAATTTCTTTGAAGTGCTTCTAAAGAAAGCTGAGAACCTAGATTTGGAGTGCCAAGGAGAGTTGTTGGATGGTATACCCCTTATCCTGAATGATGCTCATAATAGATCTATTGTTGCTATACCTTCTATGGATGAGATTCAGAAGGCCGTGTTCTCCTTTGATGGAGATAAAGCCCCTGGTCTCGATGGGTATCCTCATTTTTTCTTTCAAAAGTATTGGAGGATTCTGAAAGATGATGTTTCTAATGTTGTCAAGGAATTTTTTGGGGCTAGAAGGATCCTCAAGGAATTGAATGGTACCTTTATTTATCTGATTCCAAAGAAAAGTGGGGCTGATAGTATGGACCAATTTAGACCCATCAACCTTTGTAACTCGGTGTATAAGATTATCTCTAAAATCCTTACTTCTAGAATCCTCACCTTTCTTCCTTCTATTATTTCTGGACAATAGAATGGGTTTGTCCCTAGGAGGCAGATTCTGGACTCAATCATTTTGGTCCATGAAAATATACTTTCTTTAACTATGTCAAAGAAGGAGGGTTTTTTGCTGAAACTTGATTTGTCCAAAGCTTATGATAGGGTTGACTGGGACTTCTTGATGGCTACTCTAGAGGCTTTTGGTTTTAATAAAAGGAGTAGAGACCTTATCCACTACTTGGTTTCCTCTACCACATTCTCTGTTCTCATGAATGGTTATCCTACCCCTTTCTTCAAATCTTCTAGAGGTCTTCGTCAGGGGGACCCCCTTTCTCCTATTCTTTTTATTATTTTGGCTGAATGTTTGGGTAGACACATTGGCAGGCTCGTTAACAAAGGTGAATTCAGGGGTCTGAAACCTTCCTCTAAGGATTTGATGTGTTCACACCAATAGTTCATGGATGATTCCATAATTATGGGTGATGCTTCTATCAAAAATGGTAAAACCATTAAAAAAGCCCTTGACAACTATGCGGGTGCTACTGGTTAGAGTATAAATTGGAATAATAGTTCTATATTCTTCATCAATGTGCCTAAAAAAAGGCAAGAGAGACTAAAAAGAATTCTTGGTTGTGAGGTGGACTATCTCCCAGGGTCCTATCTTGGTTTACCTGTCATGCCCCACAAGGGAACTAGGGAAGAGAACAAAGATTCTCTTAACAAAAGAAAACCTAAGTAAAAATTTATGAAAAATTTTGAACTTTGAAAAGAGTTATGTAATCAAAACTTAAACTTAGATTCCTCCTAGGTTCCCTTCTTATTAAATCCATGATTCATTTAAGTCCATAATTAAACTAGCAACAAGATAGCTTCTCAAGAAAATTACATCATATCATTAGAAGATTCTTTATGAAATACAAAGTACTTTCATTTCAATTTTTTTCCCTTCTTAACACCATCTATATTCCTAAGAATCTTTTATGAACATTATAACTTTTAAATCAAATAGAATTTATCTAACTCATTTGATACATTACAAATATACTACATTTTATTTTTCAAAAGCTTCACTTAAACAACAATAATGAAAACATGCTACATAACTTGGAATTTTTCAAAATCTTTTTTTCTTTCCCAACATACATCTTAAACATAAAGTTCACATTTCCCTTTTCCCTTCTTCCTAAGTCTACCCATTCCAAATACATCATTTTGAAATACATTACTGATTACATTGCATTCAACTCCTCATGAGAGGTAACAAGATTTTACATCATGAAATATAATCACAAGGCCTTCATTCTTCAAAACTGGTACATAAGCAAGCATGAATCTTCAAGCACTATATCTGCAAAAGATACCTTGATAAATTTTTTTACCACCCAACCACGTGGATACCTATAAGGCCCACTCCCCCATGCTAGGAGATAAACACCAAGGTCCACAAAGAAGGAATAGCTAGGCCAAACCTAGGGTTGGGTAATCTTTCCCAAAATAGCAAATGAAAAGAGAGTCAAAGTATAGATCTTTCCCAAAAGTTTCTAAGGCTTGGTAGAAACTCTAAGCAACAACCTAAGTGAGTGTCATCGCATAGCCCTCACTCCTTGGGTTGTCCTGGTACTAGCCACTCTGGGCCCCGACCCCCAAGTAGGCACATGCGGGATCGAATGTCTTTCGTACTGACAAGTGTCATTCAATCGTACCTACGCATAGGTACCTTCTCCCACTCCCATCCATAGCCTTTACTAGCGCTAATGGCATGGGTGCGGCATATTTAATCTTTTTAATGTTTTAACCCATTCCCATAAGTTTAATTAGGTTTTCACTTGTTAAATAACTCTTCAGTCGGTTATCCTGGTTCTAGCCACTTAGGGCCCCAGCCTCGCACTGAGAGCCACTCACTAGGTGTCGTTAGGTTTTCTACCCTCAAACAACATATTGCAATCACATCATACACATAGTAAAAGCATATTATAAATGCATTTGAGAACTACTACAAAGAATTGAAAATAATAGGATAGTTATGTATGTTTAGAGAAATTAGGTACGTTTAAGAATGTTTAGAATGTCTTGATCCTCTTAGAAGACTCTAAACCCTAAACTGCTCCTTACAAACATTCTATCTCAATAAAGGCATCTAAATGTACTGAACATAATCTCCACTAAACAAGGAATGAACAATCTTCAGGTTTATACAAAATTTCTTTCTAAACCTAAAACTTGCCTAATCCTGAAAATTGACTAAGTCTGATTTAATTAAAAATCTAAAATTTAAAAGTTACAACTTAACTCCTAGGAACCTAAAACCTATTCCAATGGATTCAAAGGGTACCTAATCCCTTTATACAAGTATAACTTAAAGTATAAGAAATTAAAGTACGTAAAATTATACTTCAATGTTATACTTCAATGTTATACTTCAATGTTATATGTTATACTTGTATAAAGCAAAAGTATAATTATTGTGCTAGTTGGTCTAAAAATTTTACTTCGGTTTAAATATTAAAATTCTTCCACCCTAACCCTAATATACACGCAGCAACTAAATGCGCATAAACAATGTAGGAAGAAAATATTATTCGGCCAAACGACAGAGATATTCATTCCTGATAAACTTCTACAACAACTGGGCTGGCCTCACGGAATGTTATCTTCTTTATATTGAAATGATAGTGCATTATAAATGGCTAGCTTTCTATAAATGGCAGAGATGGCTGGAGAATACAACAATAATATATGTCCTAAACTTTAATGGCCTATTTGCATAAACATTTTGCAACTTGTAATTTGTACAAACGGAAACAGAAAACAATCCCACAACATGAACATTGAATGCCTGGCATTGCACATTAATATATATGTATATGACTAGCAATAATATATATAACCAGCAATGATGAAATATTATATCAATAATCTGTAATAATACATTATTACAGAATACCTTAATACGTTATTACATGGTATATTAGTGTATTAACATTCCGTAAAAGTAATACACAATATAATAATAATACATTAATGCACACACAGACATTCTGCAATAATATTACACAAAATAATAAATTTAATGCACACACAAACACTCTGCAATAATATTACAAAAAATAATAATATTAATGCACACACAAACATTCTGCAATACTATTACACAAGATAATAATACTACAATAATGCATATATATATTTTGCAACCATAGTACAATATACATAAACTTTTCAAGAAATCTAAATTTTACATTCATTCTACAAAATAAATCTACTTCTCAGGATGGATTCCAACCTGGAGTCCTGTGAAGACCAGTTGGAGAAGAAGGAAGATCAAATCCTCTCCAATGTTTCCAACACTCCTTTGAATCCCTTTGCTTACAATCTTCCAGCCTCTACTCATAACAATCCAAATGCCAAACTCACAGAATACGGGACTTCTCTCTTTAAAAATATAAATTTTCTACAATAATAATAATAATCCTCTTCTCAAAATCAACTCTTCTCCCAACTCCTTTTACATGGGAAATCTTTCCTGTAAATAGAATGGAGGAGGTGGTTGCACAGGTAATCCAACCGGTGCAACCATCTCAACTATCCATCCGTTAATGAGATGGTTTTGAAAACTCATTCCCGTAAAGGGATAAATAAACTATAATCTAAGTCCCTAAATTTAAGGATATTAAAATAAATATTATAATCTTAAAACAATTTATTAAATTATTTAACTATGGTAATAGGATAATCCTATTTACCATACCGCTAATTGATCTATTTATTTATTAATATAATAAATAATTACATGGTAATAATTATATATAAATATATGTATGCATATGCATGTGTGCACCCATATGCCTATGTGTACATATATTATTATTATTATAAATATTATTACAAGCATAATATTATTATTATAAAACATATTATTATTTTTATTGCTATAGACTCTTTGTCGTTATTAGTATTATAAAATAATACCATAAATAAGGTACATTATTATTAATGTTAAACATTAGAATAACATTATTATAAAATATATTGTTTATTCATACCTTAATCCCCATTCTTAAATATATATGTATATATTAAGTAGCCACTAACATAGGTTAGAATTTTACCACTATTATTTAAAACCTTTTATTATTACTATTTCCTTAGACATTAAAATACCATAAAATTAATCCTTATCATAGGTATTAAAACCACATGGTTTAATTGCACTCCAAATCGCTCCTAATGAGATATGCTACTAAATCATACCCTCAAATGAACAATAATCTACATCTATGATCTACTAACAAAATTGGACATATCACGAAGGCAAGAACTAGCTACAAGATCCACAATTCCATCAACTACAAAACCACATAAGACATTCACACAAGGGACTGCCTCGACACTTCCCACCTAAGGATAAAAGGATCAAAGGTGAAGTTTCTTCTTGTGGACCTGGTGATACCTCCGTAAAAACAACGATGATCAAGGATTTTGAGGGATCACTCAGACCTGTGAAGCTAGGTGGAGACGATACCCAGTACCTGCAATCCTGCATCACCAAGAAGAGATACATATATATACATATGGAGATACAAATCAGATATATGCAAGCAGATGACTAGGATCGATACATCATGTGGACCTCAACTAAGTGAGTAACTACGACTTCATCCTGGAGTCATGAAAAACACATCAGACACATCCATGAAACATAAAACATCATGATAGTGGTTAGATTCAAATAATTGGGTTAGATCCATAAACATATAAAAATAGATAATTTTCTAATCTCATAAACATGTAATTACTAACCATAAATGAGCATATTCATCATGTCATCATCCACAAAACATAAATGTAAATGTATAGTCTTGACCATAATAATAATAAAATGTCCAAATCGAAAAAGTCTAAGTATCACCATAGGAGAGGTATTACATTACCTCTCTACCACAATCCTCTAGATTCCTTTTGGAGGGATATGATTGACAAATTTCACAAAAGTCTTGCTGGTTGGAAGGGTACTCTTCTTAGCCAGGCTGGTAAGATTGTTTTACTCAAAGCTACCCTTCAAAGTATCCCTCTCTATGCTTTAAGCCTTTTCAAAATACCTAATAATTTTGCTGATAGTATAGAAAAAATCCAAAAGAACTTCCTTTGGTCTAGAGTTGAGAAAAAGAAAAGGATGGCCCTTATTGCATGGGAGAAGGTTTGCAAACCGACTAGGAAAGGGGGTCTTGATCTACACACTATAAGAAGTATAAATGAGTATCTCATGGCTAAAATCCTTTGGAGAATGTTCAAGAACACGAGAGAGTAGAGAAATATATGGCACAATAAATATAATAGGGACAACTCTAATTTCTTTATGTTCTTGAACTCAGATTCTTCCCAAGGTGGATCATGTATTTGGGGTCATGCTCTTAGAAGAAAGGAGATGATTAAGTAGGGGGTGAAATGGAAGGTTGGTAATGGAAAGAAATTTTTTTTTTGGGATGACATTTGGTTACTTGATAAACCCCTAAAAGAGGTTCCTAGATGGAACGACTTGTCTATTCTTTGTAAACAGCTCCTAGGAAATCAAGTGGAAAACTATTGGGAGGAGGGTAAATGGACTAACTTGTCTAGGTTTGATCCTTCCCTCAGGGGCTTTGAATAACCTTCTGAATGTTGTGGTTCTTATTGATGATGAGGACTCCCTCATTTGGAGATTTAGTACTAATGGCTTGTTTTCGGTTTCTTCCCTATATACACAGAACTTTGAAGACAACCCTGAACCTTGTTGGGCCAAAGCCTAGCTCAAGGGACTAACTCTTAAAATTAATGGATCTTATTGTAGGATAAAGTTCTCACAATTGATAATCTCAGAAAAAGAGGCCTAATTATAACTAATAGATGTTGTCTCTACAAAAATGATGAGGAGAATATCAACCATATGACAATTCATTGTCCTTTCACTAGTCAAATATGGGGAAAATTCTTTGATCTAATGAATATGGAGTGGGTGTTCCCTCATAACATTCAGGAGTTGTTTATGTGCTAGAAACCATTGACTAACAACAAGTTTTTAATCTCCTTTTTGAATTTCTTCCTCCCCTTTTTGTGCTAGGGGGTGTGGAAAGAAAGGAATGAAATAATTTTTAGGGATAAGGAGTCCAATTGGGAGAGTATTTTTCACAAGATTAAGAGTGCTCTGTTGGAGAACTTGGGGTTGATAAAGAACTATCATGATCTGAATAATGAATGGGAGGCCAAAGATTATAAGAAGTGGAAGCTTGAAGGAAGGAAAGTTCTAATCCAAAGAAATCTGAGGGAAGAGGCTAGGTGGGACTGTCCTCCTAATGGATGGGTCAAAATCAATTTTTGACAGTGCCTCTAAAGGCAACCCCAGAATTGCTGGATGTGGAGTGGTTATCAGAGATGAATTTGGGAATTGCAAAGGGGCTATGGCTATTCCTATAGGCTTCCACACCAATCAGGTGGCGGAGGCTAATGCTGCTCTCTATGGGTTGTTACTTGCCAAAAGGAAGAATTATAACAAAATATGGATTGAAGGGGATTCCCTAAGTATTGTAAAGTGTTTGAAGAACACTTTGACCCCTTCATGGTCCATAGCCAATGTTTTAAGTAAGGAAAAAAAAATTATTGACACCTTTGAAAAATGCATGATATCCCACATTTTTAGGGAGGCAAATTTAGTGGCTGACTAGGTTGTGAACGTGGCTTGTAAAAGCCAGGTGGAAATTGAATGGAATGATGGTTCGAATATCCCCTATGATGGATCATCATTAATTAGCAAGGAGAGGATGAGGAGTAAGCAACACATTTTGAATGAAGACATCATTAATGACTATTGAGTGCAAAAATCTATGTGACTATCATGAAGGACAATGGCTTGATTTTGAGACAATTATTAGGGTCCTTTAGCATGAGTTGTGGGCTATGAATAACATTAATTATTGTTATTACAGTTCGAAGGAAAAGTTACAGAGAGAGGAAATTCATTTGAACTTCGGCTTTCTATTATTTCACAAAGCCATGGGAGGTAGAAAGAGGAGATGCGAGCCGGTGGACTGTAGTGACTAGAAATAGAATAAGGAAATTTGGAAAATTATTAAAAATGGGGGTCTGGTGAAATTCTTGGAGAGATTACATGGAGGAAAAGTGGCGGTGACCAAAAATTTCATCAAAACTTGGAACAAGGGAAGCATTTTGGTGGGCACACAAAACATGTAGGTGATTGAGGATGTGGTTGCTGAAGCGACTAGCTTGATGACTAAGGGCATCAACTTCTACAAGGACAGGAAGATTTCAGACAAAGCCTTGGAGGATTTTGTGCCCACGAAGTAGGAGAGAGACCATATGGTTAAGGTGGAAAATTTGTACTTTAACCCTAAGTTCATTTCTAGGCCCTGGTACCTTGTTTTACTTGTTATCATAGGCTACATTACCCTTGATGGTAGGTATACTAAAATCTACAACCACCATCTTACTCTTTTGAACCATTTTAGGCACAGGGTTAAGATTAATTTTCCTTTCTATTTACTGAGTTCTTTGAATGCTTCCCTCCTTCACTGGCAAAGGGATCCTAAGGGTGATCATGCTTTCCATGAAGGGTTCATGGTTCTCATATTTGAGGTGTTGAAGTTGAAGGTAGAAAGATCTCAGCTTAATAGAAAATCCCTGGAGGACTATGATACTGATGGGAAGGAGTTGGAGGAGCCGTTTATGGAGAAATAGAAGATGAAGAGGGGGATTCTGAGGATTACCAAGAGGATAGCCCTAAGGAGGAAAAAAAGAAAAGGAAGATGGAGGATTCTACTACTGACATGGAATTAGAGGAAGAAGAGAGCAGGGAGGAGAGTCCCAAGAAGCAGGGGAAGAAGAGACCGGAACCTACTGGCAATCGTACTAGAACTAAAACTGGGAAGAAGAAAGTGGTGAAGAGGGTCTTCATATCTTCTAATGAGGGTTCCTCTTCCCAAGGAAAGAATGATATGGAAAATTATGTGGAAAACAACCCTACTATGGAGGAGAGTGGGGGTACTAGTAAGGTTTGGGTTGAGGAAAAACTCTTGCAAGAAGTTGCACAGGACGTGACTAATATTGAGAAAGAAGGGTATGAGAAGGCAAAGGGAAACCTAGATAAGGAGAATGCAAACAATCCTAAGGAGAACATGGAGGTAGAGAATAGGGGTCCTGAGATTAATGAGGGGAGGAATGAGGATTTTGAGAATTTAAGGTGCCTAGCCTTCTTGTCTACCCTTAGCATAATTAAGAATGACATCATTGTGATGAAGTCCAACATCCACCAGCTGCAAAAAGAAATGGGGATTCTTAAAAGGATAAACCTAGGGGAGAAAACCTTGGGCTAGACTATTGATGAGCTCACTAACATTATTGCCAGAGTTGAGGGTGTTGCTACCTTCAATGACAGACTTAATGCCATGGAGGAGAAAATCCAATGCAGTAATGTTTTAACCAGGAAAGTTGAGAGTATGGAAAAGAGAATTGACAAGCTGGAGAAGACCATGGGGAATATTGTAGAACAAAGCTTTACTTTCCTCAAGGCTTCAAATGAGCACATGAAGATCCTGGTTGACAAGTTTGATAATGTGAAAGGGAACCAAGAGATCATAGAGACTAAAGAGGAACAGGGACCTAGTAAGTGTACGAGATCTAGGTCCAGGATGTTGGAAGATGGCAACAAGAATGACATGGAAGAGCTGAAGCTGTCTACTGCAAACATGTAGATTCTTGCGGGCCAAGCTACAGAATTGATGAAATGTGTTTAGATAGCAACTTTCTATCTTGCTTTCCTTTTTTTACTATCCTTTGTCTTTTGGCTAGTCTTTGTGTTTAAGGACTTGTTTGTGTTTCTTTTTTTGGTGCTGATGCACTTAAACTATTGGAGCTTAAATGTCTTATCTATTTTCTCATTGTAAAAAGTTTCAGGTCCTTTCAAAACCTATTTTTACGTAATCAAAACATACCTTCCTGAATAAAATATTCATCCCATTTAGTATCTTGTTGATCTTGAATAGGTGCTTTGCACTTTCTCCATCGCTCAAAAAAATAAGATCAAACTCATAAGAATCTCTCATCTCATCAAAACCAAGAGCTTCAATTTTCATCTCGGTCATCAAAGATCTTCTTCTACTCAATGCATCAGCAACTCAGTTAGTGACTCCACTCTTATGCTTTATAAAAAATGTGTAACTCTGCAAATACTCAACCCATTTCATATTTCTTTGATTCAACTCAATCTGACTACCCAAATACTGTAAAGCCTTATGATCGGTATACAACACAAATTCACTCATTACCAAATAATGTCTCCATTTCTTCAGTGCTTGAACAATAGCATAGAATTCTTGATCATACACAATATTTCCTTCTATCATCATTCAAATTTTCACTAAATAAAGCAACAAGTTTACCTTCTTCACTCAACACAACTCCAATTGCACTTCCACTTGCATCGCATTCCACTTGATAAACCTTACTGAAATCGGGCAATCCCAAAATAGGTAATTCAGCAACCTTCTGCTTCAGAGTCTCAAAACATTTATCAGCTCCATGTGTCCACTTGAATTCCCTTTTATCTCCTCTCATAGTTTCATTCATAGCATTACAAATTGAACTGAAATTCCTTATGAACTTTCAGTAAAAAATTTCCAAACCATGAAATGATCTTACCTCACTAGCATTCATAGGTGTAGGCCAATTTAAAATAGCTAAGATCACAAATCCCAAATACACAATCTCTTCTTTCATGAATGAACACTTTTTTAGATTTATCAGCAACTTGTCTTCTTTCAATCTCTGCAAAACTTATCTAACATGCAACAAATGTTCTTCTTCGGTCTTACTGAATATCAGAATATCATCAAGATATACAATCACAAACTTACCCAAGCATTTCTCCAAAACTCCATTCATCAGCCTCATAAAAGTACTCGGTGCATTAGTTAAACCAAAAGGAATAACCAAATACTCATAAAAACCTTCTTTTGTCTTCAAAGCAGTCTTCCATTCATCACCTTCTCTAATTTTGATATGATGATACCCACTTTTCAAATCAATTTTTGTGAAATACTTTGCTCCAGTCAAACTGTCCATTATATCATCCATTCTCGGTATAGGAAACCTATACTTCATTGTTATCTTATTGATTTCACTAGAATCAGTACACATTCACCATTCTCCATTCTTCTTTGGTCCCAATATAGAAGGTATTGCACAAGGACTCAAACTTTCTCTGATCAAACCTTTCTCCAGTAACTCTTGAATCTATCGGTTCAATTTTTTATTCTCGGTAGGTGTCAACCGATGAGGTGCCTTAGTTGGTAAACTAGCTCCAGGGATTAGATCCATACAATCATCAATACTTCTCTTCAGTGGAAAACCATTAGGTATCATAAATGATTTCACTATACTTGGTGAGTAACTTATCAATCTCCTTAGGAACACTATCCTTTTTTTTCTTACTCGGTTTGTTAGGAATCACAGCAAAACACACATCATTCTTTTTAAAATCCTTAACAAACTTCCTTCCATCAAGCAAAATTTCACAGATGTGAAAACATTACTAATAGGTTCTTCCATCAAAGGTAACAAGATGTGTTTCTTTCCATCAGCCACAATAGTATACTTATGCAATCTCCCATCATATATAGTATGTCTATCATATTGCCAAGGTCTACCCAACAAAATATGACAAAAATCCATAGGCATGATATCACACAACACCTTATCATATTATTTTCCAATCTTCAAATTCACATAACATTTTCCACTGACCAAGAGTGTATGCTCATCCTTGATCCATGAAATCTGATAGGGTTTCGGATGTTTTAGCTTTTTCAACTGTAATTTTGTGTCCATTTCATCAGATGCCAGATTCTCTGAGCTACCACTGTCAATGATTACCTTCCAAACTTTGTCAGAAACTCTACATCTTGTCTTGAATAAACTTTTCCTTATCAGGTCTTCCTTTTTGCTTTCATTCCATAGTGCTCTCCTTACCATCAAGTTATTTTCTTTCTTAGGTTCATTCGGTGACTCTTCTTGCACCAAAGCATTTCTACTTCTACCAGCCTTCTTACTAGCATGTGTACATTCACTAATACATTTGGGGGCATTTTGTGATGGCTATGTGTCGCAATTCCGACGGCTATGTGTCACAATAGCAACACCCATAGATGTCGCTATTTTTTAGTCGCAAATTGCGACGTCTATGGGTAGCCGTCGCAATTGCGACACATAGCCCGTCGCAATGTGGCTAAGATTTTTTAGCGGCATGGGTGTCATCCCCCCGTCACATGGCTTCGGAGGGCCGTCGCAATCATGACGGGCCTCCCAAGCAATTACGATGGGCACCTGCATCGCATTACGATGGGTTCCCGTCGCAATTGCGACGCCCGTGGGTGGATTAAAAATAAATAAATTATTTAATACATTGCTAATGAACCACATTAATGCTTTTTTCTTTCAACAAATGAGGACAGCCACTGTAAAGACAACATGATAATGTACACTCACTGTAAGGATAGTCACAAATGAGGACATCTCACAGTGACTGTCCCTAGTGTAATTGCCACTTGAATGTATTGCTATTCAGCCACATTAATGCTTTTATTCTTCAACAAATGAGGATAGTCACTCTAAAGACAACATGATAATGTACACTCACAGTGAGTGTACATTATCATGTTGTCTTTACAATGACTATCCTCATTTGTTGAAGAAGAAAAGCATTAATGTGGCTGAATAGCAATACATTCAAGTGGCAATTACACTAGGGACAGTCACTGTGAGATGTCCTCATTTGTGACTATCCTTACAGTGAGTGTACATTATCATGTTGTCTTTACAGTGAGTGTACATTATCATGTTGTCTTTACAGTGTCAATATATGCATTATTACTTAAACTAAAGAGTACTCTACATAATATGTCATTGTGGAGTTCTGATTGCTTCCAATTTAATATACGCTTGTTCTACTTATGTATCCAGCATCATGTAAGAAAAGTTGATTCTTTTAAAATAGATTCATTTAGCCATGAAATGCTTGTGCATGTAACATACAAGATTCCAAGGCCCAAAACTGATTACTCATTATAATTCATGTACAGAATGATAATCAACCACAACGAGGCATGCATAGGCGCTGCTTAGATTTTGAGGCATCAGAAGCTCGTAGAAGAAACTTGACCAATGGCTCATGGAATGTAACAAACTTATTGCCTAAAACAGGAGCATTGGTAACCACAGATGATGGTTTTGAAAAGAACACTTCACCATCAATGTCACGTGAGGGAACTACAATTTCTGATGGCAAGCAACTTGTAGTATATAAGAGAGATGCAGGTACAGATGCTGGGAATACATTGCTAATGAACCACATTAATGCTTTTTTCCTTCAACAAATGAGGACAGTCACTATAAAGACAACATGATAATGTACACTCACTGTAAGGATAGTCACAAATGAGGACATCTCACAGTGACTGTCCCTTGTGTAATTGCCACTTGAATGTATTGCTATTCAGCCACATTAATGCTTTTCTTCTTCAACAAATGAGGATAGTCACTCTAAAGACAACATGATAATGTACACGGGCTGTAAGTGTACATTATCATGTTGTCTTTACAGTGACTTTCCTCCTTCAAGTGGCAATTACACAAGGGACAGCCACTGTAAAGGCAACATGATAATGTAGAGAAACATTGTCATTTGTATTTTCAATAGTGCCGAGAGAGATTCCCTCCGCGAAATCATAGCTACAATTTCTGAGTACGTTGGGTTTATTTTTGTTTTGTCATTATTATGTAATCTGGTATTCAGCTGTTACAGAGCTAAAATACCCAGAAATGAGGACATATCTATGTTGAATTTATTGTTAGCGGCTTTGGTTATTTAGAAGTTTAATTTTATTTGTTCATCTTTCAAGCACAAACATTTTGTGGACTGTAACATCTTCATTGTTTCGGGTATGCAATGAAACAGCCGTAACTTGCAACTACCTTCACGGTACTTGTGTACATTATCATGTTGTCTTTACAGTGACTGTCCTCATTCAAGTGGCAATTACACAAGGGACAGTCACTGTGAGATGTCCTCATTTGTGACAAGGACAGTCACACATGAGGACATCTCACAGTGACTATCCCTTGTGTAATTTCTACTTGAATGTATTGCTATTCAACCACATTTATGGGCCCATTTGGACCACAGCACACAGTAGCATCTACAGAGAAGAATATCCCAGGTGTAACAAGTTGTAAGAATATACCAATAGTTCTAAGAAGTTCCCTAGCACATAGTAGCATCTATAGAGAAGAATATACAACATGAGGGCAGCCACTGTAAAGACAACATGATAATGTACACTCATTGTATGTGTACATTATCATGTTGTCTTTACAGTGACTGTCCTCATTCAAGTGGAAATTACACAAGGGACAGTCACTGTGAGATGTCCTCATTTGTGACAAGGACAGTCACACATGAGGACATCTCATAGTGACTGTCCCTTGTGTAATTTCCACTTGAATGTATTGCTATTCAACCACATTTATGGGCCCGTTTGGACCGCGGCACATAGTAGCATCTACAGAGAAGAATATCCCAGGTGTAACAAGTTGTAAGAATATACCAACAGTTCTAAGAAGTTCCCTAGCACATAGTAGCATCTACAGAGAAGAATATGGGTCAACGAGGATGACTTCAAAGCCATGCAATCTAATGGTAATAGTAATATCATAATTTGACATACTATCAGAAATACTTCCTAAATAGACTATTCAATCTTATAAGAGATGGATTCATGAGAACTATTATTTATGAAATATGAGTCAATGACTTTAATTAAAGTAATTACACAATCTAATTCTTGTAAAAATATCAAAATTTGACACATTGAAAATACCTTCCAAAAGTATCATTAATTGATTAATATGAATCACTACTCATGAAATATAATTTTATAAACCTAATCTAAAAACTACACAATAAAAATCTTAATAGCAATATTGTAAGAAACTATTCCCAAAAGCAAGCCTAACAAAATTTGATGAAAATAATTTTTGTTTCACTCAACTTTGACATTCACAACTTCCTCTTTTATTATAATAAGAAAAAAAATGTCTTTTTAGATATACCTCATGAACCATACTCGAATAATCTATCATTTTTCTTCTCAAAAACATATTTGCAGAGCCTGCTTCTTTTACTTGTTTGTACTTTTATCTCTCTGATGGAAAGGGTTCCTTCAGGACACATTTTTCCAAGTTCACTGCTTGAGATATTTGAGGAGGGTTCCCCTGCTTGAGTATCCATCCAACCCATATTCGAGTAGTTCTACAATTGCACAGTCTAAATTAATAATACTGACAATTGAATGACGAATGATGATACATAGAATTGATATAAACTAATCCTAAAAACACTAAAACATTATTAATATATTTATATTTCATAAATAAAATTGATATAAAAGATCTGGAAAGATACATTAAAAAATAGAAAAACAGTAATTTATAATAGAAGGAAACTAAATTGCTATTTAAAAAAAAACAAGAGTCTTAAATCTTATCATTTTGTTTCATTATCATCCATAAGTACACACCTCTAGCATAATAATTATATTTAACCACCCATAAAATGAAAAAAAGATTTTCACAAGAGAAATTGAAGCTAGATTATAAAAATGAACCATCTTATTGGAAAATGGAACTGTTATCATACCCAAAAGGACTACAAAATTTCACATTATCATTCCCAGATTGTTGCTTTGCCTGGCGGAGGGAAATTTGATCAGTAAAATTGACACAGAGTATGTTGTCTCCATTGTCATGCTGGATAACAAAACACCAACTTTAATGGGCATGTACTGTCCCTTGTGTAATTGCCACTTGAATGCATTGCTATTTGATGCAGGGGCATCCCTAATGCAAGCCAAAGACACCATGATTGAAGGAAGTTGCCATGAAGCCAAGGAGTCAAATCCTATCAATTGGAACATAAGATTTTCACCTTGGAGCTTTGAAGGATTGACTGGTGAAAGGTCCTTTTGATTGACAAATCAGAGTCTTTTTGAATGACAAATCAGAGTCTTTTTGAATGACAATAAATTAGAATAGGAGTTTTAGATGTTTTCTTGGTTTGTAATAAATATTAAGGATTGATTTTATCTCCTTATAAACATCCACTTGTTGGACACAAGACCCCTTGGTGACTTATAAACCTTGGGAATCTTTTGAGTCCTTGGATGAAATGAGCATAGTAAGTGTTTATTAGGTGTCTTTTAGATGTTGTTAAGAAGTTTGAAGGTCCAAAATAACTTTAATAAGGTTCCTAAAGTTTCACAACACATTTTTAACCTTCTCGGCAAAGTTGTTTGCAAAGTTGTAATGCAACTTTAAAAGTTGCTTAGCAAAGTTGACATTTGTTGGATAAACTGTTCTAACCACCTAGATGGTTGAACCAACATTTGGAGAGCCTATTTTAGGCTTCAAATGGTCGAAGACAAACAAAGAACTAGTATTGTAATCATTTTGCTTTCATAAAAAATAAAAATAACCCTATTTTAGTGCATTTCTGGTGAAAAACGAACTCTGTACGGCTGTACAGATGGTGGTTGGATGATAAAATTTGCCTGGAAGTTGTAATAGTGACATCTGATGCTTTGGAATTTGGTTTGATTGATTCTCTTTGTTTTATATCTAAGTTATTTCAAATTTTCTGTGCATTGTTTACAAACCCTCATTTTTAGGGTTTGACTGATGTAAAGACCTTAACTCATGTTTCAACCATTGGAATTCCTTCTTCCTTGGTGGAATGAGAGTTAAGGATGTATATTTGTATATTCTAAAAGCCCTGACTACTCTGCATCACTATTGAACCACATTAATGCTTTTTTCCTTCAACAAATGAGGACAGTCACTGTAAAGACAACATGATAATCTACACTCACTGTAAGGATAGTCACAAATGAGGAAATCTCAGAGTGATTATCCCTTGTGTAATTGCCACTTGAATACATTGCTATTGAACCACATTAATGCTTTTTTCCTTCAATTGGCAATTACACAAGGGACAGTCACTGTGAGATGTCCTCATTTGTGACAAGGATAGTCACACATGAG
Organism: Chamaecyparis obtusa; assembly: GCA_027943335.1. Taxonomy (NCBI): domain Eukaryota; kingdom Viridiplantae; phylum Streptophyta; class Pinopsida; order Cupressales; family Cupressaceae; genus Chamaecyparis; species Chamaecyparis obtusa. The sequence goes on from BSBK01000938.1 coordinate 2,861,975, forward strand.
GACATCTCACAGTGACTATCCCTTGTGTAATTGCCACTTGAATGTATTGCTATTCAACCACATTTATGGGCCTGTTTGGACCACAGCACATAGTAGCATCTACAGAGAAGAATATCCCAGGTGTAACAAGTTGTAAGAATATACCAACAGTTCTAAGAAGTTCCCTAGCACATAGTAGCATCTACAGAGAAGAATATACAACATGAGGGCAGCCACTGTAAAGACAACATGATAATGTACACTCATTGTATGTGTACATTATCATGTTGTCTTTACAATGACTATCCTCATTCAAGTGGCAATTACAGAAGGGACAGTCATTATGAGATGTCCTCATTTGTGACAAGGATAGTCACACATGAGGACATCTCACAGTGATCGATTGTCCCTTGTGTAATTGCCACTTGAATGTATTGCTATTGAACCACATTAATGCTTTTCTTCTTCAACAAATGAGGATAGTCACTCTAAAGACAACATGATAATGTACACTCACTGTAAGGACAGTCACAAATGAGGACATCTCACAGTGACTGTCCCTTGTGTGATTGCCACTTGAATGTATTGCTATTCAGCCACATTAATGCTTTTCTTCTTCAACAAATGAGGATAGTCACTCTAAAGACAACATGATAATGTACACGGGCTGTAAGTGTACATTATCATGTTGTCTTTATAGTGACTGTCCTCCTTCAAGTGGCAATTACACAAGGGACAGTCATTGTAAAGGCAACATGATAATGTAGAGAAACGTTGTCATTTGTATTTTCAATAGTGCCGAGAGAGATTCCCTCCGCGAAATCACAACTACAATTTCTGAGTACGTTGGGTTTATTTTTCTTTTGTCATTATTATGTAATCTGGTATTCAGCTGTTACAGAGCTAAAATACCCAGAAATGAGGACATATCTGTGTTGAATTTATTGTTAGCGGCTTTGGTTATTTAGAAGTTTAATTTTATTTGTTCATCTTTCAAGCACAAACATGTTGTGGACCGTAACATCTTCATTGTTTCGGGTATACAATGAAATAGCCGTAACTTGCAACTACCTTCACGGTACTTGTGTACATTATCATGTTGTCTTTACAGTGACTGTCCTCATTCAAGTGGCAATTACACAATGGGACAGTCACTGTGAGATGTCCTCATTTGTGACAAGGACAGTCACACATGAGGACATCTCACAGTGACTGTCCCTTGTGTAATTGCCACTTGAATGTATTGCTATTCAACCACATTTATGGGCCCGTTTGGACCACAGCACACAGTAGCATCTACAGAGAAGAATATCCCAGGTGTAACAAGTTGTAAGAATATACCAACAGTTCTAAGAAGTTCCCTAGCACATAGTAGCATCTACAGAGAAGAATATACAACATGAGGGCAGCCACTGTAAAGACAACATGATAATGTACACTCATTGTATGTGTACATTATCATGTTGTCTTTACAGTGACTGTCCTCATTCAAGTGGCAATTACAGAAGGGACAGTCATTGTGAGATGTCCTCATTTGTGACAAGGATAGTCACACATGAGGACATCTCACAGTGATCGATTGTCTCTTGTGTAATTGCCACTTGAATGTATTGCTATTGAACCACATTAATGCTTTTCTTCTTCAACAAATGAGGACAGTCACTCTAAAGACAACATGATAATCTAGACTCACTGTAAGGATAGTCACAAATGAGGACATCTCACAGTGACTATCCCTTGTGTGATTGCCACTTGAATGTATTTCTATTCAGCCACATTAATGCTTTTCTTCTTCAACAAATGAGGATAGTCACTATAAAGACAAAATGATAATGTACACTCACTGTAAGTGTACATTATCATGTTGTCTTTACAGTGACTATCCTCCTTCAAGTGGCAATTACACAAGGGATTTGTGTTTTCATTTGTGTTTTCAACAGCGTCGTAACCCTCCACGAAATCACATCGGGATATAAGGGAAAAACAAACAAGAACGTTGTCATTTGTATTTTCAACAGCGCCGAGAGAGATAAACAAACTTAAAACTCAGACTTAAAAAAGATGAAGGCAATGCTTCAAAAGGCCGATGCCCTAAATATGGGAAAACACAATACCACTATTAAACGATGCCCTAGTCACCGTATCAATGCTGCCAACTCCGTACCAGTATGCTGACTGCTCACTTTCATCCTGTGATAAAGGTAACTTCATTAATCATACTTGAAATGGCAGCATACGAACTAAATCTGATGAACATTTATAAACTAAAAGTTTAAAACTACAGATTACAAATGTAGTAGTTTCATATGAAAAGAACTTGATGTCTGAAATTTACCATTAGAAGTATCCAAAGGAATACCACAGTACTGTTGAACTTGGAGAATCGGAGATGATCTACACAGTAAGGTTCAATAGCTATAAGGACTGTTACACCATCTTTAGCATTTGAATACATTTTCTCCTTGGCTTCTGGTGGATCCTCAAAGACCCCCAATGACGTTTTCCCTACAATTATCAATTGTTTGTCAGTATGAGATATTAATAAATAAACATTAATCACAATATTAGGAAAACAATGTTCTTGATGTCTGAATCTAAATCACAGAAAGCTCTAATAAAGCAGTTCTTAGTTTCACATTAAACTAAGTTTCAATTTCAAATGGTTATAATAATTTTTGTAAGTTATAAGTAGTTGGTTACAATATATGACATAAAAAGAAAAAAATCATTTCTATTCTTTTCTTCTTTTTCTCTTTCAACGAAGCTTTTGCACCACACAAATGCATACCAAGAATTTCTCAGGAGGTTTCAAGACCATTGCATACCAAACTTCTTCTCTGTAGATGCTACTGTGTGTCGTGGTCCAAACGGGTCCAAATAGACCTAGTGACTCTAGTAGGTCTCCAAAACCTGTTCTGTAGCAATAACTCTTCAATTTGACAAAGGACCTTATGAACTTATATGTTTTTTGAGTACCCTTTTTGATGTTCTAACAATCCTCCAACTCCCAGACCCTGACTCCACTCCAGCATATCAATGTCCTTATTGAGTCCGCAGACCTAATGCATGCCTTTGGGTGTGGGTTCCAAAACAAGGCATTGAAAATGGGTGCATGAAACCAAGATCAGAGTTTGAAGATGTCCACCATGCTCTAAAGATCTAGATTCAACAAGGTTTGAGGTCCTTTACTTGCCGCTACCCTCTGATCTTGCATAATCCATCAACTCCTAGTCAAGAACATTGAGATTCTTGACCTAGGGCTTGCTCTCGAAATTCTCTGGCTTAGTATCCTATTCCAAAGCTTTTAAAATATGAAAATAAACCCCCTTAACTTGCATTTTACAAAGAACAAAGGATATCCTATGGTTTATTTGCAAGTTAAGGCCATTTGAATGCAATAACCCAAAAAATGAGGGTTTGACAGAACAATAGATAAGAAAAAGGAATAACTTTGATATAAGGTGTCTTGAATCTACCAAATAAACTCTCAAAGCATAAGATATAAATACTCTAACTTCCACACTGGTCTGCCCTCCCTTTCACATCCGTACACTGTACAGTGCTTGAAGGAAATGCACAGAAAAGGCTCTGAAATAGTGGCTCTATCTGACAGAGAGTCCATGCTAGGCTTCATGACTAACCTAGAGCACATTCCTTGTTATGGAGGAAGTTTGAATGGTGAAGAACTTATGGAATGGATAGAGGACCTAGATAACCATTTTGACTACAAGTATCTTATTAATAACCATTTTGACTACAAGTATCTTATGGATAGAGGACCTTGATAACCATTTTGACTCATTTAGTATCTTATTGAGCTTCACTTTGTTTCGAGAATATAGTTTAATATTCTCTACTAAACAGGGCCAACCACATGAAGGTGGAAGCTCATTTGGCCCCACCCCCTCCCCCTAACATCACTCTACATTCCCCGTTAACATCTAACATTCATTCATTCTTTCAATTATTAATAAAATGTAACATTCAATCAATATCACATGATAACATTCATTAACACATTAGATTCGTTAACACGCAACATTCATCAATATGAAAATAAACACATAATTCATGAACATTCATTAGCATATAATTAAATTCATTGAGAAATAAAATTCAGTCATTATCAATTAAGGTATTTAGATGACAATCATTTCTTTTTTCTCTTTCTAATTTTTTTTTCTATGTAAGCTCTAAGAGGAGCATCAGTGTTATCATCAATACCCCCCTCATCAGTTGTTTTGTTCTCTGTTCTTGATGATCTCAAATTCCTATGCTGCTGCAAAGGGGGGTCCTCTACAATAACAAATAAAAGAGTTAAATTTAAAATATTTAATTATAATTGTTACAAGTATTTAATTATTTTAAAGAACATAACTGTGGTGCTCTTTAATTACCTGATCTGGCCACATCATTTTGTCTAGACTCAACCTCAACATGCTCATGAGCACTGACCCCTCGATCCTCTACAGTTGCTATACAAAATGTTACATTAATCCAAACACCAATTGTAATTACATATAAAAATTTTAATAGCAAATGTATACCTCCACCACTAGGATGCACATCATGCGAACCTTCATTATGCATAGATTGTGTAGAAGGATTGTCAGGCTGCATTCCAATATCCTACACATTGTTATCATTGCTTTCTTAAAATAGATATACTCACTTTATATTAGAACTTAACATCAAATAGACTAATTGGTAAAGTATTCAATTTGAAATAAATTTCATTTAGCTTATTTACCTGTGGCTCAGATGCATCATTATTTGAACCTTGCACACTGATTTCAGCTCGTAGCCGTTCAGCCACGGCTCTATAGCCTTGTTGGAAGCCAATTCTCTTGTCCTCTTCTATGAGGCATCTATTGAACTCTGACCCCTACATTTTTTCTTGGTATGGTGAATTTTACTTGCATTGTTTGATCAAAAAAAATTTCCTTGCAATATATAAAAAAATTGATACAAGTTTTCATTTACTAATACTTACAACTCGTGCTTGAAGTTTGGAAAAACCACCAGAGCCGAGCTTGTGTGTCCCGTGCTTTTCTAATCTTGCCTTTGTTGCCTTTGATGTGTCAGGCAATCTATGAAAAGTTTGAAATATGTTAGAGACCAGTACAGGAAAAATTTAGAGGTTAATTAGTACATAATTACATTCTCAAAAGTATCACATACCTTGCTCTACTCTCTACTGGCGTAATTCCTTTTTTCATGTCAGCTTTATACTTTCCATCCAAAATCAAACCCTGCCACTCAGCCTCAAGAACACAGGGTAGACGCTCGTGCCTTGGGTTAACCTCTAAATATTTCCTGTACTGGTCCCTAATATACTTCAAACATAAACCAGCTCTTTCAAGGAGCTTGTTTCTCTCGAATACACGAGGTCCAAAAAGCTGGGTCATACTATGTACAAGATCATCCTTCAACTTTTTATCTTGGTTATTCCACCTTTTAAATTAAAAAAAACATGTTAGACTCATAAATGAAGAGAAGCTACCTTTAATATAGTTCAAGAAATTGATGAAAAGGAAAACTATTCTAGCAATGATATGAAATCAAAATAGTGGTTTGGGGTTTTAGTTAGGATATGATGTTCCACCATGTATGTATGGTGGGCCCGAATATCCGCAAACACTCGTCACCAAGTTTTCACCAAAAAATATCATTCCCTACAAAATAATCATGGGATCATTAGTCGATTTAGAGTGATCAAAAACTAAATTACTATTATATCACTATAGAATAATAATAAATTTAAAGTACCTGGAAGTTTGGCTACTTTTAAGGGAATGCCTTCATCGTCACTGATGATCAATATGCAATCCTTCACCGTTCCCGTACTAGGAACACGGGAACATCCAGGAAATAATGTTGCATCGGGACTTGTTGCATCTCCTATTGCAAAAAATGAAAACCATTATCAAATGCCTCCAAGAAATAATACTTCAAGGGAAATAAATTGGTGCAGAGCATCCATGGCACAAACATAATCAAGGGATCTACATCGTAAACACATAACACTTAAACACATAACAAAAGAGAGAAAAAGAGGGATTTGTGTACCAGTAGATGGTGCAACAGTTGGTGCATTTAGGCTGTGTGTTGTTGACATGGCAGTCGGCAAGACATTTGTGGCTGTCCTGGATGGAGGTGGCATTGTCATATCATCATGGAAAGGAGCTGAAGAATAAAATTGTTAGAGCATGCATAAATATAGAACGCGTGGACTAGCATGGACAAGATTGTTAGAGCATTAAAAAAAAAGATTGTTCGAGCATGTATTGTCAATGATTATGATCATTCCTATATATATTCAGTGGAAAACACAAGTGGGGAATGGAACATGTGATCTACCTGAACCACTTGCAATACCGGCCTCATCATGGGAATGGGGTTCAAAATTACGCAAATAACTCTGTAAAGACAATGCATCCATATTTTAATTAATGTCATAAAAGAGCATAACATAAAAACCATTATTGAACTCTTGTAATAATTAAAAATTTCATTAATACTTACTTTAAAGTTTTCAGAAGTGCGCAACAACTCAGCTGCCTTGTCTTTTATTTCCTGAGTCTGAGGATGTATGGATACCAAACGTAGAAGTTCTTTCCCAATTTTCTTTAGCATCTTTTTAATGGAACTGATCGGGTCATCGGTCTCTGCTAAATCAATAAAAAAAGGGTCCACAAGGGGGGACTCCTGAGGGACTGTAGGTTGCTTTCCCTCTCTTCGACCACCGGCCCTCTGTGACAACAATAGTATTAGTATTATCAAAATTACTCCAAAACAATGAAGAAAATAACATTAAAAAAAATAACATTTTGCTTCTATCTAGTTTGCACAATTACAATGAGTTTTACCTGCTCATGTGTAGATGAGCTAGGAATATCGTCACCATCACCTTCAGGCGGTTGCTCCATATTGTGCCCCTGTGTCAAAGATCAAGTATAAAAATGTTAGCCAAAAATTTAATAACTAAATGGTATGTTGGAGTCATTGATTAGAAGTTGGTTTAATAGTATGTACCACCCCCATGATAGTAGCCTCGTTTGTATCTATGCGGTTCAAATTGTAATCAATAAGCAGCTCTTCCCCTGCACGTATTGATTTTATCGCACAGATGAATACACAATTTCCCTTGCGCACCTCAAATATGCAATTGGGTTGCTTTATAGTTGACCCAGGTCGTGTACTATTTATAAAACCCGCAATATTCCCTGTTGCTTTTGGCCTTCCATCAATGTATATAGCCAAACTTTTACTTTGATTATTGTCTTGCTGTTGTATATAATTTGCTGAGAGTGCATACCTACGCATACTTTTTTTATATTGAACAATATGCATCCAACTTTTGTAATCGTAACATGGTCCAACATACTCCATCAATTCAGAAACTTTGTTGTAAGACACCTTTATGCCATCCATAGAAAATAGGCCCAAACCATGTAATGATGATGGTGCTATGCGATATATCCTCTCATTAACACAAAAATCAGTGTTTATTGGAGGAAGTTCCTTGGGTACCCAATGTTTCTGTAGATGTTGGTACCTCAAGGGCACCTCGATGTCACCTTTCATCTCATCATCATAAGAACATGACCCCCCTTGAGCAAGGAAAAATTTCATGTGTTTATTGAATTTTCTTCTAGTCCTTTGACCTCTAGTTAATCTCCCTATTCTAGATAAACTGCATGTCTCACTTTCCTCTTCTATTCCTATATTTCCCTCACTCGAGGAAGACACTTCTGACAAATACCTATTTGCTGGTACCTGCAAATGGGAGAGATCTTAGAAGACATCAATCTTACTATTGATAAGTGTATTAAATAGACTTTCTATAAGGTGTATTGACTTATACCTGTCGATCCATGAGACTGTGCGGGATGCTCTTGAAAGGGGTTCAATTTCCTGCAAATCTAATTCAATTATCGTGAGCATAATCACATCATAATCATAATCACATCCATCATAAGCATCACATAAAAATTAAAAACATTAAAACGTACACATTATAACACTTAAATCAGGCTCACATTAATATGTGTTTTAAATAGTTTTATTTAATTAATTTAGATTAATAGTTAATTTAGATTAGCAGTATTCTATTTGTAGTTGAAACTTGTAGCTTTTAAATAGATAATGAATAAACTATGTAACCATTTAAGACAAATATATTTCTATCAAGAAATGAATATTAAATACATTAAGGATTGATGGCATACCTTTAAATTTCATCATCATCATCCTCATCATCATCATCATCATCATCATCATCATCCTCATCATCCTTGTCATCATCATCGTCATCGTCGTCGTCGTTGTCGTCGTTGTCGTCATCATCAACATCAACATCATCTTCATCATCATCATCAGTAGCAGCATCATCGTCATCATCTTCTTCTTCTTCTTCATGAAAATTTGTCTCAGGAACATCAAATGATAAAATACCTGGAACAATCATTGCCAACATAATGTGCTCCCTCTTTATTGACATCCATGGAGGAATGTTATTGTTGATAACAAAAATAGGCCACACCGAGAAAACAGATCTCATCTCTCCAAATGGATTGACACCATCCGCTGCCAATGAAAGCCTGAGATTACGAGGTTCTTCTTTGAAGTGTTGCCACTTTTCCTCTATGTGCATAAATGCCGAACCATCCGCAGGGATTCGAATAATGTCATCTCGACTTCTATTGCGTGCATGGTAATCCATAAATTGTGCCAAGCTAGTACACCTGAATAATTGTCGCATCTGTGGAATAATGAGGATGTAACAAAGAACCTTGTGAGGCACCTTTTTTGTTATTCGATCTGTTCGATATCTACTCGTATGACATATAGGGCATTGTGTTGCAAATTCATGTTCTTTATAATATATAATATGATCATTGGGACAAGCATGTATTGCTTGATACTCCATTCCAATATCTTTCATAATAGCAGATAATTCTTGATATGAGCGAGGTAGAATATTTGATGGTGGTAACAAAAACTTACCTATCAATCTACAGCAAAAAATATAAGTTGTTAATATAAACAATATTAGTGGTACATTATTCACCCTTTGTTAACTATAAAGACATATATGACATACCTTAACATATGTGACATTGTTATGTTGGATAAACCATTCATAACCTTCAAGTTCAACAACAACAATACAGTAGAGAGAAGAGTTGTTTGGGAGTCTTTGTATAGGGGCTCGTATGCCTTCTCAAGTAGAGGTACATCGAGGCTATCATCATCATCATGATCAGATCCGCTTGGACTAAATGTGTCATGGATCAATGTATTTATACCATCATCTTCAATTGTGTTTTCTGGCGCATGATCATCATCTTCCATGGGATCATTATCTTCACCTTGGATATTCGCACCCCCATGTTCCTCCATATCATGTACTTCCCTGGGGAGATCAACCTATATAAAATTGATTAACATAAATAAACCATGATCTTCAACTCATCATCAAGTGATTTCATATGTATATAAATTGTTAAAATGATATAATGAACAACTTACCAGTGGATGATAGTCATGCCCCCCTTCAATGTGACCATTCTCCCTACAATGTCTCTTAACTATTTTGATTAGCAGTCTTCTACGGTTTAAGCCCTTACAAATTTTGCAGGGACAATAACGTTTTCCATCACCTTTTCTTTTCAAGTTAGACCACAATCTAGTGATTGTCTCCCTATTTTTCTCTTCACTTATATTATCTGACATGATCGTTCTTCGCAGGAAGCAAAAATTGGGCTATGAAAACTTCGGTCTACAACTTTCAGTGACTAAGAAAAATTGTCAAAAGTACACAAATCTTCTTAGACCTAGTTAAATCCTTTAATATTTTAAAAGTCTAGTTAAAATATACATTAGATTAAAAAATATACAATTTTCATGCCTGAGCGCGCGGCTACGACTAGTGCAATGGTCTTCTTGCTTAGCTCTAGAAGCTCTCTAGCAATCAAAACATATAAGCTACAAGGCCTAACAGCAATTTCAAAACATATAAGCTACAAGGCAAGACATATTACATGACATGGCAAAAGGATTAAAATATACATTAGATTAAAATATATACAATTTTCAAACCTGAGCGCGCGGCTATAACTCGTGCAATGGTCTTCTTGCTTAGCTCTAGAAGCTCTCCAGCAATCAAAACATATAAGCTATTAGAATTCATTAACTTTCTGTAATTGGAAAACTCTATTTGATATTAGACCATAAACTACTACTATTCTCTCCATAAGAACTAAGTACAAAATTCTTTCAAGTTCACATCCATGATTCCCTTTAGATTAAAATATACAGCAAAAATAAGCTAAAAGTCTAGTTAAAATATACATTAGATTAAAAAATATACAATTTCCAAACCTGAGCGCGCGGCTATAACTCGTGCAATGGTCTTCTTGCTTAGCTTTAGAAGCTCTCCAGCAATCAAAACATATAAGCTACAAGGCCTAATAGCAATTTCAAAACAAGGGTCATCAAAAGAACCAAAAACAATGTGTGCAAACAATACCTTGTGAAGTGGTATAGACAATTAGAAGATGCTACTATGTGCTAGGGAACTTCTTAGAACTGTTGGTATATTCTTACAACTTGTTACACCTGGGATATTCTTCTCTGTAGATGCTACTGTGTGCCGTGGTCCAAACGGGCCCATAAATGTGGTTGAATAGCAATACATTCAAGTGGCAATTACACAAGGGACAGTCACTGTGAGATATCCTCATGTGTGACTGTCCTTGTCACAAATGAGGACATCTCACAGTGACTGTCCCTTGTGTAATTGCCACTTGAATGAGGTCAGTCACTGTAAAGACAACATGATAATGTACACATACAATGAGTGTACAGTATCATGTTGTCTTTACAGTGGCTGCCCTCGTGTTGTATATTCTTCTCTGTAGATGCTACTACGTGCTAGGGAACTTCTTAGAACTATTGGTATATTCTTACAACTTGTTACACCTGGGATATTCTTCTCTGTAGATGCTACTGTGTGTCGTGGTCCAAACGGGCCCATAAATGTGGTTGAATAGCAATACATTCAAGTGGCAATTACACAAGGGACAATCACTGTGAGATGTCCTCATGTGTGACTGTCCTTGTCACAAATGAGGACATCTCACAGTGACTGTCCCTTGTGTAATTAAGTATTGTGGGGAAGCATTCTAAATAACCAAAGCCACTAACAATAAATTCAACACAGATATGTCCTCATTTCTGGGTATTTTAGCTCTCTAACAGCTGAATACCAGATTAAATAATAATGACAAAAGAAAAATAAACCCAACGTACTCAGAAATTGTAGCTGTGATTTTGCGGAGGGAATCTCTCTCGGCGCTGTTGAAAACACAAATGACAACCCGCTTGATTTCGTGGAGGGAATCTCTCTCGGTGCTGTTCAAAACACAAATGACAACCCGCTTTGTTCAAAACACAAATGATAACCCGCTTGATTTCGTGGAGCGAATCTCTCTCGGCGCTGTTGGAAACACAAATGACAACGTTCCTTTTTTTTTTTGCACTTATATCCCGACCAACATAAGGTCCATTTGTAATACAACATGATAATGTACACTTACAGTGAGTGTACATTATCATGTTGTCCTTAGAGTGACTATCCTCATTTGTTGAAGAAGAAAAGCATTAATGTGGCTGAATAGCAATACATTCAAGTGGCAATTACACAAGGGACAGTCACTATGAGATGTCCTCATTTGTGACTGTCCTTACAGTGAGTATACATTATCATGGTGTCTTTAGAGTGACTGTCCTCATTTTTTGAAGAAGAAAAGCATTAATGTGGTTCAATAGCAATACATTCAAGTGGCAATTACACAAGGGACAATCACTATGAGATGTCCTCATGTGTGACTGTCCTTGTCACAAATGAGGACATCTCACAATGACTGTCCCTTGTGTAATTCAAGTGGCAATTACACAAGGGACAGTCACTGTGAGATGTCCTCATTTGTGACTGTCCTTACAATGAGTGTACATTATCATGTTGTCTTTAGAGTGACTGTCCTCATTTGTTGAAGAAGAAAAGCATTAATGTGGTTCAATAGCAATACATTCAAGTGGCAATTACACAAGGGACAATGTCATGAGCCGTGACATATTGAACTTAGTATAATAATAAAATGATTAGATGATATATAATAATCTATTATTAACGGTATATAACAATAATATATAATTATTATCAAAAGATAATAATAATATATAGTTAGCATAATAAGTAATATGTTAATTAAATAATATTAAAATATTAATAAATAATATAATTATGATTATAATTATAATATAAATTAATAATAAATAATTATTAATAAATTATATATATTATATTATAATAATATATTAAGTAATAATATTAAATCAATTATTGATATAATAATTTTAATATATAAATAATATTAATAAACCTCTCAATATAAAACAATATGTTATCACTATAATAATATTTATTATAATATTATTAATATTACTAACATCATTAATTATAATATTTAATAAAAACAATAACATTAATAATAATAATAATAATAATAACGTTTAAAGCAATATCGAATATCTGTAATCGATATACATCTACATTAAACATCTGCATTATCTATCACGATGAGGAATGAAGAAGTGATACAACAATCACTAGTCATTACACATCGATACCATGAGAGGATGATTAATGAACCAAATACTATGAAGTCAAGATCAACATGATATGAATAAGGGATAGGTCGCTATGTGTTTCAGAAGATGTATTGATAAGCAAGAAGGATAACCATTCATATATTATAAATAATCATTAATTGCACAAGTTTAGACAATGACATATCCGATAAAGCAATATCAAACATGAAGACCTGCTAGCAAATATGCACCATCACTTCCTATGTTATCATGACAATAACATAAACTAGATTAAATTCTACTATCTATATCAATAGACACCACATAGGAGGATATCGACTAAAGGATTGAAAGATTATCAATTGTCTGAGATAAACCACATCTTGTAGAAACACAAAAGCATCAGTGATTATATCACAAGCTATTGATGAATGAGGCATCAGTCATGGATAATAAGTACAATGTATCCTTAAGTATTAATAGGAATGGAAGTCAATTTGAAGATCAAACTCCATTACCAGCAATCAACCAATAAATGGACAATTATCAGAAAATGATATCGACTTATATCAGAGTAGAAAGATTGGATATAATCATAACAATATGGGATAAGGCAAGAGTTAATATCGATTGACTAAATACTAATGATAGTTAGACCAAACTAATACAAACACAATGGATGTTAACTACTGGTTGCACTACCAATTAGGGAAGATTACCTTCATAAAAAGATTTGATATTGAGTCAATCTAGGAGTTATCTATGATCAGAAAATAATGAAATAATATTATGTGAACTGTCGGATTATGGAAAGGTGTGATTAACAAAGGGACATGGAGGAAGAAACAAGACACGTCTCATTCATAGCATCTCTTCATTTGTTAAAGACAATATAAGAATGCATTCTCGTCAGTCACTCAAGGCATCATTAGAACTTTATTTACTTATCCATATTTGGATATACTCAATAGAGCATCTGCCTTTGGCAGTTTGGTTTCAAGTTTATCATTGTAGATCAGAGACAACACCATGATTGCACAGATAGAAAGGATAGTCAGAAACAGCATCAATATTTGAAGTTGCAAGCATATAATTTAGAATCTGAAATAGCAACATATCACTCATAGCGATATTACACATTTGCATAATTACATCATCATATCAGACACAACAAATACATTGCTGTAGCAATACTTATTGATTGTATATCGATATTGTTTATATCAGACATAGCATCATTATACTATCACTATAAGTGATAGGAAACATCATATTCATAGCATATTTCATATCATTATATCCGACAGTGCTATTAAACATATTGGTATCAATATCATCTTGCACACATATTGTGATTGAATTTGAAATAGCGGTTGATATCTTAAGTAACCTCCATTACTTAGTTTAATTGTAAGTATCTGATAGAGTAAGTCTGAGAAGTGGAGTAATTGTTCCTATTTTCCAAGTTAGCCAAAAAGGGGACATTACAGACAATTACTGTGAGATGTCCTCATGTGTGACTGTCCTTGTCACAAATGAGGACATCTCACAATGACTATCCCTTGTGTAATTCAAGCGGCAATTACACAAGGGACAGTCACTGTGAGATGTCCTCATTTGTGACTGTCCTTACAATGAGTGTACATTATCATGTTGTCTTTAGAGTGACTGTCCTCATTTGTTGAAGAAGAAAAGCATTAATGTGGTTCAATAGCAATACATTCAAGTGACAATTACACAAGGGACAATCACTGTGAGATGTCCTCATGTGTGACTATCCTTGTCACAAATGAGGACATCTCACAATGACTGTCCCTTATGTAATTCAAGTGGAAATTACACAAGGGACAATCACTATGAGATGTCCTCATTTGTGACTGCCCTTACAGTGAGTGTACATTATCATGTTGTCTTTAGAGTGACTGTCCTCATTTGTTGAAGAAGAAAAGCATTAATGTGGTTCAATAGCAATACATTCAAGTGGCAATTACACAAGGGACAATCACTGTGAGATGTCCTAATGTGTGACTGTCCTTGTCACAAATGAGGACATCTCACAATGACTGTCCCTTGTGTAATTCAAGCAGCAATTACACAAGGGACAGTCACTGTGAGATGTCCTCATTTGTGACTATCCTTACAGTGAGTGTACATTATCATGTTGTCTTTAGAGTGACTGTCCTCATTTGTTGAAGAAGAAAAGAATTAATGTGGTTCAATAGCAATACATTCAAGCGGCAATTACACAAGGGACAGTCACTGTGAGATGTCCTCATTTGTGACTGTCCTTACAGTGAGTGTACATTATCATGTTGTCTTTAGAGTGACTGTCCTCATTTGTTGAAGAAGAAAAGCATTAATGTGGTTCAATAGAAATACATTCAAGTGGCAATTACACAAGGGACAATCGATCACTGTGAGATGTCCTCATGTGTGACCTTTGTGAAGGCAAGTGCCAATTTGTACCCAAGTTACCAATATTGTGGCAAAAGTGGGAATGAAGCATTTAGGGGTCAAATTGGGCAAAGAAGTGTAGAAGTGGCCTATGTGAGGTCTAAATAGCCTAACTAAGTCATGGTTAGGGTCTTATGGTGTTTGAACAATAAGTTTTGAACCAAAATCCCAAAGGTTGTAACAAGTTGTCAATGTTGTCATTCACAACATTGACAACATTTGTGCAAGGGAGCATTTTCGAGTAAGATGGTTATGTAACTATATGAAACCATTGAATTAGGCATCAGATCAACTATAAGAGGCCTCCATCGATCTGTGCAAAAGGTTGGGGGGAAAAACATTTGGAATTAAGAAGATTTGTAGAGTAACACAGTTTTAGTGAATTCTTGAGTTTTTTTGTTTCTTTGTTTTCAGTTGATTAATGGATTAGATAGCTCACAGTGTCTATTGGAAAAGTTAGTAAAAGTTGTTTTTTTATTCTGTGTTGTGTTTTTTTTGAGTTTTGAAGCATTCCAACTAGTTTGTTAATTCTTTTGTTAAGTACCCTATCATTGGTTTGAACCAGGCAGGTTGAACAAATGGAGTCTTAGCTCATCATTCCATTGTCAATTTTGTAAGGGCTCTTGGAATGGGTGAGGAGACTCCATGTACTATATGTTTGGAAGGAGGGGCCCTGGGAAGCTCATTTTCTATGTTTGCAATGATGTCCTAGGTGAGTCAGTTGAGCACAGTTAGGGATGACAAATCATTACAAGAAGATTACAACAAGTTGAATGCATTGGTTGCTTCAACTAAAATCTCATGGAGAGGTAGACACACATCTAAAGAAGCCCCAAGTCAAATTAGAAGATTGGGTGAGTTTCTTTGGCTGCTAAGAAAACAAACTCTTAGTCAGACTGTCCAAGTTGTGTCAAAATACTTGTTTTCAGGCATGGCTGTAGTAGTTGGTGTACAAAAAATCTAGGAGGAGAAGACCTTAGATATCTTGGAGTTCTCAATAAAGGGCATCTAAATCCTAAGACCTTTAGGTGGCTTAATATAAACAAAAAGGCTTGACAAAGGCCTAATTGCTAGCAGCCTATTTTTGGGTGCAATTGGCATGGTTTGATGAACCGGATTGAAGTACTGATGAAAAGTATAGGTGAAGGAGTAATATTGAAACCAATAGAGGTCCTAGTGGCTAGCCTCTCCATGGAGTAAAGTTCTAGTTGAATGTGTTTCAATTTGTGAAGACAAGACTAGGAGTGTCCTAGTAGCTAGATTGGTATTGAGCAGAGTTCGTTGTATTTCTTGTTGGTGTGCACTAGTTGAAGGAGTGGGATCTTGGGTAGAGATACCTAAAGAGTGTAGGGATAGTTAAGTACCCTATCAAGTCAAAACATTGGCCTAAAGAGACCCTAGTGAAGGATAGGGAGTGAGCAAGACAAAGTGTTACATCAATTAACAAGATCATTTTTTGGTAATTGTGTACATTATCATGTTGTCTTTACAGTGACTGTCCTCATTTGTTGAAGAAGAAAAGCATTAATGTGGTTCAATAGCAATACATTCAAGTGGAAATTACACAAGGGAATATCACTATGAGATGTCCTAAGTGTGACTGTCCTTGTCACAAATGAGGACATCTCACAATGATTGTCCCTTGTGTAATTGCCACTTGAATGAGGACAGTCACTGTAAAGACAACATGATAATGTACACAAGTACCGTGAAGGTAGTCGCAAGTTAGGGCTGTTTCATTGCATACCCGAAACAATGAAGACATTACAGTCCACAAAACGTTTGTGCTTGAAAGATGAACAAATAAAATTAAACTTCTAAATAACCAAAGCCGCTAACAATAAATTCAACACAGATATGTCCTCATTTCTGGGTATTTTAGCTCTCTAACAGCTGAATACCAGATTACATAATAATGACAAAAGAAAAATAAACCCAACGTACTCAGAAATTGTAGCTATGATTTTGCGGAGGGAATCTCTCTCGGCGCTGTTGAAAACACAAATGACAACGTTCTTGTTTTTTTTGCCCTTATATCCCAATGTGATTTCGCGGAGGGTTACGATGCTGTTGAAAACACAAATGACAACGTTCCTTTTTTTTTTTGCCCTTATATCCCGACAACATCGCAATTGCAAGTTAGGGTTGTTTCACTGCATACCCGAAACAATGAAGACGTTACGGTCCACAAAATGTTTGTGCTTGAAAGATGAACAAATAAAATTAAACTTCTAAATAACCAAAGCTGCTAACAATAAATTCAACATAGATATGTCCTCATTTCTAGGTATTTTATCTCTCTAACAGCTGAATACCAGATTACATAATAATGACAAAAGAAAAATAAACCCAACGTACTCAGAAATTGTAGCTGTGATTTTGTGGAGGGTTACAACGCTGTTGAAAACACAAATGACAACGTTCTTGTTTTTTTTGCCCTTATATCCCGATGTGATTTCGCGGAGGGTTACGGCACTGTTGAAAACACAAATGACAACGTTCTTGTTTTTTTTGCCCTTATATCCTGATGTGATTTCGAGGAGGTTTACGGCGTTGTTGAAAACACAAATGACAACGTTCCTTTTTAATTTTGCGCTTATATCCCGACAACATCGCAATTGCGACAGTGCCAAATGTATTGTCATCGCAAATTGCGACGGTGTCGGGCTATATTTGAAAAAAAAAAGCCAAAACCGCATGACATTTGCCTGCCGTCGCAAATTGCCGTCGCAATTTCACCCCAAATGTATTAGTGATTCAAATGATCTATGTCCTTCCTCTTTACAATTGTAACAAGTTCCTCAGAAACTTCCTCTACTATAACCACCTCATTAGTTACTCCCTCTACCTCTAGATGAACTTTCACCTTTCCACTTGATCTTGCCTTTATCCAGATTTCTCTTTTTAGGTTTAGATCTAGTATTTTCACCATAGGATCTACCTCTTCCTCTAGGGAATCTACCACCTCTTCCTCTTTGTCTTTTCTCATGTCTCTTGTTCAACTTCTCCTCAGCTTTCAATGCAAATTGATAAGCCTCTTCAATGTTCTCCAATTTGACCATACTAATTTCCTCTTGGATGGAAACTCTCAAACCATTCAGGTATCTAGCAATTCTTTCCACATCATCTTCATCATGTCTAGATTTGATATCTAATCTATAGAATTCTTCAGTATATTCCTTTACCAAGCTATCTTTCTACTTCAAACTTTGCATTTTCCTAACTAGGTTAATCGGATAATCACAAGGTAAGAACTTTCCTTTCAACTTATTAACCATTTTACTCCATACCTTGATTTTTTCTTTGCCTTTCATTTTCCTATCCATCTACAAGTGTTCCTACCATAAGGATGCATGGCTCTTCAACTTTGTGCTTTCAATTTTCACCTTCTTGTCTTCAGATATGTTTTCATACTCAAAATACTTTTCCATCTCAGTGATCTAGTCCACCAATTTATCAAAATATATCTTTCCACCATACTTAGGAGGATTGAAATGTGGTGTAGACTTCAAACTTGTCAAAGCCTTCAAAAATATTTCTTCATCCTAATCCATCACAGGTGCAGGTTCTGCATTTACCTGTTCTTCCTCAATTTCATCATCACTAACATTTTCAAGATGTCTGCCACTTCTTTGGGTTGTTTCAATAGCTTCCAATCTAGCAGCAATTTTTCTTAACATATCTACCAATCCTGGATCCACATCTCACCTCCCATGAACCATCTTGACAACCCTCTACAATTGTAGGTCAGATCGCAATCTACTACTCTACAACAATTCAACTAGGGCTTCTCAAGAGGAACCTACAAACCTAGATGCATAGACCTAGATCAAGATCTAACCTCACTCTAATACTAGTTGATTGAAGGGAAGGGTCAAGAGGGCCCAAACTATAGCACACCCTAATGATCTAGCCTGCTCAACAACACACGAAAGCAAATAACAACACAGTGAGAGAGAGAATGTAGGATAAAAAATGTCTCTTATTCATTCAAATTAATTCATACATGTCAGGTTGTAAGGCCTTCCCAGTTACGGCTAGATATTGCAATGGATTATAGAAGTCCTCAAACATGCGAGGATCTACCAAATATCTCTAATCTATTATCTTTTATCTTCTATCAAAAACTTCCTCCTAAACTACAACCAACAACTACATTTATACAAGAGTCTACCGAACTGATTCGGCCTTCAGATCTATAATCAATGGAAGAAGTGGTCAGATCTGGGACCACATGCTTCCCAATGATGGATACCAATATTAAATCCATGACCCATAGTAAATGAACAATTCAGCCCAACAAAAATTCAAAAGAAACTACTCGGTAAGAAAAGATGACCGAGCAATAGACAAGCATCGCCGAGCGCCAGTGAAACAGCTAACCACCCAGGAGATAACCGACCATACTGGGTTACCAAAAGAAACTGACCAACTACAGACCAACTTAGTCAAAGAAGGAACCGAGCAACACATACAAACTACAAAATGTTTTTTTTGGTGACACAGGATTGCCAAGGACCCGAGATGCTCCTGCATCACGCTTACAGACAAACAAAGTCATTTTTTGGTTTTAGTACCTATCTTTCAAAACTCCTCACTATAATGATTCTTCTGAAGAAGTTAAAATTTGAGATTTCAGAATAAAGGGAGTATATTTAATTTCATTTGCAGGGTTATAACTTCTATTTTTATTTGGCATTCTATTAGTAATTTTTTTTAAAGTTTAATGTTTTAAATGTGCCCCACAATTTTTATTTGGTAGATTAGGGAATGATATCTTTCACCCAAAGCTTGATTAATTTCCTAAACCTATTATAATAGATCTAGAAACATTGTAATCTCTACTTTCTCTATTATTTCTATGTTTCTCAGAATGTTTTAGTATGTCAGAGTAACAACAAAGGTCAACACTAAATTACAAAAGAAAACCAACAGACTAAAACAAGTCATGTATCAGTATTGAACAAGACAAATCACCAATGGAATTCCTTAAAATTGGATAATTAGTGTTTATGTTGTAAGGTTCATCCATACAATTAATAATTCTCTAATTTCATAGTGATTCTAAATGTATTTGAAAAATATGGAAAGTTAACTAAAAAGTGAAAATTCCTGCATAAATTTTGCTTTTAAAATTTTTTTTGGTATAATATTGACTAACCTGGATAAGATACTTGCAGTTGGAGGCATATTTGGCTGCAACATCAAGTAGAAAGGCCATGGAGTCCATTTCCTGGTCAGAAGATCAAGGAGAAACATTGGAAGATTGAATGTCACATTGAGCTCTCTCCACTTTCTGCTTCAGGTCATTCATGTAGTCGATTGCATCCCCTAAGATTGAAGCCTTGTCCATCTCCTCGATCAAAAAGATAGAAAATATAAACAATTAGATATTAAATCTACAAAACTGGAAATGTTGATGATAATTATTAATTTTGAAGATAGGAGCCACGAATTGAGAATAACTATTAATTTTCAAGAAATAAGGAACTCTAAACTTGGTTGTTGATCTGAAATTTAAATTTTATTTCTAAACTTGAATATCTTTCTTCATTTCTCTTTAGTTTAATTATACATGTGATGTTTGTAGCAAAAGCCCTGAGATTTTACAAATAAAGGCCCTTAAAATAGCCAGAAGATTGCCTCCGACTATTTTAAGGACAATTTTTTGTCTACAATATAAAGTTCTACCATGCTCTTATGCTCACCAAAATCTTTATTAGAAATCTTGTTAGAAATAAGGAATACTGAGAGGGGGGGGGTGAATCAGTATTCTACAAACTTTATCTTTTTCCCAATTATGGATATAACAGATTATCTTTATACATGCATGACATAAGAAGCTAAACAACATGCATAACAATAAAGAACTCATAACACATAATTTGTTCTTGAGGAAACCCTGGGCAAGGGAAAACCCCAGTGGGGGTGGTACCCACAAAGATCCACTAATCAAAAGTATCCTATTAAGGATGTTGATGCTGTTAGGAGTCTATGACAAGCATATAGTGTATCATTCCTGATTAAGGGACTATAGGCCTTGTTAGAAGCCTCAACCCTATTAGGAGTTGTAGTACAAAATGTGATTACCAGATGAGCCCACTACCCAAACAAGTAATGTACAATAGAAATTGATTACAAAATAGGTTAAGGTACATAACCTTATACTACTTGCATCAATATCACTTCGCTGCTCTTTCACTATCGCTATTACATATGCTTCATATACTTCACATCATATTACTTGCTGCTTGTTACAATTACTTCTACTACTACACTTTATAATTACAATTACATTTACATTTATACCAATAGCTTTAACAAAGAGTTAACATCTAGGATGTCATCCCTTTATATTGTTAAGTCATTATTTTGATAAACAAAATAATCCCTTAACTCTTTACTAGTTCTATCTTCATATTCTATCATGTCAACTTTACACTGTCTTTGGTAAAATTGTCCTAACTTCTTCCGTACATGTCGTACTAACTTGCACTCTGAGATAAGTGATCAATAGACATCATAGAGTCTATGTTCAAGTGCAAAAGCACTAAAATTACTCCAGTTGATGTCGCAAAAAAAAATTGTATCCAGGTTCACTGGTAAAACACTGTCTCACACTTAGACAAATTTGCAATGCGCTCTATCATACTTTCTCTTTGACTTGTGCGATCTTCATGAGGATCATATGTTGCCATAATGACAACATCTATGCAATAAACTCAGACAAATTTCCAAAAATCTCCCCCTTTGTCATCGGTGGCAACATATGAGAAAATTGGCTAAGTGTACAAGTCAAAATCTCAAAAATGTTCAAAACTGTGGCCATAGTATAAAATACATACTATCCTTATAACTCCTAAAAAATGATTGCCTCTAATATAGTACTCCCCCTAAGAGTGACAACCCTTATCATATACTATGAATTTTCTTCTATATATCTCTCCCCCTTTGACAACAATGACAAAATAAGGTAGGGAGGGTCACAAAATTGTATCACAAAAAGATTATACCTCAATTTAGTTATTGCAAAGTTGGTAGGCTTGCAACACAATCTGCAAAATTTGTCTTCATGGCTTCAATCTCCTTCTCCCATGATTTCTTAATGGAATTTTCCACATTGAGTAGTGTGCTTAGTCCATAAGAAGCAATTTCACATGCTCTGATACCAATTGTTAGAAATAGGGAATACTGAGAGGGGGGGGTGAATCAGTATTCTACAAACTTTATCTTTTGCCCAATTATGGATATAATAGATTATCTTTATACATGCATAACATAAGAAGCTAAACAACATGCATAACAATAAAAAACTCATAACACATTATTTGTTCTTAAGGAAACCCTAGCCAAGGGAAAACCCCGGTGGGGATGGTACCCACAAAGATCCACTAATCAAAATTATCTTGTTAAGGATGTTGACCCTGTTAGGAGTCTATTACAAGCATATAGTGTATCATTCCTGATTAAGGGACTATAGGCCTTATTAGAAGCCTCAACCCTGTTAGGAGTTGTAGTACAAAATGTGATTACCAGATGAGCCCACTGCCCAAACAAGTAATGTAAAATATACACTGATTACAAAATATGTTAAGGTACATAACCTTATACTTCTTGCATCAATATCACTTCACTACTCTTTCACTATTGCTATTACATATGCTTCATATACTTTGCATCATATTACTTCCTGCTTATTACAATTACTTCTAATTCTACACTTTACAATTATAATTACATTTACATTTATACCAATAGCTTTAACAAAGAGTTAACATCTAGGATGTCATCCCTTTATATTGTTAAGTCATTATTTTGATAAACAAAATAATCCCTTAACTCTTTACTAGTTCTGTCTTCATATTCTATCCTGTCAGCTTTACTCTATCTTCGATAAAACTATCATAACTTCTTCCGTACATGTCGTACTAACTTGTGCTCTGAGATGGGTGATCAATAGACATCATAGAGTCTATGTTCAAGTGTGCAAGCACTGAACTTACTCCAGTCAATGTCACAATCAAAAATTATATCTAGGTTCACTGGTAAAACACTATCTCACACTTAGACAAATTTGCAATGTGCTTTGTCATACTTGCTCTCTAACTTGTGCGATCTTCATGAGGATCATATGTTTCCATAATGACAACATCTATGCAATGAACTCAACCAAATTGCCAAAAAATCTATATAAGCATCTCAGGATGAAGCAACATAAGCCTTCATAATATATGCTAATACAAAGGAAGGTTGATGACAATGGCTTCAGTTGAAGACATTTTCTACAAGAGAGAATTTCAAGAAGAGTTAAGAGAAAGCCCAAGCATATTTCTAATATAGATATTTCAAAGCCCTTAAATCCTACACACCATTTCTTTGACCTTATATGATATATTTGGTGTAGGAGCACCTCTATGAGGGCCCTCACCTTATTTTTTTGGTGTGTTAATGCTTTGGAAGTTCAATAAGAGTCACCTAGGTTTTTGACTCATTTTTGTTGTGTCTAGGCTCTGTATAAGTCCTAGAAGTCTGCTGGTCTTTCTAGTTTGTAATGCTATTTGGCTCAAGAAAAGTTGTCAATTTGAGCTCTTTTGTTCCTCCATGAGTTAGAGTTCTTAGGTTATGTGGTTGGTAGTGTTAAAGAGCACTAGAGTGCCTTGGAAAGACCTAGTAATGGTCTTAGTATTGTATGAGCAAAAGTTGAAGTTGCTAGCAACTTTCCAAAAGTTGCTTAGCAACTTCTCCTTTGAAATATTTTACCTTTGTTTAAGTGGATAAGGAGCCCTAACTCAACATATATACCAAGGAGGAGAGTATTTAAGGCCTAAATAACCATAATCTCGAGGTTGGCACTTTGATTGTATGGTTTTGTACTGCAATACAAAATTGTGTGCAGAGAATAGAAGGAATAGTCACAATTTTTGACTGGTTTTTATGGTGTAAAGCATGGAATAGAGTTAAAATTTGATGGCATAAGTGTTTTTGTGTGTTTAATTTTTCATTGGCATAATTTAGAGTAGGTTTTGTTTGATTGTATATACAGTTTGTTTCAATTCCTTGTATTTCCTAGTGCTCTGTCAGTTTTGGTGAGCTTATTGAAAATGGGGCTATAGGTCTTGTTTCCACTATGGGTTTGCCATGGGACTTTGGAATCTAAGAATAGAAACCCTATACTTGTATCATAAACAAGCAGGGCCCTAGCAAATAGGAGCAAGCCATGGCTTGATAAAGCCCTAGGCGAGTTTGGTATAACCTGGCTAGGTTCTAGCAACGTTCAAGACACTCCAGTAGGTAACAAGGAGATTGTCAAGACTTTACCTTTCATGAAAGTCAAGGGTGTTGTTAGAAGGTTTGAACTTGCTAAGGAGAGGTTCTACAGAGGTGTAGAAAGACCAGAGTGAAGCTAGGAGTAGAGAGGAGTCACGAAACCCTCAAAACCCTCATAAATAGGGAATAGCACTGTACAGTCAAATGGGCACTTGAGACCCCAAAAATCCTTTGGATTGGGTCATTTGTAGACAAAGTCATTAAGGAAAAGGTGTGTGAAATGTGGTGTTAAGGGCTTCAAAATCCCTAGGAAACTAGAAGGAGGGTTAATTAGGCCTCTTCCTTGTAGCCCTGATTTCCAAAGCAAGTCCTAAATCGGGTGAAAACCCAATTGAACCAATGCCATGAGTAGGTGTCTAATGTCTTGAAAACACCTTAGAACCTATTAAAACTCATTTTTGGAGTGTGTAATAGAATTGGAAGCCAAAAGACCCTTTTTAGCCTATGTGAGGGTATAATTGCTAGAATGCAAAGCAAGAAGGTGAATGATTGGAAGTGTGAAACTTGGTGGGAAGGTTAGGTAGGTCAGGGGAGTTCCTTTGTAGGATAAGGAAGCCTATAGACCTATATAGGTGTTGAGAAACACTAGGATCCTAGTTGAGGATCAGGAGCATAGACAAGCTATCTATCCTAGCTTATCCCATTAGATTGGTATCAGAGCCTCTTAAGGCTTGGGAAGTGAAGGTGAATGTTTCAACCACCAGAAGAGTCAAGTGGATCATATCAAAAACATAAAATGGTGACCATTGCAGAGCTTGCCAAGAATGTACAAGATCAAGAGGAAGCTAACAGACTCTTGCAAGAAATATTGTACCAGATGGAACAACTCTTGGATGATGTCCAAGCAAAAGCAGACAAGGTGAATGTGAAAATGGAGGAGCAGGATGCTAAGGGGAAAGAGAAGACTCTTGATGATGATGTACCCACACCTGATCCTCCAACACAAGATGAGTAGTTTCTCAAAGCTATAAAGGCTATCATAGGCAAGGCACTTGAAGGTGTCCCATTACTGACTGGTAGGATGGATACTGAGCTTGTGATGTAGTGGATTGAAGGCATGGAGAACCACTTCAAATGTGAAGAGATCTTAGAGGCATAGAAGGTCAAAGTGGCCAAATCTAGGTTGAGAGGACAAGCATTAACCTGATGGAACTACTTGCAGGGTGAAAGAGAGAAAGAGGGAAAGAATCCAATCTCTAATTGGAAAGCCATGGTCAACAAGGTTAGGGAAGCATACCTACCAGCTGATTATGAAATACAACAACATAAGAAAAGGTTAACACTTAGATAGAAGGAGATGGATTTAGCTACCTATATTGAAGAGTTCCACAAATTGAGCTTGAGATCTAGAGTCCAAGAAGATGAAAGCATTAAAGTAGCAAGGTACCTCAGTGGCTTGAAATGGAGCATAGCAGAAGAGATGATTTTGTTCACTCCCACTACCTTACTTGGTTGTCAGCATATGGCACAAAAACTTGAGGACAAACAAAGGAGAAAGAAAGAACCTAATTCTAAGAACAAAGGAAGAGGTAGAGACTCTAGAGGGAGTCAAAGAGGAGGTTCAAGTAGAGGTGGTGAGTTAAGAAACCAAGGTGAGAGAAGACTCTTAGAAAAAATTTTAGAAGGTAGTGCAAGAGGATCTTATGGTAGAGCAAGAGGTTCTCAAGGAAATAGAGGAAGAGGAACAGGAAGGAGCAGCTCCTATTTTGCCACCATGAAGTGCTATCAGTGTGGACAGCTTGGGCACCCTGCCTACAGGTGTCCTGAGAAACAATCAGCCTCACAGAATGAGAAGAGGGTAGCCTATACCCAAGAGGATAGTAGTAGCTTGTGCACTAATGAGGTCAGAAAATTAGAATCAGAAATGGGTGAGAATCTTATGTTCAGAAGGGTACTTATCAAGCAGCCTAATCAAGGTGAACCCAAGCAAAGAAGGGCTCTTTTTAGAGTCAGGTGCAAGATACAAGTAAAAGTATGCAAGGTTATAGTAGATTTAGGGTCTACTAATAACATTATAGTAGAGGAAGCAGCAAAGAAGCTGAAACTCACAAAGATTCCTCATGCAAACCCCTACAAGGTAACTTGGTTGAACTAGGAACAAAGTGTGCTAGTTAATGAGTAGACATGGGTTGAGTTTTCTATTGGAGGCTATAAAGATAGAATTCTTTGTGATGTCTTACCCATGGATGCATGCCATATTCTATTGGGAAGACCCTAGCAATTTGACAGGAAGATGATCTATGATGGAGAGGAGAACTCCATTTCTTTTAAGAAAGATGTAAGGACTTTCAAAATTTAGTCCATAACAAAGAATGAAGAGGGAACTTCTAAGACACCTAGTGTGTTGCTTAGCAATGGTAAAGAGTGCTTACATGCTCTATAGGATGAGGAGACCATAGGGTGTGCTATTATGGTAAAGCCAAAGGAGGAAGACAAGAAGTTGAAGGCAGATTTACCATTGGAAGTGCAACAAATGCTGAAAGAATTCAAAGACATAGTGAGTGATGGAACCCCTGCCACTTTACCTCCAAGAAGAGCAATAAGTCATCAAATTGACTTTGTTCCCAGTGCTTCTCTACCTAACAAAGAAGCCTACAAGCTAACCCCAGATCAGAATAAGGAAGTAGCAAGGCAAGTGCAAGAGTTGTTGGATCAAGGGCTGATCAAGAAGAGTATAAGTCCATGTGCAGTCCCAGTAGTTTTGGCATCCAAGAAAGGAGGAAAATGGAGACTTTGCACAAATTCAAGGGCTATCAACCAGATCACCATCAGGTATTGGTTTCCAATACCAAGGATAGAAGATCTGATGGACTGCTTAGGAAGGGCTATGTACTTTACAAAGCTAGATTTGAAGAGTGGTTATCACCAAATTAGAATTAAGGAGGGTGATGAGTGGAAGACCACTTTTAAAACCACTGATGGTTTATATGAGTGTCTTGTGATGCCATTTGGGCTTACCAATGCCCCTAGCACCTTCATGAGGTTAATGAATGAGGTCTTGAAGGACTTCATAGGTAGATTTGTGGTGGTGTATCTAGATGATATACTCATCTATAGCAAGACAAAAGTAGAACACCTAGAACACTTGATGTTGGTTATGAAGAAGCTACATGAAGAGCAATTAGCCATCAATCTAGAAAAGTTTGAGTTTATGTAGCAAGAGCTGATTTATTTGGGCTTTGTAGTGTCAAAGGGTACCTTGAAAATGGACCCAAGCAAGGTGGAGGCAATCTTGAATTGGTCTACCCCAAAAATAGGGACAAAAGTTAGAAGTTTTCATGGTTTAGCCCAATTTTATAGGAAGTTCATCAGGAACTTCAGTGGGATTTGTGCACCAATATTAGACACTATTAAAGGAGGGCTGAAAACTAAGTTCAAATGGACTGAGGTAGCTAAGAAAGCATTCGAAACATTGAAGCAAGAGGTAGCCACTAAACCTATCCTACTCTTACCTACTTTTGATAAATTTTTTACCATTGAATGTGATGCAAGTGGTATAGTAGTAGGGGGTGTATTGAGTTAGGAAGGGAGATCTATGGCATTATTCAGTGAGAAACTCAATGAGGAAAAGAAGAAGTATTCACCTTATGACTTGGAGTTGTATGCATTAGTACAATCTATCAAAAAGTGGAGGCATTACCTTTTGCCAAAAGAATTTGTTGTCTTTACTGATAATCAGGCTTTAAGCTACATAAACATTCAAGAGAAGCTTAGTAATAGACACTTGAAGTGGATGGAATATCTCTAGTCCTTTACCTTCACAATCAAGCATAAGAAAGGGTAGCTCAACAAGGTAGTAGATGCCTTGAGTAGGAATTTATTGAATGTCCAAGAGGTATAGCTGCAAAGCATTGGAATAGTAGGTTACAAAGACTTATATGAGGAGGATGAAGACTTCTCACAAGCCTACAAAGTGTCCCTAGAGTTTGAGAACCATTTTCATGCTGAGTTTGTAGATTACACCCTTCAGAATGGACTCTTGTTTAAAGGTAATCAGCTTTGTGTACCTAGAGGATCCATGAGGGAAAATCTAATCCAAGAGAAGCATAATGGCAGCCTAAGTGGTCATTTTGGCATAAACAAGACTTTGGAGTTAGTACAGAGATACTACTTTTGGCCTAAGCTAGCAAGGGATGTCAAGAGGTATGTTGAACAATGTGGAGTATGTGAGAGAGCTAAAGGAGGCTCAAGCAATGCAAGACTCTATCAACCTCTACCAATTCCAAATAGGCCTTAGGAGTGTGTAAGTATGGAATTTGTGGTAGGACTCCCTAAAACCAAATCAGGTATGGATAGCATCTATGTTGTTGTTGACAGGTTCTCTAAGATGAGTCATTTCATTCCATGTAGAACTAATCATGATGCAAGTTATGTAGCACATCTCTTCTTTAAAGAGATAGTTAGAATCCATGGACTTCCTTTGAGTATTGTGTCAGATAGGGACAACAAGTTCATGGGTCATTTTTGGAAAACCTTATGGAAAAGGCTGGGAACTAATATCTCTTTTAGTTTAGCATACCATCCTCAAACTAATGGGAAAACTAAGGACATCAATAGGGTGTTTGGCAACTTGCTAAGGTGTCTAACAAAGGAGTATGGGAAAACTTGGGATCTTGTGATATCTTAGGCTGAATATGCATATAATGACAGTTTCAACAGGACCATAGGAAGAAGTCCTTTCGAGATAGTGTATGGCAGACACCCTAGAGGAGTGTGTGAGTTGAGAGACTTAGGTTCCATGGTGTTGAAAAGTGGACAAGCTAAAGATTTCACTCAAACCATTAAAGAGGTGCAAGAGCAGGTGAAGAAGTCTATTTTGGAGTCTACCCAAAGACTCAAGGCTAAAGTGGATGAAAAGAGGAAAGATGTATAGTTTCAGATTGGGGACTATGTGATGGTCCATCTTAGCAAAGCAAGAATGCAAAAAGGTATGCCTACTAAGCTCCAGATGAGGAGAGTAGGTCCATGCAAGGTTTTAGCAAAGTATGGAGAAAATGATTACAAGGTGGAGTTACCTTCAGATTTAGCCATCTCCCCAGTGTTCAATGTTGCAAATCTGATCAGATTCAAGGGTGATATCAATCAGCAAGAAACAAGTACACCTAAGGTATTACAAGACATTGATCCAAATGCCATGCCCAAGAAGGAATTAGCTAAAGTAGAGAGCATCTTAGATTCTAGGGTGAAGAAAGCAACTAGGCATCAAATCTATATGGAGCACTTGATCAAATGGAAGGATCAACTTGAATCTAAAGCCACCTGGGTTGAAGAAGGACAGTTCAAGAATTTTGGGATTGATCTAGCTCTTCTAGACCCCAAGGTGCCTTAGCTTATGCTAAGGGGGAGTATGATGTAGGAGAACCTCTATGAGGGCCCTCACCTTTTTTTTTTTTGGTGTGTTAATGCTTTGGAAGTTCAATAAGAGTCACCTAGGTGTTTGACCCATTTTTATTGTGTCTAGGCTTTGTATAAGTCCTAGAAGTCTGCTGGTATTTCTAATGTGTAATGCTCTTTGACTCAAGAAAAGTTGTCAATTTGAGCTCTTTGGTTCCTCCATGAGTTAGAGGTCTTAGGTTATGTGGTTGGTAGTGTTAAAGAGAACTAGAGTGCCTTGGAAAGACCTAGTAATGGTCTTAGTATTATATGAGAAAAAGTTGAAGTTGCTAGCAACTTTCTAAAAGTTTCTTAACAACTTCTCCTTTGAAATATTTTACCTTTTTTTAAGTGGCTAAGGAGCCCTAACTCAACACATATACCAAGGAGGAGAGTATTTAAGGCTTGACTAACCCTAATCTTGAGGTTGGCACTTTGATTGTATGGTTTTGTATGGCAATACAAAACTGTGTGCAGAGAATAGACGGAACAGTCATAGTTTTTGACTGGTTTTTGTGGTGTAAAGCATGGAATAGAGTTAAAATTTGTTGGAATAAGTGTTTGTGTGTGTTTGATTTTTCATTGGCATAATTTAGAGTAGGTTTTGTTTGATTGTATATACATTTTGTTTCAATTCCTTGTATTTCCTAGTGCTTTGTCAGTTTTGGCGAGCTTATTGAAAATGGGGCTGTAGGTCTTGTTTCCATTATGGGTTTGCCATGGGACTTTGGAATATAATAATATAGACCCTATAATTGTATCATAAACAAGCAGGGCCCTAGCAAACAGGAGCAAGCCATGGCTTGATAAAGCCCTAGGTGAGTTTGGTATAACCCGGCTATGTTCCAGCAGTGTTCAAGACACTCTAGCAGGTGACAGGGAGATTGTCAAGACTTTCCCTTTGGTGATAGTCAAGGGTGTTATTAGAAGGTTTGACCTTGCTAACAAGAGGTTCTGAAAAGGTGTAGAAAGACCAAAGTGAAGCTAGGAGCAGAGAGGAGTCACCAAACCCTCAAAACCCTCATAAATAGGGAATAGCACTGTATGGTCAAATGGGCACTTGAGACCCCAAAAATCCTTTGGAGTGGGTCATTTGTAGACAAATTCATTAAGGATAGGGTGTGTGAAACATGGTGTTAAGGGCCTCAAAATCCCTAGGAAATGGGAAGGAGGGCTAATTAGGCCTCTTCCTTGTAGCCCTAATTTCCAAAGAAAGTCCTAAATCAGGTGAAAACCCAATTGAAAAAATGCCATGAGCAAGTGTCTAATGTATTGAAAACACCTTAGAACCTATTAAAACTCATTGTTGGAGTGTGTAATAGAATTGGAAGCCAAAAGACCCTTTTTAGCCTATGTGAGGGTATAATTGCTAGAATGCAAAGCAAGAAGGTGAATGATTGGAAGAGTGAAACTTGGTGGGAAGGTTAGGTAGGTCAAGGGAGTTCCTTTGTAGGATAAGGAAGCCTATAGACCTACATAGGTGTTGAGGAACACTGGGATCCTAGTTGAGGATCAGAAGCATAGACAAGCTGTCTATCCTAGCTTATCCCATCAATATTCAACTGCATTAAAAATAGTTCACATGCAACTATATTCAAAATAGTTTACCCCTCCAATTTTGATACTGTGTAACACCCCGCCAGGGAACCCAGGAGAGATTAACCTATAACTTGTTACTAAGTTTGGTGAACATTTTTTTTTAAAAGTTAACAAACAAGATAAATAATAGTGCGAAAGCAATTACCATTTACTCACATAGAAACAACATCCAACATAGATTACAAATATCGAGGGTCCCATGACATAGAATTACTTAAGAACAAATAAAACAACTAAAGAAAGATGACAAAAGATTCCATATCATAAATGATACAAATACAACTTACAACAATATAAACAATCCTCATGGACATGCATGATAACTAATACACTGACATCCACTGCACATGTTGTAGGGTATGTAATAATAAATCTAACATAAAAGTATAATGATCATATTAGGTATCACATGTGATACACTAATATAGGATTACATAAATGAAGACAAGATAAGAAACCAACAATGAAGAATCAATGAAGAACCATAAGGGCATCCAACTGCAGGAGTACCAACAGCATTGGCACCAGGACGTCAAATCTCAAATGGTAAAGAATCACTACCACCCGTCCATGTGGAACCACAAAGGCCTACCCCACCGTGATGAGGAGATAACTACAAACCCCAATCAGATTACCAAAACCAAACAAGGATAAACATTGAGCAAGGAATCCTAAAAGCTCTATACTCAAGGTTTACAAAAATAAAGAGAAAGGTAAGACACACTAATCTAGAGGCATAAATAGAAACTTAGGAGATGACTTAGGCTACATGCTATGGGAGTGTCATCACATGTCTATCTACTTGAGTACCCTAGACTGATCACAAAGGACCCCGGACTCTCAAGCATTGAGTTACCCTGGAACTGACCACTCTGGGCCCTAGAACCTCAATATGATCCATGTGGGATTAGAATAATCTCTCTCAAATATGAGGTATTATAATCATAACCATACTCTAAATTTGTTGGCATTAAGCAGTATTGCCACTAGTGACAACACTTATTTGCATTCTGGATGGAAACCGAGCAGACAGTGCAAACCGAGCAGACAGTGCAAACCGAGCAGACAGTGCAAACCGAGCAGACAGTGCAAACCGAGCAGACAATGGAAACCGAGCAAGTTAGTACAAACCGATCAGGAAAATGTAAACCGAGTAACATCTTGTCTACCGAGTCACCAATGCTTACCGAGTTCAATACCTACCGAGTGATCAGTATGAACCGTGCCTTCACTTCTACCGAGTGCATGACGATGCCGAGTAATGCAGTGGACGCCGAGTATCAGAAAGTCACCGAGTCAGTGTGAAGGAACTGAGTAACCATATTTGGGCTGACTTAGTAGCACTTATGTTTATTTGTCAAGCCGACTGTGCAATTGTAATTGTATTTAATTGTTTGAGACCTGTATATAAACAATGTTGTAAAAATAGAAATATATGAAGTAGAAAATATGTGAAAGAGTAAGAAAGGTAGAAATAAGCGAATTGCAGAAGGCTTCAGAAGTTTAAGATACAACAAAGACAAATTCATCACAGAAGGTGATCAGTACATCAGCGAATCTCATTCAGCAATCCAGTTGCAAAGCAGAGATCTACTGTTTCATTCTAACAGGTGAATCAGTACTAAATCCTTTAACCGGGTAGACTTAACAGTCTTTGTATAAATCTCTTTACCGAGTGCATACTTCACTGTATGTTTGTAAATCCTTTAACAAGGTGGATTTAGCAATCCTTATTGCTCCTAACAGGGCAGATCATCAGAAGTGATCAAATTGTAAGCCTTAACCGGCCAACTTTATTCTGCAGTATTAAAGCTTTGTGGGTTTCATCCCCACCCCAGTTTTACTTTCTTTTGGAAGGTTTCTGGGTAACCAAATCTATGTGTCATTATTGTGAATGCTTTTAAGTTTCATGCTATCTGTATGCAAAGGTTAAAAAGTAAAATACATGTTAAAATTAAAAGAAAATTTGGAGTTACTGATTCACCCCTCCCCTCTCAGTAACTTGGTTAATTCCTGAATATTTCCAACAATTGGTATCAGAGCTGCATTGGTTCTCAAGACAAAGCTTAACTAGCTTGAGCAAAGATCCAGGACAATGGAGGTATTCAAACTGAACAAGGTGATTGAAAATGAAAAGCTAGATCTGGAAATGGCCATAGCTAAACTCAAAGAAGCAAAAGAACATCTTTCCCAATCCCTAAGGAGAAGGAAGGAACTTGCAAATCAGATGAATGATCAGAATTACATTGAAGAAAAGATTGAAGATCTTCTTCCCTCAAATAACTCAGATGAAGCAAACAATGCTATCAAAGAACTCCTAGAAAAGAATGGGTCTCTGCAGGAAGAAGTGAGAAAATTGAAAAGAGAACAAGAACTACACTCTACAAGATTCTGTGAGATCTTGGAACAGAAAAACAAGTTGAAAGATGAATTAGATGAAAGAAACATTGAAGTCCAAAACAAAACCCTTCAGCTAGAAAGTCTAATTGATCATATCTCTCATACAAATGAAGAAATTCTAAATCTAAGATCAAAAATAGAAAACACAAGAGAAGAACTAAGATCTGAAAAGGAAATCAATCTAAGATTGATGGATGACCTAAATACTGAAAAACAAATCAATGAAGGAATGCTAAAAAGTCAAGAAGACTTGAATCAGCTGTATGAACGAAATCTTCATAGGCAAAAAGGAAAAGCAGGACTTGGATACAAAGAAGAAGGCGAATCCTCTAAGCAAGGTACTAAAAGAAATCAAAAACCTACTTGTAATCATTGTGGTAAAATAGGACACACTTCAAATAAATGTTGGAACAATGAAAAAGCAGAATTCAATGGAAAATGTTATAGCTGCAATCAACCTGGTCATAAAGCAAATGAATGCAAGGAAAAACCTAGATTCAGAGGTAATTGTCACAAGTGCAACAAACAAGGTCACAAGGCATCCGAGTGCAGATCCAAGACATTTAATCCAGCAGAACAAATTGTGAAAGCAATGTTTGGATGGGACTACAACACCTGGTGTAGATGTCATTACTGTGGAGAATATGGACACATTGGCATGAATTGCATAAAACATCATCTAAGGAAAAGAGATACTACCATAAGATGTTTCAAATGCACTAAACTCGGTCACATAGCCAGAAACTGCATGAATGCTAGTGAAATTGAAGAAGGAAAGAAGAACGAAGCAACTAAGGTCAGGAAACAGGTGAGACAAAAATGGATTCCTAAAGCTACCGAGCAATCCAGTCCAAGTAATGGAATGGATGGCTCTACCGACTCAAATTAAATTTCCAAGGAAGCACTGGAACTGTACTCTCATAGATCAATCTCAAGCAGTTCCAGAACTGAAATTAAAAGAAAAGTCTAAATCAGCATGCAAGATGCATTGAGATCACAGGAAGGTCGGTATAGTCTTCACCGAGCAAGGTCGGTACCTGTCTTTACTGAGCAAGGTCGGAGCATTATGAATTCTCGAGTTCACCGAGTTGCGAAGTCTTTTTCGAGCAATTAATTCTTGGTGGGTGACAGTCTGTCAGAATTCCTACCCTAATTTGAAATAAGCATTAATGAAAGAGTTGTAAACAAAAAGCAAGTAATCAAACTCATTCTTCACCGTGAATCTTTAAGCACTTTGAGAGCAGAAAACTTCAAGGGCAACCCGGTGATTTAATACTCTTGCGAAAGGAATTTTCTGTGAGCTACCATGGCATCATCCAGCACTTCAGCGAAGAAAGGATCTGATATGATAGTTCAAGAGGAGTGGAAAGCACCAGATTTTAAGATCGTGCCCGCAGTTGCAGCAGCCCTAGATCCGAACGGAGCTCAATCTCAGATTCCTCCTAAGGTACTGCTTATCAACGATATCCGTAATCATTTTAACTGTTCTATTCAAGAAATGGGAAACCTAGAAATAGACATTGTGCGTGAGGAACTATGTGTGGATAGTATTTTGAAACCCGAGCACAAACATCTGGAAGATAAGGGTTTAGTTCACATTGCACATCTTCCTCGAAACTTTCGAGATAAATGGGTTAGGTACATTCTCAGTCGAGTACACGATGGCAAGATTTGGCTTGAGCAACCTATTGAGATCACAAGGAAAATGATTCATCAAGTTACCGGTCTTCCCATGTTGAACAAAGCGAAAAATACCAAAACCCTAGGTCGGACGGAACTAGAGAAGAAAACCCTAGCTGAGTGGGATGGTAGAGGCATGAAGGTTAGCAGCATTACCGATGCCAAACTGAAGTTTGGTACACATATCATTGCACACAAGATTTATAGTTCTAGTCGACAGAACAGTGTCTCATGTGAAGCTGTTGACCTAGCATACAAAGTGGTCAAAAACAACTTGACATTTGACCTAGCAGACTTATTGTTGAAACAGTTCAACAAGAACATGGAAAGCATCAAAACTTCCAAAAACAATCCATGTAAGTTTGGATCCTTGTTAGTCTGTTTATTCTTCTATGTTCAGAAATTCTTCCCTTCAAAAGGAAAAGTTGTATGGAGAAAAGATGTGCCAGTACTTTATGAAATTAATGAATTCATCGTAGAAATGGGTGAAAACTTTGAAAGCATCATGGATAATTATTTTGAGTCTTTCAAAGAGAAAATGAATGATAGATTCCGGATTCCACAGAAGTTGGTGGAAGATTACAAAGATGACATCTGTTTTATGGTAGATTGTGATAATGTGTATGTTCAAGCAGTTAAACCGAGAACTGTATATGCAAAACCTCTTCCTTATGAGGTAAACATTGATGAAACCAAGAACATTATTGAAGCACTTCTAAATCAGCCTGTCAATCCCAAAGCCCCATATTTTGGAACATATGATGAAGCTAAGATGAGAATTGAACTAAGCATAAAGCTTCCACAGGCGGTAAACAAAGGAAAGAAAAGGATAGCTAAAATGCAAATGATAACCGAGGAGAAAGAAGAAATAGGTGAAAAAGAAGAGGAAAAGGATGAGAAAATAGAGGAACCAGAACCTGCAAAGAAGAAAGGAAAAGTTTTTATCACTAAGGCATCTGTGCCTCCCACTGCTGTGTTTACAAGGAGAAATACAAGAGGAAAGGCAGACAAGGCAGAAAAGGCAGATAAAGACATAGTATTCAAAAGGCCTCCTCTAACCCTTCAAGAAAAGCTCAAACTCTTCAGAGATGGATCAGGATCTAGAGTAAGTAACATAAAATCCTTGAGATATGAAACCAGATCGGAAGCAGAGCAGAAGGAAATAGAAGATGCTGTTGTTGAGAAGATGGGACAGTGGAAATACTCTCCTGAAGAAATTACCCCACAGGTTCTAGTAGTTCTATTGAATCCGATAAGAATGAGATGGAGCAATGCAAGGCAAACTGTAATAGACATATTTGATCAAAACCTGAGACAGTTGATGCCGAGCCTGAACAATGATGAAGTAAAGAAGGCACTAAAAGAAAATGAAAACAAGATGACATTAAATTTCAATACTTGTTTGATTCTGATCAACAATATTGAATCGGTTGTGAAGGCTGCAAAAGCCACATGG
Source organism: Chamaecyparis obtusa (assembly GCA_027943335.1). Taxonomy (NCBI): domain Eukaryota; kingdom Viridiplantae; phylum Streptophyta; class Pinopsida; order Cupressales; family Cupressaceae; genus Chamaecyparis; species Chamaecyparis obtusa. The sequence goes on from BSBK01000938.1 coordinate 2,898,900, forward strand.
AAGAACATATACCACCTTCACCAACCGAGCATTGAAACTGTAATAATAAAGGATATTGAAGATGACAGCGATGAGCAAGAAGAAGACACCGAGGTAGATGATACTGTAAGGATAGCAGCAGAAGTCATTGCATCCCTTCCTACCTCTCCAGTGAAAGTCTCTTCATCCAGCCCTGAGACACCTTCAAGCATGGTTGTGACAACTTCCACATTTGTCCAATCATCCCTAGCAACATCAGAGGCAGCTACCATTTCCTCTACCGAGCTGCAGTCTCCTGTACCAGTAAGTTTTCCAGCTTTTGAATCATCAAGTGTAAATATTGTAAGTTCTCCAGTAGAAAGTATACCAGTGTCAATAGCCAGCCCTATTTTATCTACTATCACTACTACAAGAGCATTAAGTACAGATAAGCCTAAGGCTCTACCGAGTATAAAATTTTTGGGTAAAAATATAGTTGAGGATATAGACCTAGATGAAGAGATAGAGATTCCTACACTAGATTTTGCAAATCTCTCAGCAGACCAAATGCAGAATATAGGTGAGATCCTCCAAAGGAAAGCAAAACAAAAGAAGGTTAAGGAGGAGAGAGACAAAGAGTATCAAATCATCAAGGATGCTAAGGACATTTTGTCTGATGCATTAGGCATTAAAGTAGACTCTTCCCAGCATGTTTTGTTACAATTGGCAGAAGTAGTTGAGAAATACAATGAGGACTCATCCGGGATAGAAAAGTTAGTTGAAAGAGCCGAGAAGAGATTCAACAATAAAGTGCTTGAGCACATTGCTCAGCACATAGCTATCAACCAAGTGGAATTGTCTTCAGTTTTGTCTAACACAGAGTCTATTTATTCGAATGCTACCTCTCTTTTGGCCAGACTATGCAATTTTGCCGAGTTCACAAAGGATGTCAAAGATAAAATGAATAAAATGGATGAGGATATGAAGATTAGCATACAGAAGCTGCAACTTGAACCAAGTTCAAGCTCTGCTCATCACATGAAAATTTCACATCTATCCAATATGTAGTCTGATCTATTGAAAGAAGACTCAAGGATCCGGTCCACACTGCTAGACATCCAACACATGATCCTTCCCATCATGAATACAATGTATAAGCACATTGAACATTCCAAAACATTGATTCATGACAATCAGTTCTCCATAGCAGATCACATGATTGAACTCTCTGCAGAAGTCCAAATTGCAATACAAACATGTAAGATACTGCAAGAAAGTTGGGACAGAACCTTGGCACTAATAATGAAGGTACATTCTAATTTCTTATCAAATTTTGGATTCTCTCTGTAAATAAATTGTATATGCACCTTTGGCATTATCATCAAAAAGGGGGAGATATGTATAGAAGGAGAGATATGTATACAGTTAATATGTATACAGTTACAGATTTGTATAAGAAACAGTTAGCACATTGAAAGGGGGAGACAATGTATAAAGCCCTATAACAAAGACAAATTTTGAAAAATCAAAATAAAACTCAGCATGATTCGTGTATATAAATTTTTGGCCAATAAGTGTTTTTGTCACTAATGCCAAAGGGGGAGATTGTTGGCATTAAGCAGTATTGCCACTAGTGACAACACTTATTTGCATTCTGGATGGAAACCGAGCAGACAGTGCAAACCGAGTAGATAGTGCAAACCGAGCAGACAGTGCAAACCGAGCAGATAGTGCAAACCGAGCAGACAGTGCAAACCGAGCAGACAGTGCAAACCGAGCAGACAATGGAAACCGAGCAAGTTAGTACAAACCGATCAGGACAATGTAAACCGAGTAACATCTTGTCTACCGAGTCACCAATGCTTACCGAGTTCAATACCTACCGAGTGATCAGTATGAACCGTGCCTTCACTTCTACCGAGTGCATGACGATGCCGAGTAATGCAGTGGACGCCGAGTATCAGAAAGTCACCGAGTCAGTGTGAAGGAACTGAGTAACCATATTTGGGCCGACTTAGTAGCACTTATGTTTATTTGTCAAGCCGACTGTGCAATTGTAATTGTATTTAATTGTTTGAGACCTGTATATAAACAATGTTGTAAAAATAGAAATATATGAAGTAGAAAATATGTGAAAGAGTAAGAAAGGCAGAAATAAGTGAATTACAGAAGGCTTCAGAAGTTTAAGATACAGCAAAGACAAATTCATCACAGAAGGTGATCAGTACATCAGCAAATCTCATTCAGCAATCCAGTTGCAAAGCAGAGATCTACTGTTTCATTCTAACAGGTGAATCAGTACTAAATCCTTTAGCCGGGTAGACTTAACAGTCTTTGTATAAATCTCTTTACCGAGTGCATACTTCACTGTATGTTTGTAAATCCTTTAACAAGGTGGATTTAGCAATCCTTATTGCTCCTAACAGGGCAGATCATCAGAAGTGATCAAATTGTAAGCCTTAACCGGCCAACTTTATTCTGCAGTATTAAAGCTTTGTGGGTTTCATCCCCACCCCAGTTTTACTTTCTTTTGGAAGGTTTCTGGGTAACCAAATCTATGTGTCATTATTGTGAATGCTTTTAAGTTTCATGCTATCTGTATGCAAAGGTTAAAAAGTAAAATACATGTTAAAATTAAAAGAAAATTTGGAGTTACTGATTCACCCCTCCCCTCTCAGTAACTTGGTTAATTCCTGAATATTTCCAACATAAATTATCCTTTTAATGATCTCTACACATTTTAATTACTATGTTATCACTTAATTACATAACCTACAATAGGTTTCCTAGGTACTGACCACTTTGGGTCCTGACCCCTATTGTAAGCCACTCCCCTAAGATGCACTTAATCAATCTCCCCTAGGCTCATAGTCACATAAACATCAAACAAGTATACTACCAGGTAATCCTAGATGCAGTTTCACACATAGAAACCCAAATGATTACGATGATACCAAAAACAATTATTAACCAATAAGAGCCCATAAGATTGATTCATAGATGACAATAAGAATAAACACACACATAAACATGATACTGAAATACAATCCAACTGATACATAACCCTGCCTCTATTTTCCCCTAGGCCATCTAATGCCCAAATTCACATAATGCACAAGAATGCAGTTTAGAAACAAGAAGCCAACATTCACAATCTACATAACTAAAAAAGGAATACAAGCACCTAAACCTTGTAATAAACATGAACAAATAGATTATAGAACACATTATACTGATAAGAGAAACTTGACAAAATAGTCATATTAATGTCACTTAATAAAAGAAAAGTTCCCTATTAACGTTCTAGGAATTCAGTAAAATAAAAATGTTAATTTTGGTACATACCCAAGCATTTAGCAAATAGTTGTTTCCATAACAAAAGATCGTTCCACATTTTCCGATATCAATTTTCAAATATATATTAAATCTAATATTCAACTAAATCCCTATAGTATAGTTAAGACACAATTCGATTCAAAATTACCTTCATAATTAATCTCAATCATTTTCAATAAACAGACTTATCATATCCAACAAAAAGACAATATTGCAACCATACCAATTAGTAATCCAATAAAGTTGATTTACTAATAAACAAAAATATAACTACTACAAACAATTATCCAACTCAAATATTAATAAATAAATAAAAACAACCATTTAGAATAAAATCTAAACATTACTATATTAATTACAATTTAATAAGAAAATGAAATATTAAATAACATTTCAATTAAATGTTTATTTATTAAATTAAATAACATTGAATAAAAATAATTAACATTAACTAATAAACAAATAACATTTAATAATAAAATAAAAATAAAAATAATAAACATAAACTATTATAATTTTAAATTAACAAAATAATTAAATTTTAACATAAATTAAAACATATTAACAAATACTAAAAACAAAATAAAATAACATATGGGGGGGACCCTGCAGGCCCCATGCCCCTGTCTCTATGGTACCCCCGCGCTAGCGCAGTGGCAGTACTACCTTCGACAGTACTCCCTCTACCTTGACAGAGTTAGTACTACCGTCGGCAGTAGTCTCTGTCATCGTGCAGGGAGAATGGGGGTTGGGGGGTGTGGTGGCCCCCGCCCCCATAAAAATATGCAATTTTATTAAAAGCCAAATTTCAATAATTTTTTTTATTTTTTATTTTTATAACAAAAATGTCATTCCCCACTTTGCAATGCCATTTTTTTTTATATTTTATTTATTGAATATATATATATTTTTCAAAAAGGTTTAAAATTATAATCTTCTAAGATATATATATATATATATATATATATATATATATATATATATATATATATATATATATATATATATATATATTTGTCTTATCCAACATTTACATGTGACTGTGTAATTTTTTTCTTTTGACTGAATATTTTACAGAGAATGACATTTTTCCCTTTCAAAGTGTCATTTTCAATTCAAGTGGATTTAACAAGTAGTAAATTAATTTTCCACCAAAGTTGGGTTTTTAATTTAACATGACTCTTTTTAAACTAGAATTATTTATTTCATTCTCTATAGTCAAACTATTGCCAAATTTAATATTTCAATTTGTAGGAAATCTATAAACAAACATTCAACGAAATTTTGCCAGAGTAACACGACGAGGCCAAGTAGTAATAAAATATAGAAATCAACTACACTAGGTTTTCTGAATACCCAGATCTATCAAAAACACAAAAAGACAAATGAATGTAGAAACAGAGATAATAGGAAAAATTCAATGCCTACCTTAGATCCAATGCCAGAAACTGAAAATGAAAACCCTTGTAGATGTGAGAATAGAATTCTCTCCAAAAACAAGCCCAACCTGCAGACCTGAAAACTATGTTGCAAACAGGTGCTCGATCCAGATGCACAAAGAAATTCAATTCAACATGCAGCCACAACAATCCACAAATCTCCAAAATACCAAGCACACAAGCCTTCTCCAAAAATCTTCTCCAAAACCTGTCTCTCTAAAAAATGAATGCAATAATCTCCTAATAGGAATTCAATTCCCAAATTCAAGCAATCCCAAAAGACAACTCAAAAGCTAACTCACGGCTCAACTCCAAATCAGAAAATGACTCATAAGACAACTCCTAATCCAACTCAAATTCCAAAATTGAAAGTAAATACAATTAATTAATTAAAATATCTTTTAAAAGCACAACTCAACTTTTTAAAACTAGTTGTTATCTTTTTTAAAACAATTCCCTTTTCAATTTTGCACATGTTATAATTTAAATTCATTTATTAAATAAACTAAATACTTAATGCATCACAAATTCATGTAGTTAATTATTTATTCATTTAATAAAATATGGAAGCATAATTCAAATCATTTTCAATTAAGCACATGTTATTAATTTAAAACCCAAATTAAATAAATTAAATATTTAATACATCCTAAAGCATGCATTAAAATATTCAATTATTTAATTATACATTCAAACATAATAAAATCCAATTTCAATTAAATAATCAATTATTTCTAATTAATCAAATAATTGACTTTAGATAATTTTCCAAATTAAACATAGGAACATAATTAAATCATTAAATTCAACTATAATCCTAACATCAATAATCATATAAAATCACCTGATTAAACATAAATCCACTAAATCAAGCACAGTAAAATCAAGAAAACTGAAACCATGCACAGACTCAAGAATGGGATCCATGAATTCATGCCAACCAGGTGAATTTGGGTAGGGTAGTAAGACTGACACTTGTCCAATCCTAGGACAATCAAGCTTAGGTTAGGGTTTTGGGTCTATGTATTATCTCCCCTCTTTACCATTGAGATGAATGTTTATGGGCACGCTCACTCCTGCCAATTCAGGGAAGATGATGCCTTGTGCCTGCAAACTTGTCATCAAAAGATGAAGCATGTACATGCAATATATAACAAACAATGATAGGGTACGGTCAGACATGTGGATCTCGACTATGCGAGTAACTATGCCTCCATCCTCTACCACACAGACACGTCAAATAGATACAAACACAAGATAACCATACACATGCAAGTATGGGATAAGTACATCACAATCAACATAAAACATGTAATCTATCATCATAAAACATCATCATCTAATCTATGCATACACCCAATAAAAATATAATAATCCATAATCATCATTAATGAAACAATAACCGATCACAAGAAAAGTGACCTAAAGAATTCGGTCATACAACTGAACATAAAGCAAACTAAGAGCATCCTACGGGTGGGTACTACATACTATAACAAATTTATTTACAATCAAACTAGCAAGACAAACTCAACCAATTTCAAATCCTTCACTACTACCTACTCTTTTGGGCAAGTCCACTCAATCTAAATGGTTAGGTCCTTTAGCTCATCTTCTGATATTCTAAAACTCAATTTTGACATCATCGTTCTAAAAACAAATTTTCAAAATTTTAAGAGATAATCTTCAATGAGATCATTAGGTGACCAAATTAACTGAAATAATTGACCCAATTTCAAATTATTAACATAATAAATATAGATCAAGGACAAAATATTTTTACACTAAAGAATTCTTACATAACTTTTATAGTTGAATAATGAATGTTATTGGATGAAAAAATAAACATAAAAAGTAATACATTACATGGAAATTAATTGATGGGTGTTGGTTAACCTCAACTTTTCTTATCTTCCTTTTTCTTATTTTCTTTTGGGTTGCTTGTTTCAATCTCTATGAAACTAGGTTTCAAAATAAGACAATTATCCAATTAAAAAATGTCTTAAATATAAAGTTTTAGAAGAAGATGCGAGGCCTCACCCGACCCGTCATAGCATCTTTTTTTTTTCTGCATTTTGATACATTGATACACTTGTTGATCTATTTTGATAGAGACTCGAGATATGATATTTTGATGGTGATTATTATATTATGTATGTGTGGATGTGAATCTAGAGTACGTCATGATTTTGATTATACATGGTTGGTAAAGTGAATTATTCATGTTTAGATTTGATTACTGCACATGATGATTATGTACTTATGATGTTCGAATATTATTGAATGGAAAATTGTAATTTGAATTGAATTACACATATTGAGTTACGATACTAAATAGGAAATTGAATATGTAGATTTCATGTAATGTTATCATCTTGAACTACTGATGCTCGATGTGAAGTGTGCAGGTAAGAGAATCATGGAATTTATCGGAGAACCAAGGTTAAACACATGTGAACTGAGTAAGCCAAGGCTTAATCCAATATGGATTACAAAGCCTCATTGTAATGTGAACTTGATGTAAATGTGAATTTTCATGTGTGTTAGTAGTTGGCTTAGTGTTGTCACTCATAGCATTTGTATGTAATGTGCTATCGCGAGTGTCATTTGGCACTTGTTGTGTGCTCTTGTAAATTCATTTTATTCCGGTCACTTCTAGAGGCCAATAAGAGGTTCTAGGGGTCATTTTTGGCATTATTTAAGTACCTTAATGTTAGGGGTATGGGTTAGGGAGGTTTTGAGCATGTCCTTAATCCCCTAGTGACCAAGACAACCCATTTTATGACCCATTTACCCTTAGCTACGAGATTGGATGGATCTTGACCTTTACCCAACTTCACCTTTCTTTCCAATCATGCATTTATCATGGGGGGGGACAAGGAAGACCAAGTAGACCATAGAGTCAAGTCTTCATTTATGATTGGTGGGTGGGTAGAATTTGGAGCCCTTTTCAGAGGCCCTTGATAGAGTTAGTGGGTGTTCACCCACTGTCTATTTTTAGAGACTTTAGGTTTTTGGAAAAAGGAGGACAAGTGGATTAGCTCTTCTCAACTATCATTTTCCATCACACTTGTGAAGGTTGGTCATTCATTTCCATGGAGGTTTTCTTATTTGCTTAATAGATTAGCTTGTGTTCTTGCTCTCTCATGTATTTGAAGTTTATCCTTGTTGTGCTATTGTGTTGTATGGGATGGGACTTTGATGTTGGATTCATGGCTTTCCTTTTGTTTTTTCTTGAATGAGGGAGTTCATGTTTGTGGGAGTAGGGCATTACTCACCCCTTTGGGAAGGGGAAGAAGTGGCCTTGGGTGAAGGGGTTAGTTGGGCTCTCCATGAGGTGAGATTCTCTTCTCTTGGAGAAGAGGGAAAAATTCATGGTGTATGGGCACCATGAAGCCATTGAGATCTTGGTATCATGAAGATATTGATAAACATTGTTGTGTATGGAAGATGGATTTGTAGCCTTGAAGAGGCAATGAGATATTCTTGTTGAGGAAATTGTGAAAGCAATGGCATTCTCCCCTTGGAAAAGCCCACCTTCACCCTCTTTCAATGGGCTTGCAAGCTCATTTGTGTAGCCTTGGAGGGAGTAAATTGTTGTAATTGTATGTGTGTTAAATTGTGAGCATCTTGTTGTTTTTTTGCTTACCCGTTTAGCCTTGGTTCTCCAAGCTTGGGGGTGGTCTCATAAGAGACCTAGGTTGGGTGGTGAGCACCCATGGTTCTCTCCCTTTTTTTTTGCAGGTATTGAAGTTAAAGACCCATGTGGAAGGAGCTTGTAGAAGTCCTTTCTTGGATGTGCTAGTATCAAAACCTCTTATGTTGTTGTATTGTTGATCTTGAAGAAGATCCTCCCTTTTGTTGCAAATTGTAAAGTTGTTTCTATTTCTTAGTTCATTATGAAGTAGTAAAAGATTTGTGATGAAAAGAAATTGCTGTTTCTATTTGAGATCTCATGGAGTACTCTCTCCAATTTGTAATATCATGCTGTAATTGTGGCTTCCTCTCCATCATAAGAGATAGATATTGTATTTGAAGAGATACTATTATGAAAATGATAACTCCTTTTCTTCCATGTAGTTAAGTTATGCTTCTTGAAAAATAAAAAAATGTTATTCAAAGTTGGCAAGAAAGGACATGAAAATCATTCAATAGTATGTAAAATTTCATTAATATGGATAGCCATGAAACTCTTAATAGTTGGATTCATAGTTGTAAGCTCATTGCAATCTATCTAATTTTAGACCAAACTCATACTTAAGAAGACTATACTTGGATGAAGAAACTTGGTCATCTCTTATTCTCTTTCAAATGAATTATCCATGGAATAATTGATAAGATGAAATATCAATGAAGAGACATATATACATTCTAGACTTTACTCATTACCTTCTCTAAGAAATTCTTAAATTGAACTACTAATTGCATTTTAAACACCTCACCTATGACTAGTAAATAAAATAAAGAGATCAAGCTGATGAAGTATTAGCCATATTGTAAAAAATGACATTCCAAAATTTTGTTTGAGCATTTAGCTCTGTGGATTTTCTATGGAGAAGGAAAATATTCTCTTACCACAGAGAATATTCTCCTTCTCCTCTTAACATCAACATCTAATGGAATTTATTAGACTAATCTACACTTTAACCCATGCTTAGCTCAATACTATGTTGTCGATTGAGTCTAAATAAACTTTACTATAAAGAATTGCTATAAAGTTCTCCCCACTTGCTAGTGGTCCCCACCAAATCCCTCTTCCTAGGTGCAAGTGATGGGCATGGGAAAGCATTATGTTTAATACTTAGTCAAATGCCTCCCTACGTGGGTAAACAGGGGCCTTGAGAAGTGACCCTTAACAACAAAGGAGATTTAATGCATTGTTCTTTTACTTTAGTTCCTTGTTTCTCTTGGGCTGACATGGCTTTAATAAACTCTCTAAACCTTCAAGTTACCTCCTTGCAAACACACCTAACTCTGACTTGAAAATATGACACCTTCCCTTTTGTCATAAAAAGATTCCTTCCTCCTTGCTAGGTGCACCACCCACTTGGTCATCTTCTTGGGGAATGCAGCACACTTGTCTTGTTTGTTGCATTGACTTTAAACATTTTCTTAACTTCTCTAGCCTTGGTTTGTGCAAAAATCCCATCCATGAGATTGGTGGGGCCCTCAAACCTTGTCTTCCCTTTTATCCTCTTAAAAGTGCGCTCCCCTTGGCTTTATGATTGGCTAGTGGGTGATGTAGGTTAGCATAGGGGGTAGACTAGCCTTTTTAGAATTTAAATTTTTCCCCCCTTGCTAATTTTAATTATTTGTTAATTCCATGTCTTTAGGTAACTGAATTTCTTGCTAAACCATTATTTTTCTCTAAGTAGGAGCTTAGGCTAGGGCAGTGGGTGCGTAGGTTTATAGGATAGGATATTTATAATTGTGTTATTATTCTTTTTTATTATTGATTGGAATAGCATGGCAGAAATAGTTTATCAACCATTTATTTGTTATGAACTTAAGGTTGATATGTTTATTCCTTTCCTTGTAATTATTAGTAATTGGGTAATTAAGTTATAGGTTAGATGAGTTGTGTATAGAGTGGATTATGCACTAACTTTCCTTATTAAAGATAAATTATTCTAGGGAGAGTTTATAATGTTAGGATATGGTTAGGAGATGATACCTTTATTTAACTTTTAATGTGTTAAAATATTAAAGTAATGTTTAAGTTTAATTAATTTGGTGACCTGTCTATATTAGACCAGCTGTTTTAAACCTCGGAGACTTATTGACACTTAAGATGATTGTCTAATTACTTACTAAATGTTTAAGTAGGTCATGGGTTCAATAAATAAATCAATTAGTTAATTAGGGGATGAGTACATGATGTTTAGGAAATAATTACTTGTTGTTATGTTAGATTCTTTTAGAGGAGAGAACATAGTATTAGTATGTTAGACCGTCAATTAACCAATTGGTTAGGAAGTGATAGGTATGGTGAATCATTAGGTAAGGGTTTATTGGAGCAGGACATTAATTATTTAGATGCCAATTATAATCCTTTAGCCATTAAATTCTAATTTTGGTAATTAATGAATTAGACTTTTAGTTAGCAGTATTATGTTCCAACCTAACTAAGAATGAATTAAACGATTAATCTAGTAGTTTTGTCGGGTTTATGTTCATACACATCTAGCAGTGGAACTTCTTAACAAGATAATAGTCAATTCAATTAAAGTTCATTCTGATAACAGGACCTTCAACATTTGCTCGATGAGGGCTTAGTTGAGATAGATCCCCCTTGACAGATCCAATTTTTGTTACTGTCATTGCAAGCATATTCCTAACCAATTTCAGCATAGGCGTATCCGTGTTGATCTTTGGCTAAGTAGATCGAAGTACGTGATAATGACATATGTTATTACATTTCACCCTTCAAAAAAAAAAAATTGTTACGTTTTTGGTTGTTTATTTTTGGGCATGACAAAGATCAGAATAGAAAAGGAAAAATGAATGGGAATAAGTGGACGAATAATTATTATTTTATAATTTATTTAATCAATTTATTAGTTATTTGACAAATAATCAATGAATCCAATGAATATGCATACATGTGGATAGGAGACTTCTAAGCATGACTAGTGTAGAGTTAACTCTTCTAAAATAAATTGAGCTAGAGAACTATGACAAGCTAGAGATAGAGAACCTGAGATCATTTAGGATATATAAATATTTGCACAGAGTTAACTCTTCTAAAAGAATTGAACTAGAGAACTATGACAAGCTAGAGATAGAGAACTTGAGATCATTTAGGATATATAAATATTTGCAATTAGAAGGGTTTGCAAGTCTTGGTAGGATCAAACTTCTCTACAGAAAGTTGAATTGTTGAAGTGTCACAATTTGAAGAAGATATGCTTTGGAAAACCTGAGATCATTGGAAACATTCAGCACAGATGGCTATCCAAAATTGTACACCCTTCCAAGTCTTACACAATTGACTTCTCTATAAAAACTTAAACTAGAAAAATGCCACAAATTGGACCAAGTGAGGTTTAGACCGATTGACATCATTGGAGAAGTTGCAAATGCATACTTGAGGCCATGTAGAATCATTATGAAGCACTGTGAGAGATTGAATTTGGTGGCTATCTTGGAAAATAACATACCAGACAACAACTAATAACATACTAGTTGTTGAACCATTCATTGACATGCAGTACAAAATAGTTGAATTACAAATACAAAAGTTTATTTATTATTATGAGGCATCTAATTTTGTGCCTTTGAATATTTGGCCAAAGGAAGTGGTTGATGTGGGCTCGCTAAAAATTTCTCTTTTTGGTCAAATTTTTGTTATTCGGAGGCTTCAAATTGAGTTCATAAATTATGTTTATCCCAACGTATTCTTCCATCTATATACAGACAGAGACAATCATTTTCGTAGAGAATTGGCTAATGGAAAATGGTTCAGACTCACTTCAATCAACCGAAAAATGGTTCAGACTGGCTTCAATCAACCAATAATTTTTTTTGGCATTTTGCGAAGTTAGTATTGCAAGGTGTTTCTAGATTCAATTCCATGATTCATTCTAATGATAGATCAGAGAGTTATGTCATTAATAGACTAAACCAAACCAAATTAAGCAATAGACAAATTAAACAATAGTCATAGACAGGGTGGTTAAATAGAAGAGGGTCATCGATTGAGTCCAGCTATAGGAGGCCCTAGAGTTAGAGGTTGGATCTGGAGATTCCTCCAATGAGGAGATTAATGCAGCCTTCATTCCCCAATTGGATTCACCACCTAAATCATGAATATGGTGGGTCAATCCTGCTCCTTTATCCAACACCTTAGATAGCATAGAAACACATGTTTGAGAATCTAGCGGTTTAGTTTATTTACATTCAACAACAAATAGATAGTACACATCCCAGCACCAACCTTGGCTCTCAATGAAGTTTACATTGAATTGAGGTGTTGTCACATATAAATAGAAGAATAGCCTAATTATTGTGAAATTTGGGACTAATATAGTCCCAGAAACCTTGGTAGCGATGATTCCATGCAGACACAGAACAGGAAAGCCGCATGAGTTATAAATAGAGCCACTCTTATAGACTACCACATAATTGATTTTATTTCCATGTGAGCTTCTACCTTGTATACTCAGCTTAGCCACATCAGCAGGCCAAGAGGAGAGGGGGCAAGGGGAACTGTTCTAGGCAGATGCAGGAATTTGACTCTAAAATTGAAACTAGCAAATCTAAAGCTAAAATGATGTCCCAAAACCAACAAATCTAAATAATCACTTTCCCCAAACATAATTAATAAAATCTCCATTATTAAATTCAAGAGTACATTATATGAAAAGCTACAACAATATCTATACTTCAAAACACCACTCAAACAAGATCACTGGAAAATTAGTCAAGAGCTTCCCTATGCAGTTTGACAATGAGCAGCTTCACCTCCTGCACAATGTGCACCTCCCACCCATCCTTCAATTTTCTACACACAACTGCTTTATTACCAAATCAATCTCCCCCTTAAGAAAAAAAAAACCATTTCTACACAATCCTCCCTAAATCTCTTCACAACCCTCTTCCCCAACTCCTAGGAGAAATGGGGTGCTTGGAAGTGTATATTTTAACCTTAGTTACCATTTTATGAGAACTTAAAAAATTTCAAGAGGAAAATTGGTCAAATCCCCTTTATAGATCATGTCTATAGAAGTCACTGAAGATCAGGCCACTTAATAAAATTTTTGTGATGTGTAAACCTAACCAGATGAACCCAAATGAAGGACCTTAATGCAGTCTGTGAAAGTTATTCTAAAACCACCTGATTTTTCTCCCAAAAATATTCTTCCCGCTGCCCTCCTCCCGCCTTCCTCTACCCTGCCTAAATGAAAATGGATGATAAAGTTAAAATGGTAGTTTGTCTCACTAGTACATTTGACCTCATTTTTCTACCAAAATTATCAACCATTAATTAAAAAGGTTTAGGTTGGTCAGATTATAGAAGGAAATTTTTTTATTTTTTTTAATCCATGCTCGTGTTAGTCAAAATTTTGACCAATACCATGTCGGTCGAAATATCGACAAACATGGGCATATAAATTTTAAAAAAAGATTTCAATTCTCATTTCATTTTTACAAGAAAATTATATGAATGGTTGTAGCATGCGAAGGATTTCCATCTTCTAAGCTACACACCAAGGGATATAGGAATGAAGCTTATTCCAAATCGTGAAGAGCCAGACCCTACACTAGCAGCATATCCAACACCCAAGGTTAATAGCATATTCCATCTTTTTCTGTTATCAGCATGTTAATGAACAGAGGGATTTAATAACCTTGTTAATCTATTTGGCATATGTGGCTATAAGATTCATTATGTATCTACAACATCGGGTATGTGGTTGAACAGTCTATATGTTGTGTGTTACAAAACTAGTAGAAGCATTAATGTCTCATTTCAAATCCCTTCGATGCATTCACAGTTAGCTAGAATTTAATTAACTAGTCTTCATCTTACACAGTCGGTATGGAATAAGAAAATACCTTTGACTATTGTTGTCACATGATTAAATCCATTTGATTTTGTTTATCTAGTTTTGTTTTAAATTTACTTGGACTCTGTCAGACCAGGATTCAAAACCCATTATCCTCGGCTTTGATATGAAGTCCAACCCTAACTTGTAATTTCACAATGAGATTTCCAATGTCATGGGTTGAAAGACAAGTTAGGGTAATGTTTGTGCATATACCAAACACTCAGAACCTTGCAAAGTGTTAAAGTTGCTTCTTGGTCGATGCCCTAGTTGGCATATGTGGTGAATGAAACAAAGAAATGTTGAAGCAATATAATAACTGGATATGTTCCATGTATGTAGTCAGTAGAAGTGAAGGAATGTTGCAATAGAGAAAAAATAGAAGACCTGAAGTTAAAACATAAATTTACTTGGAGATTGTCCACACATCATGGGTTTCATAGTAATTGTGATCACTAAAGATATCCATTGTTAGGAAGTCCAGATTGATCCCCATCTAACCTGATCAATTAGATTGGAAGATCTCTGTGATAGTTAATAGTGTTGGAGAGCATTGGTTAGAATTGTTTTGAAAACTTAGTGGCACATTCTATGGATTTGACCCAATGCTAATAGCCATTGGAAAGGAGTCAAATTAGAACCATTGTTCTTGGTCTGAACAAACCTTGTTATTCAGTTGTGATAAGTTAGTGGGCTTGCCAAGCTTAATTTATTCATAGTTATTTATTTATTTATTTATCTTCAATCTTTATTTGAGAGGTCACAATACTTAGTCATTGTCCATGTTTAAATGATTGTTTGCTTTATGTGAGTTGTCTTCAATTCTTATTATAAAGTGTACGAGTTCCAATGCTAATGAAATCCATGCATTTGAAGTAGAATTATGTAAAAGTTTGAAGTTAAAATAACGTGAATATAATCTAAAAGGAATGAAATTTATTAGGTAGATATTGCTCTGCTTTAAAAATTTTTATTTTTTGTTTTTTCATATTTAAGTTAGCAATATATTGTACACACACACATATACTATTTTTTGAGTCAATAAATATGTTTCTATTTAAATATGTTTCTTGATTACACCCCCCACTAATCAGACATACTCATTTATCTGTTTTAATTTCCTTGCATGTTTTTGGTGGGAATTAATAGAGAATTTGAAGTCTTTAATTTTTATAAGTAATAGTGGTATTTTTTCTTTGGATTGGACATGCTTATTTTTGTTTTGGTAGTCCCAAATAACACTATCTTAGTCTACTATCATTCTCAGTCACAATATCAGTCAGTCCAAGTTAGGACAATCCTTTGTTGAGTATTAGTTCTTCATTATTACAATCCAATTAGTTCCATACCATGTCAATCCGCCTTAAGCATTAAATTCATGCATGTTAGGGTCAATTCAGAGTTCTATTATCCATGATTGCAAAATTGTCTTGTGGTAGTGAACACAACATTAGAAACAAAATGTATATCATTGCCTCTCCTCTTGAAAACATCTCTATATCTTATATTGACCATTAAATTGCTGCTCTAATTGTTCCCTTTACCACTGCTACTCCTTTATACATAGTCACCATGATTCCTCATGATTTCTATGATTTTCCATTTCTTTCATTACACTGGACATTGCTTCCTTGTAAGATCTAATGCCTTCAATCTTTTTTTATCTCACAACTCATAAGGATTGATGTGATGATCACCTCGTGCTCTTCATTCCATGGTCTAAAACTTTGTACAAAACATGCACCTCTTGATGCTACTGCCAGCTTTTACTCTGCTATTTGAAAGACAATATGACACCTCTCGAAATAGGTTTAAGACTTGAACCATAGGTATGTCATGAATTTTAGTCTTATTTCCATTTACACAATCCATTGAAATAACAAATAGTTCAAATAGTTCAACTGTTGAATAAAAATCAATCTAAATTGCACTCCTATGTTCAAAGAATAAATGAATAAAGAACCTTTATATAACTAATTAGATAATTTGTCCTAATTACCCCCAACATATTTTATTCTTTTGGCTAGCCTCATACTTTACCTACATTATTTTATGATATGCTACGATATGCCATAAACTATTGATCATGCATTTACTATTATCTAGATACAAGGATGAATTAGGGAGTCTTTTGGGTTTCATTGCTCACAACAAAGTTATGTGGAATGATTATATGGATATTTTGACTAGAAAACATACAAATTTGGAAGGTAAACATACAAATTTAGAATCCATAGTTGTGCTTCAGATTAGGGTCTAAGATTTTACTTAAATATTTTGATGATGTTGTTTTAGATGACATTGGAAATGCTCATGTTGGCCATACATTTTACCAGTATGAGGCCATCCCTTTTGATTATAGTTTTGAGGGTTTTGTGATTGATTTCTGAGTTTTTTTTCCAACCGTACAAATCTAATTTGTAGGTCGTATAGCAAGGAAAGGGCAGACTGCTCGCTAGTAAGGTTGTGCCACTTGTTTCCTTACACCTGCAAGGGGGGCTTGGAAGTTTCTAGCTAGGAAGCATTGCTCTTATTGGTGATTTTTCTAATGGTATTTTGGCACTTAAGGTTTAGCGTATATTCCTATCAGCTTGGCATTTGAAAATGGCACTTATGTTGGAAATTTCATGGCCCACGGTGTTTGGTTTAGAATAAGAACAACACACAAATGTAGGGGATTGGTTATTCCATGGCTAACAAGTATACTTGAAAATAGACAAGTTTGTTTTCTATGGCCAAGCCTCACCAGAATATAAAACTAAATATTGGAGGTTATAACAATAAATTAATATAGAAGAATATCTTGGGCTTGTCGAATATGAAAATTGATTATTGGATTGTATTTGCTAATTAACATTGTCATTTTAGCCTTGGTGAATTACCTTCAACAACATGTCAAATGTTGGCATTAAGTATGATTGTCATTAGTGACTACACTTATTCAGACTCTCAGTGTTTACCAAGTAGAGCAGTGTTTACCGAGCAAAATAGTGTTTATCGAGCAGAATAGTGCTTACCGAGTTATCTTCACCGAGTGATGAGATGAGCAGTGTTTACCGAGTGCCAGCACAGTAAATAGGGAATTTAGTCTCTACCGAGTGACACTATATCTACCGAGTCTCCAGTATATACCGAGTTCGAAACTACAACCGAGTGGTTAGTATGGACCGAGCCTCCACTTCTACCAAGTGCATGACGATGCCGAGTAACGCAGTGGATGCTGAGTATCAGAAAGTCACCGAGTTAGTTTGTAGTAACCAAGTCACTATATTTGGGCCAACTCAGTAATACTTGTGTTTGGTTGTTTAGAGCTGACTTTGATATTGTTTTGTAACTATTTTGATTGATATATAAACAATGTTTTGTATCCTATCCAAAAGTGTGTATGAAAAAGTAAGAAGCGAAAAAGAGAAGAAAGGCAGAGATAAGCAAATTACAAAGGAATACAACAATATAAGAAGTAGTAGAGACATATCTATCATAGAAGGTGATCAGTACATCAGAGAATCTCAATCAGCAAGAATAGTTGCAAGTAAGAGATCTACTATTTCATCCTAATAGGTGAATCAGCCCCAAATCCTTTAACTGGGTAGACTTAACAGTCTTTGCAAAAATCTCTTAACCGAGTGCATACTTCTTTGTATGTTTGTAAATCCTCTAACAAGGTGGACCTAGTAGTCCTTATTGCTCCTAACAGGGTAGACCATTAGAAGTGATCATTGTAAGCCTTAACTAGAAAACTTTATACTGCAGTATTAAAGTTTAGTGGGTTTCATCGCCACCCCAGTTTTACTTTCTATTTGGAAGGTTTCTGGGTCACCAAATCTCTATGTTCAAAGTGTTATGAATGTTTTATTCTTTTTGTTACTCATGCATACAGTTAGCTTATCAATCTAATGTCATTGAGAAAATGGTTGAGATCTAAAATTAGTAAAAGTTTTGAAGTTACTGATTCACCCCTCCCCTCTCAGTAACCTAGCTAGTCTTGAATATTTCCAACAATTGGTATCAGAGCTATGTGGTTCTCAGAATAAAGTTTTATAGCTTGAGAAAAGATTTAGGACAATGGAGATATTCAGACTTAACAAAGTAATTGAGAATGAAAAGCTAGATCTGGAAATGGCCATAACTCAACTCAAGGAAGCAAAAGAGAATCTTTCCCTTTCCCTAAAAAGAAGGAAGGAACTTGCAAATCAGATGAATGTCCACCAGTATGTTGAAAAAAAGATTGAAGACTTTTTCCCTTCAAGTAGCTCAGATGAAGCAAACAATGAAGCAAAAGAAATTCTAGAAAAGAATGGATCTCTGCAAGAAGAAGTAAGAAAATTAAAAAGAGAACAGGAAATTCAGTCAACAAGATTCTGTGAAATCTTGGAACAAAGAAACAAGATGAAAGATGAAATAGATGGAAAGAACAATGAAATCTAGAATCAAACTCTTCAGTTAGAAAACCTTATTAATCAAGTCTCCAATGCAAATGAAGAAATCTTGACTCTAAGATCAGAAAATGAAAATATAAGAGAGGAACTGAGATCTGAAAAGCAAATCAATTTAAGATTGATAAGTGACCTAGATACTGAAAGGCAAATCAATGAAAGAATGTTGAAATCTCAAGAAGATTTGAATCAAGTGTATGAACGGAACCTTCATAGGCAAAAAGGAAAAGTAGGACTTGGATACAAAGAGGAAGGTGAATCCTCCAAACAAGGTACTCAAATGAATCATAAACCTACTTGTAATCACTATGGCAAAATTGGTCATAGTTCAAACAAATGTTGGAGCAATGGAAAAGCAAAATTCAATGGAAAATGCTACAATTGCAATCAGCATGGTCATAAAGCAAATGAATGCAAGGAGAAACCAAGATTTGAAGGAAAATGTCACAAATGTGACAAACAAGGTCACAAGGCATCAGAATGCAGAACTAAAACACCCAATCTAGCAGAATAAATTATGAAAGCAATATTTGGTTGGGATTACAACACTTGGTGTAGATGTCATTACTATGGAGAATATGGACACATTGGCATGAATTGTGTAAGGCATCACTTGAGAAAAAGGGATACTACCATAAGATGTTACAAATGCACTAAGCTTAGTCACATAGCTAAAAATTGCATGAATCTAGGCAAAGTCGAAGATGAAAAGAAAGCAAAAGAAAATAGCATCAGGAAGCAGATAAGACAACAGTGGATCCCTAAACCTTCCGAGAAAACCAGTCCTAGTAATGAAGTCACTCATGAAGAGAGTGGCTCTATCAATTCTAACTAAGTCTCCAAGAAAGAACTAGAACTGTATCCTCATAGACATATTCCAAACAGTTCCTGAATTGAAAGAAAGAAAGATCCAAATTAGTATGCAAGATACAAGAGAAATGCAGGAAGGTCAGTATCAATTTCAACCAAGCAAGGTCAGGAGTAACATAATTTCATTTGGTTACCGAGTAAGGTCAGAGCAGTATGTTCCCCGAGTTGCAGAATCTTCACCGAGCAATTAATGCCTAGTGGATGACAGTCTGTCGAATTCTATACCCTAATTCCTACAGAGCATTAATGAAAAAGATTTTAACAAAAAGCATGAAATCAAATTCATTCTTCACCACGAATATCAGCATATTGAGTAGAAAAATTTCTAAGTGCGATCAAGTGATTCAAAGAAAAATTTTGCAATAGAAATTTTTTGAAGAGCTACCATGGCATCACCCAGCACCAAAGTAAAGAAAGGTTCAGAAATGTTAGTCGTGGAGAATGGAAAGCGATGGATTTCAAACTCATGCCTGCGAATGCAGAAACCCTAGATCCGAGTGGAGCTCAGTCTCAAATTCCTCCAAAGCTACTTCTTGTAAATGACATTTGTAGTCATTTTAGAGGTACAATTCAAGAACTTGGAACCCTAGAGGTAGATGTTGTTCATGATGAACTGTGTGTTGATGGTGTTCTCAAACCAGAACATAAACATTTGGAAGATAAAGGTTTAACACATATCACCCACTTGCCTTGGAGTTTCTAGATAAAATGGATAAGATATATTCTAAGCTGAGTGCATGAAGGTAAAATTTGGCTTGAGCAACTAGTGGAAATATCAAAGAAGATGATTCACCAAATCACTAGTCTTCCCATGCTTGCCAAGGAAAAATCTACAAAAACCCTAGGTCGAGTAGAGTTGGAAAAGAAAACCCTAGCCGAATGGGACAGTAGAGGTATGAGAATAAATAGCATTACTGATATAGAACTAAAATTTGGCACATATGTAATAGCTCACAAGATATACAGTTCAACTCGGTAGAATAGTGTTCCATGTGAAGCAGTTGACCTAGCCTATAAAATTGTGAAGAACAATCTATCATTTGACCTAGCAGATCTATTGTTGAAACAGTTCAACAAGAATATGGAGAGCATCCAAACCTCAAAGAACAATCCATGTAAGTTTGGCTCGCTATTGGTTTGTTTATTTTTCTATGCTCAAAAGTTTTTCCCATCTAAAGGCACGGTAAAATGGAGAAAGGATGTGCCTATTCTTTATCAAATAAATGAGTATATTGCAGAAATGGGTGAGAATTTTACAAGCATAATGGATAATTATTTTGAATCTTTTAAGGAGAAGATGAATAATAGATTTTGGATTCCACTAAAGTTGGTGGAAGATTATAGAGATGATGTTTGTTTTATGGTTGATTGTGATAGAGTATATATTCAGGCAGTAAGGCCCAAGATTGTATGGGTAAAACCTCTTCCTTATGAGATAAACATTGATGAGACAAAGGATATAATTGAAGCCCTAGTAAATCAACTCATTGATCCAAAGGCTCCATACTTTGGAACATATGATGAAGCTAAGGTAAGAATTGAGCTAAGCATAAAGCTTCCATAGGTGGTTAACAAAGGCAGAAAGAGGATGGCCAAGATCCAATCTAGCACACCTCTAATGTTAACCGAGGACAAAGGAGAGGATAGTGTAGGAGAAGAAGAAAAGGATGAGAGTAAAGAAGAACAAGTGCCTATAAAGAAGAAAGGAAAGGTAACTATCACCAAGGAACCCGAGCAACCCACTGCAGTATTCACAAGGAAAAGATCAAGGGACAAGGCAGGAAAAGTCAAGGATGACATAGTACTCAAAAGGCCTCCTCCCTCTCTTGAAGAAAAGATTAAGGATTTGAGAGAAGGATCTGGAATTGCAAATTTCAAATCTCTCAAATATGAAACAAGGTCAGAAGCAGAGCATCAGGAAATTGAAGATGCTGTTATTGAGAAAATGGGAAGATGGAAATACTCACCTGAAGAATTAGCTTCTCAAATCCCAGGAGCTTTATTAAACCCAATGAAGATGAGATGGTCCAATGCAAGGCAAACTGTCAAGGACGTCTATCCTCAAACCTTAAGGCAATTGATGCCAAGTTTGAAAAATGTTAAAATAAATAAGGCATTGATAGATAATGAGTCCAAGATGACACTAAAATTCAACAATTGCTTAATTTTGATCAAGGATATAGAGTTGGTTGTGAAGAGTGTAGAATCTACTTGGAAAAACACTTATCATCTTCTCAAACTGAGTACTGAAACTGTGATAATTAAAGCTATTGAAGATGACAGTGATGAAGAAGATGAAGTAACAGTTTAGATTGATAATGTTGAGATAGAAGAAGTAGGAAAAGAAGCTACTGAGTGTAATACCCCAAAAATGGGCTATAAGTTCATTAACCTCCTATATCATCAAATCATATGAAATCGACATCAAAGTCCTAATCTAAGGCACATCTAAACATCATCAAATCTAATTGATTATCTTAAATTTTGCATCGGGGAATATTCCTAGTAATATTCCTAATTATCTTAATTATCTTTAATTTTATAATTATTTGGCAATAAATCACATTTATCCTAAAGTTTGATTAATTGAATATTTTCATATTTAATTAATTAGATTTAATATTTGCCACTTAATTGTGTAATTAAATTTAATTATATCTATTATTAATTGTATTATTTAATTTTGACAATAAATCTAATATCATATGAATAATTGATTAAATTCTTATTTAATTAATTAAAGCAAGTTGTCATTATTTAATAATATAATTTTTAATAAAAGTTTGATTAAATAATTGATTAACCCATAAATCAATTGTTTTATTTTTAAAAGCAGTTAAGTTGGAAATAAATCACTTTATTATTAAATTAATTCATAAATAAAACATGCACAATCATAAAAGCAGATAACTATCAATTATCAATTAAAGCTAAACTCTATTTTGAGTTAAAACTTAGCTTTTGCATGTTTTTGTGAGTTAATTATCTTTTATTTAAAAATAACTCAAAAATCAAGTTGAGTTATTTGAGTGATTTATGGCTTTTATTCATGCACCTCCAAAGCCCTGGATTTCTATAAATTAAGGCTCAGCTCTTCACAAATCATCTCATATTTTGCACAATCACGCTGGAGAATTGGAATTGAAGAATCAAAGCTCTTGCGAATCAACATCTTTGTGAGATCAATGTTATTTTTGCATTCATATTACATATCATTGTTAGATTCATAGCATATCAGTTTTCAATAGCATTCATATCATATCAGTTTTTATCATTCTTATTGCATAGAAAATATCAAAAATATAGATTAATTGCATTTATTCCATATCTAGAATTGCATTCAAATCCTTCATTTAGGTGTCGTCTAGGTCACTGATCTCGATTACAATCTGAGAACATTAATCTCGCACCTATTAGAAGGCAGTAAATCGCTTGGTTAGATAGCTTTCAATTTTGCACGATTTTGATTATCACTAACCTCTAATGTTTTAATGAGTGTTGTGTTTACAGATCAGGTATAATTTTCACACACACATTTCTGGCGCCCACCGTGGGGCAACCCACCTTTGCATGCTGGTTTTGATTTTTTTGGGAGCTAAAACCCCAAAGTTTCAAAGATTTAATTTTATCTCCCAAACGGCTTGGAATTTTGGTTTGAAATTTTTTTTTCAGGTTTGTGACATGTCATGGAAGCTACAGTAAAAAATTTAGAATTTTATGAGATGTTTGGAATTTTTAATAATATTTTTCTTGAAATTCTAGAAAAAATTAATATCTGACGCAAATCAGCATATTTTTTGAAAATTTTTATATTTTCGGAAAGCTCTTTAAATTATACAGGGGGTCCATTCTTTGTGTTTTAAATTTGGACATGATATCATAGCTCAAATAGTCAATTTACAAAAACTGGTCTATTTTGATAAAATGGGTCTCTAGGGCACAAATGAAGAGGTTTTTCTAAAATTTTTGCATTTTTGGAAAGCTCTCTATTTTTTAGTAGGGGTCTCTATTCTGAATTTCTATTTTTGTGGCCAAAATCATATCAAAAAAATTAGATCTTGTTGACTAGGTCAAATGCAAAAAAAAAAAAAAAGTTTTGTGATGGGTATGCACTTATTTTTTTTACATGGTTCAATGAATGATATGAGTTGTCATTTGGGTTGATTGCTGGTTATTATTACTGATAATAATTGATTTTTAGAGCTAACCCTATGGTTTTCATAAGTTGAATATATTTTGCATATCTTGTTTGCTTGTTTGCTTGTTGGAGAGTTCGTCACTTGCTTGCATGGAAAAGCTCAAAAAAAATTGCTAAAAATCAAGTAAAATCTACTAAGCGCGTTGCAAGGATCCCAGGTATTCTCCTTCATCTAATAATATTTTGATTTGGGACTTAAAATAAATCTCTTATGTGTCAAGCTTGTGTGCATCTTTTCATGCTTTTGATCTATTTCTACACACTTGCATAATTGATACTAGGTTGTGAACCCTTAAGGATTCATTAAGTAGTCTTAGAATACTTGTGATTGATCTTGATTGTTATCTTAGGTTATTGGACTCGCTAATCCACCGGCCCCCCATTTCCGCCCCGTGGTTGCAATCTCAGCGCCATAAAGGGGAGGGGTCAACAGGACAGAAGCATTAAATGTTCCACTTGGCAACCCTTTTGTGCTTTTAAGAACTCCCTTGTTTTCTAAGTTGTGGACTTGTTTTTAGCTTGTGTGAGGTGTTAAGTGTTCCACCTTGTGGACTCATCTCATATTCGCTTTAAGCGTTAAGTGTTCCTCTTTCTACTTTTTGGGTACTTTTGGTAGATTTACTTTCGGGAATATATCTGTGCTCACATAGTAATTAGGCCCTATGAACACTATTCGTGATTCTTGAGAGATTGGATTCCTAGTGAAATCCTTCCTTGACGATGGAATCCTTGTAGGTAGGGAGGATACTTAGTGTATTTTACATTCATCTTGGTTAGTGCATCTTCTCTTATTGATCGACACATTCTCTCTCCGAAGAGGTTGATAGATCACGTGGGGTTGATATCACAAGCTTTGGTGAATCAAAATTGGTTAGTGCATCTTCTCTTATTGATTGATACATTCTCTCCCTGGAGAGGTTGATAGATCACGTGGAGTTGATATCACAGACCTTGGTGGAACAAAACTTTGTCTTAGCATGTCGGATTAATCTGCTTGCTTTGTTTGGGTTAAAACTGAAGAGGTGTCAAAACCTTGAATCTGGAGCCAAGTCCCCTTGTGGTATACTATTGTGAGTCATCTTTAGAGAGGGTTAACCGTAGCGGACAATCCCTTCACAGGGAAAACTGCATTGACGGAACCTCAAGCGGTAATAGCCATTTTCGCCATGGTAGTGACAGCCGCTATATAAATGTCCTTGTGGAAGAAATCTCCACGGGTATGGTTCATTGTTGGGTTGTCAGATCTCCCTAGTAGCTCTTGAAGATTAAGTTCTCAGACTGTGTCAAAACCCTGGTGCGCCGGGATTGAAGTTCACCCCTTTGAATCATAAAAGTTGCAGAGTCAAACCATTACTAAAAACCCTAGAGAGGCCAATTTTTCACTTTCAGGTATATGTGCGTTATTGCAAAACTTTTTTAGAACATACACAATTAGTACTCTCAGGGATTAGCACAATTTGGTCACTTGATTGTTCATGCGCAAGGTTGCTTTTGCCCTTGTTCATTATTTTCAGACGTGCTTGGAATCACTTACTTGCTATTTTGCGTGCTTATTTATCTACTTGGCTATTAAAAATGATCAAATCTGGTATAACCTTCAAAATCTGGACAATACAATTTGCAAACAATCCAAAACTGAAGACCTTACATTTTGCAAAAATTGACGTAAAATCTTTTCTGGAGTCAAAAGTCATTTCAAGAAGTCAAAAGTCGTATGAGTTTTGTCAAGTGTCGTTTCAGTATTACCCAACTATCGTATGAGTTTAGCAACTATCGTTTCATAGACTACCCAGTGTCGTACGAGTCTGCAGAGTGTCGTTTGGAAAAATTTGAGAAAGTTGTTAGAAATTGTCAAATTGCAAGATATCCAATGTTTCCAGCCTAGTTCCAAAATCTGTCAAAAATATCATTGTGTCAGAACAGAGTAGTAGCTATTGAGAATCAGTACACATGTCTCAAAGAATTAGTAAACAAGAGGAAGAAGCTCTGATCGCCACTATAATGAAACAGATACATGCTATGCAAGTCCAGCTTGACAAACTTGGGAAAGAAAAGGAACCTCTATACTCTTTTCCATTTGATAAAGACTTGTACATGCCACCATGCCCCAAGAAAAAAATTGAGCAATATGATACCTCTTCCACGGAGAGTGACACATCTAGCTTTGAAGACTATGATGACTATGACGACAGACAATGTAATGATACCTATGACACATTTGTTCCTAAGAGTCCTCCTCATCGTTCATTCCTACTTACTACAAATGGGCCGTCACATTGGATAGATCGTGATGGTGATCCATATGATTCTGATTTTGAAAGAGATTTTGATGGCTTTTGTGGACAATACCTTGATGATGATCCATCTACTACTACTGAGGACTATAAAATACATCGTGCTAGCTTGAAACGTCAATACTATAAGGATCTCTCCTCTAAGAACTCTCAGGCTGAAAATAAAGATTACACTCTCAAGCAAGATCATGTTAATGTTGGACCTTTGTCTTGTGATGGTTCCCTTCCATCCCCTATTTCCTCCAATACCCATACATTTCCTAAAGCTTACAAGTCTTTCAAATCTTTCACAGAACCTTCATCTGACACAAGCCCTGATACTTTTCATGTGGTTCCTTATAGTTATCCCCCAGGGCTACCTCTTAAAGAAACTCAAGCTAACCTTCACTTGGCTGCAAAGACTTTCAATAATGATAAATCTAAAGAGCCTAAGCCTTCATATGCTATAATCCCTACTTTAGCTAGTCCTCCACCATTTCTTCCAAAGTCATTCATACAATCCCAACATGCTTCCTTGTCCTTAGAAGTGGCTCCATGTCAAGAGGACTCTAAAAATGATGAAGAAAAGAACATAAAGAAAGATCAAGATCAAGAACCCTCCATGTTATCCACTCCTTTTCATGATGTCTCTTATCCACCTCAGGGTTCTTTTGATCTTGTACCCCCTTTTTCATGCATTCCACCATGTCTTAAGTCTTCGCCTAAGCAAGATCAAGCTACTACTTACACTATTGAGCTTATTGACAATCAAAATGACCTTACTATGCTTGCACTTTCCAAAGATGATACTTTCATTAAGGTTGGTAAAAATGGTGTTCCTTCCAATGTTAAGCCTATTGAAAAATAAGAGAAAAATTATGAGCTTATGCTATCCAAAGATCCTTGTCAAGATCAAAGTCTTTCATCTTCTTGTTCTACCACTCCATGTTCACTTCCACTTTCTACTCTTCCTAAGTCTTCGCAAGCTTTGAATGATCCTATCAAAGAAAATGCTCTTATTCAAGATGTCCATGATTCTATTGAAGATCCTAATGCTCACTCTAAAGATGTTGATATCCTTGGTTGTCATATAGATGTTGATGAACTTATTGATTATCCTTTTACGTCTTCCACTTCCATCCTTGGACCTCTTCCACCACTACAAAGATCTTCACGTCTTCCTTCCATCTTGGGTCCTTATGTCCCTTCACTTTCCCCTCCTAACTCTCCTAATTCACCATCCATCTTGGGTCTTTACATACCTCCATCTCCCATCTTTCCTCAAGATCAACATAGATGCATACCCTTGAATCCTTTTCATCCACCCACCCATCTAAACCAGTCATATCCTCCTTCTTCCACAAATCCCAAGTCTTTTGGAAGTAACTTGAATGTTCAATACAAGAAAAAAAAGCAATACAAGAATCCATCAAAAAAAGAATATCACCATGTCTCCTCTCATAGACATGGAAGCATAAAGTCAAAAGAGATATCTAAGAAAAAAACTACAAGACAAGTGTGGGTTCCAAAATCCATCATTGAAGATATTCTCTCTAGATCATCAAAAAGAAATAAAAAGCCTACGGCTATATGGATTCCAAAGTCTCTCTTGAAAGAGTCTGGTGTTGAGAAAAAAATGAAATTGACATTCAAGCTTTCAAAGGCTTCCACTACATCTCCTTCCAAAAATATTCTTCCATTCCATGTGCCTAAACCACAACCTCTCCTATCCATTCACCATATTCCTTCACGTATTCCTTCATTCAAGATTCCTCCATCCTCTCACCACCCTTCAAGGTATGTGTTGACGTTGATCTTACCTTCCTTTCCACCTACCCTTTTACAATCCTTCCATGCATTATCCTTTTACCTTCTATCATTTTTCCTCATTTTCCTATTCCTCCTATCTTCCAACCTCACTCGCTTTACATAAAACCTTATCCTCCATTTTTCTCTTCCATCTCCCTTTCCCTATCAGCATCTTTGAGCATATCATTTTGAATCTTTGGCATATCATGGTTTATCCTTTCAAGGAGCATTACATAAAAAGCTTGCCTTCTTCCAAAAAAAAAGAAATAAAAAATAAAATAAATTGAAAATGTGCCTTGGTGAAAACCTGGAAACAAGTGCCTTGGTAGCAAAAGTAAAGAGAAATAAATTCATCCTATGGTGAAAACCACTTCCTTGTGGCACCTTGGATAAGTACCATGATGAAAACTTGGCAATCAGGCATCATGCGTAGTTCTTCTACATATTTCATCCATTTCATCTTCTCTCTTTGATCTTGACAATGTTGATCTATACATGAAC
The DNA here is from genome assembly GCA_027943335.1 of Chamaecyparis obtusa. NCBI lineage: Eukaryota > Viridiplantae > Streptophyta > Pinopsida > Cupressales > Cupressaceae > Chamaecyparis > Chamaecyparis obtusa. The sequence goes on from BSBK01000938.1 coordinate 2,927,268, forward strand.
ATTTGGCTATTTTGTGAGTTGTCTGATGATGATCTTGCTTGCAATCCCTTCTTATTTAGCCTTCATATTTATTTTCCTTCATTCATTTTCACCTGTCGCTATCCTTTTCCCCTTTGGTCTTGATCTAAGAAAGAAAGAGTAAAACACGGTGCTATGAAGCCTCTTGACATGTCTACTCCTTTGGATTGCATTCTTTCCTGCTCTTGCACTATGATTTTGTGACTTATCCTATACTAGCCTTTCATTTCTTGTCCAAATACGCTTTACATGACAATTTTTCCCTAGCTTGGGTATTCTTGAGGAGTTTTCCCTTGAGGATTTCTTCCCTTCATTCTCCTTCATTCTCTTGTCTTCCATCTCTTCCACTAGCTTGCCAATCCCTCTTGTTCTCCACCTTGCTAGACATTGGGACTACACAATATAATCTTGCTTGGGAGTTTGCAATGGAAAAAGATGCTATCAAGTATACCAAGTATCAGAACAATTATCAGAACAATTATCAGAATCAGTATCAGAATCAGTATCAGAACCAGTATCAAAATAAGCATCAGAACCAATATCAGAACAATTATCATAATCAATATCAGAATCAGTATCAGAACCAGTATCAGAACAATTATCAGAATTAGTATCAGAATCAATATCAGAACCAGTATCAGAACCAGTATCAGAACAAGTATCAGAATGGGCCTACAAAACAAGTATCAGAACACCTACAGGGGCTACACCTTTCGCTTTAGTTTATGGGTCTGAAGCGGTATTGCCTATTGAGGTTGAAATCCCATCACTCAGAATCAAAATACATGGACTTGTCACTGATGAAGACTACAGAGTGTCGAGGTTACAAGAACTTGAACTACTAGATGAGCTCAGACAAGCAGCGTATGATCATCTCAGAGTGTATCAGAAAAGAATGTCTAGAGGCTACAACAAGAAAGTCAGACATAGAGAATTTCAGGTTGGCGATCTAGTGTTGAGAGAAAATCCTAAAAATCAATCACATCGAGAACGCAAGGGAAGTTCGAACCTAATTGGCTGGGTCCCTTTGTAATCACTGCTACTTTTGGCTCTGGTGCCTATCAACTCTCAACAACTAAAGGAGAACAGCTCTGAGAACCAATCAACGTTCTCCATCTAAAGAAATTATATGCCTAAGGCATTCAGTGCTTGGTAAATGTTCTGAAAAAAATCTTAAAAATCGGAAAAAGTCCTGAAAAAATGAACATCTTGGTGAAAACCTAGCAATAGGTGCCTTGATGATTCACAAAAAAATCAAAAAATATCAAAAGTACAAAAAAATTGAAAAAATGAAAAATACAAAAAAAAAAAAAGAAAAAGAAAAAAAAAGTGCCTTGGTGAAAACCTGGAAACAGGCACCTCGGTAGCAAAAATAGAATCTCTACCAAGATGGTGAAAACTCGGCAAACGGGCACCACTTGTTCCAAAATGCTCCATCTATCAGCACAATCTTGGTCTTTCCCAGCTTTCAGTCTTGCTTTAGTTTGTACATATCTCCCGGTTTGTTCCTGCATTTCCAGTTTTCAATAAGTCAGCCTGTACACCAACCAGCTCAAGCATTTGCATCCTATCAATGTTCACACTTGGGGGCAATCAATGTCATATCCTATGGTCTCCCATGTATCTTAGACGTGTCATATCCACTCAGAGTCCTTTGAAGCTTCAAGTTGAGTCAGTCAGTTTGTCTCGTCTCCAAAAAGGATTTTGCATCAACAACAATCAAACATCAAAACTCAACTGAAAACAATCTGTGCTTTTCATGCTTTTATCTCCTTGTAGGCTTACTGATTCACATTGAGATTTTTGCATATTGTGTCCCTTCGAGCTCTTCGATGATGTCTTTTATAGGATTTAGAGAGTGATGACTAGGGGCATAATCTTTTCTTTGTCTTCTGCTTGTATGTGAAAATCTAACAGCTTTGGAAATTCTGGATTGAAATGGTGTCCGACTGTAAGAGCCTCTATCTCGAATTGGATGGCCATGCGTACCTCGACCATTGATACCCAAAAAAAATTCAAGGAAGTTTGATCTAACTATTGTCTTTTTGAGTAAGTTCTTTCTCCTACTGTGGAATGCAATCTTGCCTAAGGATGTGAACGATAAAGGGTCACTACGGGTAATTCACATTGGATTTAGAATGATCTCTTAGCTGTTTGATGTGTTTTTAATGCAAGGTGTACTCAGGTCATCACAACATTTATGTTTTGATGCTTGTACAAATTGCTATATCAAAATGGACATGATATTCAGGTCATCCTGGCATTTGTGCCTTGGTGCTTATATCTAATCCAACATTCCGAAAACAAATCAATATTCATATGTCCATGGTTGTATAACCAGTGGGTGTTGTATTGATTCTTGCACATACAAATCAATATTCATATGTCTATGGTTTCATGGCTAGTGGGCATTGTATTGATTTATCCAGTTACCTAAAAGTTCAATGATGATAACAAATCGACACATGATCAGTGACTAGGTCCTAGGTCTTAGGTTGCATTTCATTTTGCATGTCTCATTGCATTTTGCATATTTACATGATCTCACAATGATTAAACGAACTTCAATGCTTAAATGATTCTTCAAATCGCATCTTCAAGTCTAACAAGAGCTGAATCTCACACGAAGGTTCCTCCAATGAAATAGCAAGTAGAATCCTTTTTTGGGATCAAAATTCAAATCTGAGATCATTCATATTATTAAATACTTGCATATTCGACCTTCAATCATCACAGAAATCTAGTATTCAACTTAACTGATTATCTTACATCAAACTATCAAAATTTCAACTTGGTCAACCATGGTCAACTCATGGTCAAACCTAGTCAAACTTGGTCTTTTGGGACCTTCCAACGATGCAGAATGTGTTCTCGGATGTAAATAACCACTTCTCAGATCAATTAACATGCTTCTAAACTATCAACACTGACTTTTCTTGTCAGATTTCAATTTTAATCCCGAAGGGGGCATGGTATTGCACATCATTCAAAGTCTGTAAATCAAATTCTATCAATCAAATCTATCAATATCTTTCATCAGTGATCAAGACAAACAATCACGTCTAGTTACTGATTCATCAAAAGTCCTCATCGCTCGGGGCAAATCTATCATCACTTGGGGCATATCAGATTCATCGATCCATATCAATCTGGTATTCTCTTAATCTTGTAATCTGTATCAGTTTTTGCATCCATCAGATCATTGTGTTATTTCCTTGGTTCTTCGGCAACTAAAGGATTCAGATGTGATACCTGCTAGTTCTGCTAAGACAATCGAGTCTAGAACGGGTCACTCACTTCTTATCAATCCTAAGGTTCAGAATCAGGCATTTTGACACTTTTTCGCAATAATAGGTTCATTTGCTTCTATAGTGAACATTATCTTTGGTCATTCAAGACCTATTATCTCCATATCAATTCAATATCAATCAACTCCTATCTCAATATCTTTCAATCGGTTTCTATCTTGAGATCGGTTTATCTTTTGAATCAGTTTCATATCTTTATCAAACACAGACTATCTTTGAACCACTGCGCTTCACACAGTAATTCAAAGAGGGGCAAAATGTAATACCCCAAAAATGGGCTATAAGTTCATTAACCTCCTATATCATCAAATCATATGAAATCGACATCAAAGTCCTAATCTAAGGCACATCTAAACATCATCAAATCTAATTGATTATCTTAAATTTTGCATCGGGGAATATTCCTAGTAATATTCCTAATTATCTTAATTATCTTTAATTTTATAATTATTTGGCAATAAATCACATTTATCCTAAAGTTTGATTAATTGAATATTTTCATATTTAATTAATTAGATTTAATATTTGCCACTTAATTGTGTAATTAAATTTAATTATATCTATTATTAATTGTATTATTTAATTTTGACAATAAATCTAATATCATATGAATAATTGATTAAATTCTTATTTAATTAATTAAAGCAAGTTGTCATTATTTAATAATATAATTTTTAATAAAATTTTGATTAAATAATTGATTAACCCATAAATCAATTGTTTTATTTTTAAAAGCAGTTAAGTTGGAAATAAATCACTTTATTATTAAATTAATTCATAAATAAAACATGCACAATCATAAAAGCAGATAACTATCAATTATCAATTAAAGCTAAACTCTATTTTGAGTTAAAACTTAGCTTTTGCATGTTTTTGTGAGTTAATTATCTTTTATTTAAAAATAACTCAAAAATCAAGTTGAGTTATTTGAGTGATTTATGGCTTTTATTCATGCACCTCCAAAGCCCTGGATTTCTATAAATTAAGGCTCAGCTCTTCACAAATCATCTCATATTTTGCACAATCATGCTGGAGAATTGGAATTGAAGAATCAAAGCTCTTGCGAATCGACATCTTTGTGAGATCAATGTTATTTTTGCATTCATATTACATATCATTGTTAGATTCATAGCATATCAGTTTTCAATAGCATTCATATCATATCAGTTTTTATCATTCTTATTGCATAGAAAATATCAAAAATATAGATTAATTGCATTTATTCCATATCTAGAATTGCATTCAAATCCTTCATTTAGGTGTCGTCTAGGTCATTGATCTCGATTACAATCTGAGAACATTAATCTTGCACCTATTAGAAGGCAGTAAATCGCTTGGTTAGATAGCTTTCAATTTTGCACGATTTTGATTATCACTAACCTCTAATGTTTTACTGAGTGTTGTGTTTACAGATCAGGTATAATTTTCACACACACATTGAGGAAGCTGAGAAGAATGTTGAGGAAGATGATCTAGTTCGGATAGCTACAGAGGTAATTTCCTCACTTCCCCACTCTCTAGTAAAAATTGTTACATCTAGCCCAGAGAAAACTTCAAGTGTGATTGTGACAACTCCCTTAGATACATCAAATGTCCAATCATCACTAGCACAGCTCAATGTATCAATGACACAAGTGGCTACCACTTCATCTACCAAGCTTCAGCCTCCCTCTTCCATTGAGTTGCAGTCTTCTGTACCTTCTTCAATTTTGAGTTTTTCAACAGTAAGTACTTCAGATTCTACAGTTGTAAATACTTTAGTTTTTGGTTTATCAAATATTCCAGTTAGCATCCCATCAGTTGGAAGTTTATCAGTTTTCACTACAAGTCCTACTATGTCTACCATAATTTCTACTACAAAAACATTAAGTATAAAGACTCAACTGAGTACAAAATTTTTGAGCAAGAGTGTAGTAGAAGGTATAGATCTAGATGAGGAGATAGAAATTCCCCAGTTAGATTTTGCAAACCTCACTGCAGATCAAATGCAAATAGTTGGTGAACTCCTCCAGAAGAAAGAAAGTAGAAGAAACTAAAAGAAGAAAGAGATAAGAAGTATAAAATCATTGAGGATGCCAAGAACATTTTGACAGAAGCTATAGGTGTTGAAGTTGATTCCTCTCAACACATTTTGTTGCAGTTGGTAGAAGCAGTTAACAAGTTCAATGATGATTCCTCTGGAACAAACAAGTTGCTTGAGAAGGCTGAGAAGAAGTTTGATAATGAAGTGCTTGAGCACATTGCTCAGCAAATAGCTATCAATCAGGTAGGGTTATCTTTAGTATTGACTAGCATTGAGTCCTTCCATTCCAAGGTAACATCTCTTTTTGTCAAAATCTGTAATGTTGCCGAGTTCTCAAAGGAGATCAAAGACAAGATAAATAAGATTGATGAGGATCTAAAGATCAGTGCACAAAAGTTGCAACTTGAACCTAGTTCAAGCTTTGCACATATGACAGTCAAATTCCTATCTAATAAGTAGTTAGAATTATTGAGAGAAGATGCAAAGATCAGATCAACATTAATAGATATTCAGAACATGATCCTTCCCATCATGGATACAATGCAAAAACATATTGCATACTCAAAAACATTGATCCATGACAATCAGTTTTCAATTGTAGATCACATGATTGAACTCTGTGCAGAAGTCCAAGTTGCACTCCATACATGCAAGATTCTGCAAGAGAATTGGGATAGAACTCTAGCATTAATAAGTAAGGTACACTCTAATTTTCTCTCACATTTTGGCACCTCTGTGTAAAATATTTGTATATACACCTTTGGCATTATTGTCAAAAAGGGGGAGAACGTATATAAGATATATGAGATATGAAAGGGGGAGAAAGTATAAATAGGAAATATGAGTATGAGGAGATACAAGATATTTGTATATATACTGTATGGGGAGACATGAAATGTATATACAACAGTATGACAAAAAAAAAGAGAGACAGATTAAGCATGATTTTTTGTTTTTGGGCAATAAGTGTTTTTGTCACTAATGCCAAAGGGGGAGATTGTTGGCATTAAGTATGATTATCATTAGTGACTACACTTATTCAGACTCTCAGTGTTTACTGAGAAAAATAGTGTTTACCGAGTAGAATAGTGTTTACTAACCAGAACAGTGCTTACCGAGTTATCTTCACCAAGTGATGAGATGAGCAGTGTTTACCGAGTGCCAGCACAGTAAACAGGGAATTCAGTCTCTACCGAGTGACACTATATCTACTGAGTCTCTAGTATATACCGAGTTTGAAACTACAACTGAGTGGTTAGTATGGACCGGGCCTCCACTTCTACCGAGTTCATGATGATGCCGAGTAACGCAGTGGATGATGAGTATCAGAAAGTCACCGAGTTAGTTTGCAGTAATCGAGTCACTATATTTGGGCTGACTTAGTAATACTTATGTTTTCTTGTTTAGAGCTGACTTTGATATTGTTTTGTAATTATTTTGATTGATATATAAATAATGTTTTGTATCCTATCCAAAAGTGTGTATGAAAAAGTAAGAAGCGAAAAAGAGAAGAAAGGCAGAGATAAGAGAATTACAAAGGAATACAATAGTATAAGAAGCAGTAGAGACATATCTATCACAGAAGGTGATCAGTACATTAGAGAATCTCAATTAGCAAGAACAGTTGCAAGTAAGAGATCTACTATTTCATCCTAACAGGTGAATCAGCTCCAAATCCTTTAACCGGGTAGACTTAACAGTCTTTGCCAAAATCTCTTAACCGAGTGCATACTTCTTTGTATGTTTGTAAATCCTCTAACAAGGTGGACCTAGTAGTCCTTATTGATCCTAATAGGGTAGATCATCAGAAGTGATCATTGTAAGCCTTAACTGGCAAACTTTATATTGCAGTATTGAAGTTTAGTGGGTTTCATCCCCACCCCAGTTTTACTTTCTATTTGGAAGGTTTCTAGGTCACCAAATCTCTATGTTCAAAGTGTTATGAATGTTTTATTCTTTCTGTTACTCATGCATACAGTTAGCTTATCAATCTAATGTCATTGAGAAAATGGTTGAGATCTAAAATTAGTAAAAGTTTTGAAGTTACTGATTCACCCCTCGCCTCTTAGTAACCTAGCTAGTCTTGAATATTTCCAACAGTCAAAGAGGTGGAAATCAAAAACTTCCTACATCCCATGGAACACTTGTCAATATAATTAATCCATATATTAATAAATTATATGCTTTTTTGTATGTAGAATATCCAAAAGCCCAGGATATTCTTCTATATTAATTTATTGTTATAACCTCCAATATTTAGTTTTATATTCTAGTGAGGCTTGGCCATAGAAAACAAACTTGTCTATTTTGAAGTATACTTGTTAGCCATGGAATAACCAATCCCCTACATTTGTTCTTTGTTTTTACTTATTTCATGTTAGTTTTAGATTTATTTCATTCTTAAATTGTATCTTTCTAAATTGGTTTTGTTTAGCATTCAAACATGATGGTTTTCTAGTTTATAGTTTTTTTTAATTCTAATAATGTTTAGTTGTAAGAATGCTTAGTAAATCTAACCCATATTTTGCATCATAAATCTCACCAACATAGAACAGACATTTCCTTAAAAACTTTGGATAGTTGTCTCAGATTGAACTACTCACTAATTCCCAAATTCTGATTTCAACCTTCAATATTAAACACAAGAAATTCTAGATTGTACCATGAGACAGAGTAAATTGCAAAGAATAAATACAACGATGAGGTGATTAAGAAGCACAGGGATTTAGTGAGTAATTTTTTTCAGAGTGCAAGAATGATTTTGAGATGTATTGGTGAAATCCATGTGAAATCTAAGTGTAAGGTTATCTCTTCTTATTTGAATATTTTTGAATTGGATGTGGTAGTTTATCTAAGTTATTATTAGAGAGCCCTTAATATTAAATGTCATGTATTAGGTAGACATAGTAGACATACACTATCAAGCAAGGAAGAGGTTGTGATCAAGGACATAGTAGACATACACTATCAAGTCAGTGGTATTAACTGAAATTTCTCTTTGCCTTTGTGAAATGAAATGATTATAGTGGTATTTTTATGCTGATCTTTTAAAGGATTATAGTGGTATTTTTATATTTTTTCTCTTTGCCATTATTCTAACGACATATTCTCATCTTTGTAACCATTTTGTTTATATTAAGCCACTCTTTCAAGTAACCATTAGAGCTATTTCATATGCATAGGTAATGAACATACATATTTGTATAAGCACTACTAGTGGGAGCTTACCCTGCAACACATGTACTATTGTGAAATATCATCACAAGTCCATTTGTTGCAAGGTTGAGCTCCCAATAATGCTTGGTTGATAAATCTACATGTTTTTCACCTGTGCATATACCTTCTCTGATCGACTCTTATATGCACATGTACTATTGTGAACATGTAGATTTTCTATAGTCATAATGATTTTTCTTATTTCTTGTCTTTTGTCCCTTTTTTATTTCCTATGTTTGTACTTGGTGACAACATTTTGAACATTGTTGACATACTTAAATGGAATACACAATACCAAATGATGAATGCTCAATTATTGTAATGGTAAAGCATCAGAACCATCCATTTGTAAACTTTGATTTGGTATGATAAATGTCCCTTTGCGTTGATAAAATTATAGTTGAGAAAATGGTTGTTTAGTAATGATTTGTATTTGCAAGTTGCAAACAAATCATCTTTCTTCCACCAACGAGTCATTCCATTCAAGAAAGACCATGTCTGACGATATCAATGCACAAAAAAATATGGAGACAATTGCTAGACTCTGTTCTAACTTAAAAAGAAAAGGTGATGGAAAATGTTATTGTCCTTGCAAAATTTGTAAGGGCTTAAAGACTCAAAGATATCTAATCAAAACAGCTGAGGAACATTGTAGGCAACATGGTCACATTGAAGGGGGAAATGAATTTCGTCCATTGGTATGTATTTTAATAATTTATAAAATACATAAGACATGATTTGATGATGACATCATGGTCATGGTTAATATAAGGTCATCATTTTCATATAGGTCAACCTCCCTATGTTTCATGTTATGGACCATGACAATCCGGAGAATGTGGATTTCCAAATGAGGGAACATGGAGGTGTGAATATAGAAGTAGAAGGTAATGATCTCATGGAAGAAGACCATGATGATGAAGAAGATCATGATGATCAAGATGATCATGATGATCAAGATGATGATGATGATGATGAAGATGTTGACATAGACCTTGATGTACCTATACTTGAGAAGGCACACGAGCCCCTATATGAAGGCTCCCAAACAACTCTTCTTGACATTGTATTGTTGTTGGTGAACTTGAAGGTTATGAATGGTTTATCCAATGTAGAAATGACACATATGTTAAGGTATGCCATCTTTTTTCATTATTTTAGTCATAATTCCCTTACAATTAACATTGGGTGAATTGTGTAGCAATTAATATTCTTTAAATTAACAAATTATATTTTGGGTTGTAGGTTGATAGGTGAGTGTTTGTTACCACCATCAAACATTCTACCTTGCTCGTACCAAAAATTATCTACCATTATGAAAGATATTGGAATGGAGTATCAAACAATACATGCATGTCCGAATGATCATATTATATATCATAAACAACATGAATTTGCAACAGAATGCTCTATTTGTCATATTAGTAGATATCAATCAGATCGAATAACAAAAAAGGTGCCTCGCAAGGTTCTTCAGTTTATTCCCATTATTCCATGTCTGCAATGATTATTCAAGTGCAATAGCTTGGCACAATTTATGAATTACCATGCACGCAATAGAAGTCAAGATGAAATTATGCGAATGTCTATGGATGGTTCAACATTTAAGGAAATAGAGGAAAAATGGCCACACTTTAAAGAAGAACCTTGTAATCTCAAGCTTTCATTGGCAGCAGACGGTGTCAATCCATTTGGAGAGATGAGATCTACTTACTCGATGTGGCCTATTTTTGTTATCAACAATAACATTCCTCCTTGGTTGTCCATAAAGAGGGAGCACATAATGTTGGCACTGATTGTTCCGGATATTTTTTGATTTAATAGTCATCTAAATTAATTTATTATAAATAATCCATCAAAATGGTCATAATAATTATGTAATGTTTTTGTTCATTCAACTAGGTAAGTACCAAGTTAAAGATATCAATGTATATATTGAGCCCCTTATTGACGAGTTGATGGTGTTATGGAATGGGGTCACTATGTATGACATCTCTAGACCAATAGGATAAAGATAATTTCAATTCCATGCAATGCTTGTATGGACAATAGATGATGCCCTTGGGCTAACACATTTTTGTGGTATGTTCTCTTCTTAACACCTCTTTTTTGGTATGTTATAGTGCTAACACAAAGTTAACATATTTAATCCAATTATACATGATCTTGTAGGTCTTTAGACAAAGGAAAAATTTGCATGTCCAGTTTGTGGTCCAAAGAAAAAATCTCATCATTCAAAAAGTTTAAGAAAGTAGGTGTTTGATGAGAGTAGACACTTTCTCCATAGAAATCATAAGTACTGAATTACTGAAAAAGATCTTTTCAATGGGAAAGAAGAGACTACATCAAAGCCATGGAGAATGACACCTTGCCTATGGAAGTCGGCATACAATAAAATAAATCATCAAGGCATCAATGACCAACTTCCAAAAGGACTAAAAAGTTATCCTACATAATTTAGTAGGTTTTCGTACTATGAGCAACTCTAAATCATGCATTTGTTTGATCCTATGCATATTGGAAAGAATGTAACAGAGACATTATAGAAAATTTTGGATGGAAGGTGTGACAAGGACAAAATTGTAAAAATTTGTAGTGACATTGAATAATCGAACCATGCAATAAAAAATGTCATTCGATCAAATAACAATGGAGACAAGATTGATACAAGTGCCCTTAGTTGGTTATTGTCAGAGCAGTAGAGCAATGCTATAAAAGAAGTCATAAAAAAAATAAGATTTCCCACAGGATTTGCTGCAAACATAAACGATCTCATATCAAAGAAAAGTGAACTTGGGCCAAGGATGAAAACACACGATTGACATACATTTATTAAGGTAATTCATGTTATTTCATATTCACTATATATTTGTATACTAAATGTAGTTTTCATTGCATTATTTTATAAAATATTGATAAGATCATTTTACAAATATTGTAGTACGTTCTACCTCTATCTCTCTCACACCACTTCGCCAACAGTTTCTAACAAGTTATATATGATCTTGGAAAATACATGAGGTGGTTGTCATCAAAAGAAATAAAGAAGATATAAAATATTAGGAGAGAAAAATTCCTCTTCTTATGTGTTAAATGCAAAAGTGTCTACCTTCAACTTTTTTCAATGCACAAGAACACTACCTCATACATCAAGTTGAGGAGATTGAATTGTGTGGACCTGTACCAACTAGGTCAATGTGGATGGTTGAGAGGCACTTGAAATTTTTGAAAGGCTTGGTTCGATAGAGAGAACATCTTGAGGGTTCTATGGTGGAGGGATATATGGTATACTAGACCATGGTGTACATTAGTGAATATCTTCCTAAGTTTGTAGCAAAGATCCATGTAGATCATATTTGGGATCCCAACTCCATTAACAAATTCGAAGGGGAGTACTTGATGGGCAAAGGTAAATTGAGCAAAGTGAGAGGTAAATACAAGATGTTATTGTAGTTAATTAATTCTTATAAATCTTCAATATAAGTTATTTATAATTGGTGTATTTGTTTTATACAGTTGGTCAAGAGTGAGATGCAATACATTTGTATATTGTAAAAAATCTTGATTGGATGATGGTATGAATTGAATGATGTCAAATAAATGGTTGCTCATTAAGATGGGAAGGTGTTACTTAATTGGTTAGAGAAGCTCATTGTAATGGAGATTCCAATGTTACGCCAATGGTAATTGATCTAGCATATGGTTTAAGAGGTAGAGAGGTACATAAAAATTTATTAATGATCATGACTCATATGTTTCATATCAACTCATGATGAAAATAATTTACACACGCTTGAAAAATTGCAGGTCAAGCACCACAAAGCTATGTACTATCATGACCACAAATTTTGCATTAAAAAGTTTGATGACACAAAGAAAACTTGTGATTCTGGGATAACTGGAGTTTTCAAGGTCACTAATATATCATCTAGAAATGACATACATCCTCAACAATCTCAAAATCAATACTATGGCATCTTGGATGATATAATTGAGTGCAAATTTAACTCCTTCAAAGTAGTTCTATTCATCGTCAAATGGTACAGGCTATGACTGAATCAAAATGATCCAGATAGAACTATTATTCAACATGATAATAGATTTACAATGATTAATAAAAGTTCATTTGAGCCAGTTGGAGATGAGCACTATGTTATTCCAAGCCAATGTGAGAAAATGTTTTACTCAGAGGTTCCACATAAATAATGTTGGTCATTTTTTGTTAGACATGATCCAAGAGGAAGGCCGATAAAGTATAATGTTATGAAAGAAGAAGATATTGAAGATGATGAAGATCAAGATGATGGTGATGATGATGATGATGATGATGATGATGATGATGATGGCGATGATAGTGATGATGATGGTGATGATGGTGATGATGATGATGATGATGATGATGATGATGATGATGATGATGATGACGATGACAATGAAGATGATCAATAACATGATTGAAATGATCAATGAAATGATTGACATGATTTATTGATTTTAATTGTAATGATTACATATTTATTGTGTTCAATTCTAATGATTACAACATATGTGATTGTTGGACTATAACTGATTTGGAATCTAATTGAAGAAACTATGATTACAAGATCACTGAGGAGTTGCTGATTAGATATGTAATATGATTAAATCAGTATTATATTTTCAATGATGTCAACTAGTTTGATAACACTTATCTTGTAAGTTACTATACCGAGACATCTGAAGAAAGGTGAAAGAGATGAAGAATAGAGAAATCTACATGAGAAAGATGTACATGACAGATGAGGATAAGGAACACATTGAGTAACTTGTTGATGAGTCTATGACTTGATGATATTGACTTTATTATGTTGCATTCATCTATGATGAAGTATAGAGCTGAAAGACACAAAGTAGTGTTGTCGGTAAATGAAGCAATTCTATTATACACCGACGAAGTGTAGTGTATACCAATCATAGTATTAACCGAGCAGTATTCACCAATGCATTTCTTTGTTAATTGAAAGGGACAGAATGAATTAAATAATTAGTTTAGCCGATAAGATTGATGAGATGGCAAGGGTATAACATCGAGGTAATGGATAATATTTGTTACACAGATTGATGACTGATGAAATTTAGGAAAGATCTAAAGGATGGGAATCAAATGTGTTATTGACACAAGTGCCGAGAAATTTTAAAGCGGCAAAATCTATGAATGTGGTTAAGTGGAAAAATCTAATGGTGGAGAAGAAAATGATTTACTCGTCTATATAAGAGAACAAAATTTATTAATGAAAGATGTCGGAAGAAGTAGAAACTACAGGAATATTGTGTGAACAAGGTTTTCATGCATTCTGATCATACTGGTTAAGTAAGAACCGAGTTGCAGAACAATTACTGAGCTACATAGAGAAATTACCGATGGATAGTAAGTTGATACAGTATTGAATCTGAAGTGAAATATTGATCTGTAATCTGCAATTAAAGTTGTATTAAGGCAAATCATTTAATATTACATATTTAACCATTATATACAGTCAAAATCTCTTAACCAAGTGGACTCTGAAAGTCTTATGATGTATCATTCATAGAATGAACATTGTTATCCTTTCAACCCCATAGTGAATGTTGGTTGGACAATAAATTCTAGTCTAAAATCCTCTAACAAGGTCACACCTGATAGTGTGTTTGTAAACCTTTAACAGGGTTGGGTCTTAACCAACCTCACTTCAAAAGAGTGAACAATTTTGGGTTGCCAGTCCCAAGTGGTTTTTTCCTTTACAAGGTTTCCACATTAAATCTCTTGTGTTATGTGTTAATTGTGATATTTATTCATTATCATTCTTTACATGTTACATGTTAGATTTGAGTGGTAACTGTTATAGTATTTGACTGGTAATCGGTAAAAGTATAGATAGTGAAAGTTATTATTATTTACCAATGAGCAGAAATTGAAGAAGTTGTTTTGAATTATACATTTTGAATTGGGACACTAGATAACTAATTCACCCCCCCTCTTAGTTATTCTAACAATTGGTATTAGAGTGCTGGTGTCTTAGAATGAAGTTTTAAGGACTTAAGCATAAAGGTCTCAAGATGTATAAGAGGGAAGTACCAAAATTGAACAAAGAAAACTTTGCAGTATGGCAAAGCCAGATGAAGCCGCACATATCTAGAATTGGGAACTCTGTACTAGATCTAATGGAGAATGGATACATACAACTGCCCACTGGTCCCTTAACTCTTGATCAACTAAAGGACAAGCATGAACTAAATGTTACTATGATGGAACTTGTTATTGCCTATACCGACATTAAATTTGAATATATTAAGACATGCACGACTGCCAAAGCAATGTGGGATAAGTTAACACAAATATACAGTGGAGATTTGAATGTGAAAAGAGCCCGAGCTGAAAGTCTGAGAGGTAGATTTGATGATATGAGAATGAAAGAAGGTGAGAACGTCATCCAATACTCAAATAGACTCAAAGAGGTGGTACATGCTATTAGAGCATTTGATGGAGTAATTGATGATGAAACAATGATAAGCAAGATTCTCAGAACTTTGCTACCAGTTTATGCAATCAGGATTTCTACAATTCATGAAACAAGAGCTACATCCAACCTTACTCTTGACACTTTGATTGGTAAACTTACAACTTTTGACTTAAACAACTTTGATAACAGTGTTGTTCCTTCTATTGAATCCTCTTTCATGTCTTCTTTGAAGATTGGAAAGTCTAGCAGGAATAGTAAGAATTGTGATAGTGATGACAATACCAATGATGAACTTGATGAGCTTGAAGCTCTTATGGCCAAAAGATTTCCCAAAGGAAAAGGAAGGTATAGAGGTAAGCTACCTTTGGCATGCTTTAATTGTAAATAAGTCGATCACATCGCTACTAGATTTCCTTAGAAGAAAGATGATGATATATCCAAAGACTGATCTGAAGGAAGCTATGGGAGAAGAGTCAATAGAGGCTACCGACACAATAACAAAGACAACTGAGATGGAAAAGGAAAAAAGGTATGTTACATAGCTGAAGATATTGAAACTGAATCTAATTCTGATGATGACATAAAAGTCATATTTGTTGCTATGAAAGATGACTCAGAGGAGGAAGAGAAACATGAAGAGACATCACTGATCTCTAAAGTAAGTAGAAATGATACATGGATAATAGACAGTGGTTGTACACATCATATGACTGGTGATGTAGAGAAGTTTGATCATCTTGTTGAATATAATGGAGGATCTATGAGAATGGGAAATGATGCACCTTGTATGGTAAGAGGTAAAGGCTCATTGATATGTGAAAATGCATACTGGGTAGATGGACTGAACTATAATATGTTAAGTGTGGCTTAGCTAAACAATTCAGGCCACCGACTGGCTTTTGAGAGAAAAAAGGTGAAGATCTATGATGATGGAGGAAGACTTGTCAGAAATGGTACACAATCTAGAGGTAATCTATTCTATCTTGATATGGATCAGTCTTCTTGTTTGTTAATAAAGGATGAAGATGCTTGGTTGTGGCACAGAAGGTTATGCCATGTGAACTTTGACAACATGATCAAGATTAGTAGAAAGAAAAGAGTTAGAGGATTTCCTAACTTAACAAAACTTGATCATGCCATGTGCCATGAATGTCATAAAGGTAAGATGACTAAGTCTAGTTTTAAAAGTAAAAACTATTCAACAAAGAAGATACTTGAGTTGGTTCATACCGATCTATGTGGTCCTATGAGAACTCAAATTTGTTCTAGTGATAGATATTTTATTATTTTTGTTGATGATTATACCATACTGATGACTATTATGTTTCTAAAAGAGAAATATGAAGCTTTCAAAATGTTTAAGTGGTATAAAGCTAAGGTAGAGAAAGAAACTAGAAAGGATATAAAATGCTTAAGATCTGATAGAGGAGGTGAATTTATCTTTGATGAATTTACTAATTTTTGTAATGAGCATGGAATCAAAAGATAGGTATCTGCACTGAGGACACCTCAGCAAAATGGCATTATTGAAAGAAGAAACAAGTCTATAATTGACTGTGCTATAACATTGATGATATAGAAGAATGTTGCTCAGACATATTGGAGGGAAGTTGTCAGTACAGCTGTGTATGTTCTTAACTAAGTACAACTGAAGAAGGACTCCAACCGAACACCTTATGAACTATGGTTTGGACACAAACCTACTGTAAGTTATTTTAGAATTTTTGGAAGTAAATGCTTTATTTTGAAAGATGAGAGAAATGGAAAATTTGATTCTAAAGGAGATGAAGGGATATTTTTGGGATATTCCACTACAAGTAAATCGTATAAATGTTTAAATAAGGTTACAAATAAGATAGTTGAAAGTACTAATGTTCGTGTTGATGAGTTTGATAACAAGTACATAGAGGAAAGTAAAAAGGAACCAAAAGACTATGGTAGATTTACTTACATTAAACATCTAGAGTATCTACCGACATTGCAAGCTGTAACAACCGGTCAGCAGGGAAACAATACAGGACAACATGCAACACAAATAGATGAATGAGATGGAGCTACCGAGAAAGGAAATGACCCTGAATAGGAAGAGAAAGAAAGGAGAAATCAAGTTTTGGCTAGTTTTGTCAGAAGACATCATCCTAAAACAAAAATCATTAGAGACAAACATGCTAGAATGCAAACTAGAAGCAAAACAAGACAAGGTATATGTTTAGTTTGTGAATTTGAACCTAAAACTATGAAAGTTGCATTAGAGAATGAAGAATGGGTCAATGCAATGAAGGAGGAAATAGAGAAAATAGAGAAGAACAAAACTTGGTCCTTAGTACCCCGACCAAAAGATAAGAATGTTATCGGTACTAAGTGGATATATAGGAATAAATTGAATGAAAATGGTGAAGTCAAGAAATAAAGCTAGATTGGTATGCAAGGGATATGCACAGGAAGAAGGCATTGACTATGATGAAACATTTGCACCTGTTTCTAGATTGGAAGGAGTCAAAATGATACTTGCATATGTTGCACACAAGAAATTCTAAGTCTATCAAATGGATGTGAAGTCAACATTTTTAAATGGTATACTTGAAGAAGAGGTCTACATCGAACAACCTGAAGGATTTGTTGATCCCAACAATAAAGACATGGTATGTAGATTACATAAAGCTTTATATGGTTTGAAGCAAGCACCAAGAGCATGGTATGAAAGACTACATACTTACTTGTTAAGTATTGGATTTGTTAGAACAAGTGAAAACAACAATTTGTATGTGAAAGGTGATACTGATGATACTATTATCATCACCGAAATATTTGTTACTGACATTATTTTTGGAGGCTCAAATCTTGTCTGCAAGGCATTTGCTGATGAAATGCAAAAGGAATTTGAAATGTCTATGTTGAGAGAGATTAAGTTCTTTCTTGGACTTCAAGTGATTCAAAAAAGTGATGAAATATTCATCACACAATCTAAATACATAAAGGAAGTACTGAAGACATTTGGCATGGAAGATGCTAAACCTGTGGGAACATCGATGGCTACTGGATGCAAACTGGATGCAAATTAACAAAGGAGGATGAAACTACAAAGGTAAATCAGACACTTTACTGATCCATGATTGGTAAGTTAATGTACAAAGTTCATAGTAGACCAGATATAGCACATGTTGTAGGTATTGTTGCAAGATTTTCTGCTAATCCTAGAGAATCACACCTGATAGCTACAAAAAGGATCTTAAGATACCTGAAGAAAATAGAGAATTGTGGATTATGGTATCCTAAGGAAGGGAATTTTGAACTGAAAGTTTACACTGATGTTGATTGGGCTAGAAATTTGGATGATAGAAAAAGCACCACTAGAGGAGCATTTTTCTTTGGTGAAAGACTTGTAACTTGAACAAGTAAAAAGTAGGCTTGTATTTCTCAGTCTATAGCTAAAGAAGAGTATGTTGCTACTACTACTAATTTCTCAAGCATTGCATATATCAAGCAAGTGTTGGAAGGAATGAATGAGGTAATCACTGACCCAGTGATTATATACTGTGACAACACTAGTGCTATTAATATTTCAAAGAATCCTATGATGCACTCTAAGATAAAGCATATCTCTATTAAGTATCATTACTTAAGATAACAAGTGCAAGAGAAGCAAGTGAAGTTAGAATTTATCACATCTAAAGAACAAATTGCAGATATCTTTACAAAGCCTCTACCGAAGGACACATTTGAATACTTGAGGACTAGACTTGGGGTCCGTCCCCTATCTATCAATCACTAAGGTGATTTGGTTGTTACATTAGCCTATTTTTATCAAAAGATCATTCATGTTGATGCAGCATAGTTCACACTTTGAATCATGTTCAAGGTTGTGATTAAGTTTGAGAACTTGAACCAATTGGAATATTAGTATACAGAGATACATAGGCAGATAGAATTGTTTGTTTATTTATTTCTTTGGCATTGTTGTCAAAGGGAGAGATAAATAATATGAAAAGGAATAAGCACTGATGAGAATTATCTAAGGGAGAGACAATCTGAATGCGACAGAGTATTGAAGATCACTTATAGAGAATAGAAGCAGAAACAGGAGAACTAAAAATATCACAACTACAGAATGGTAAAGCTATATTATTTAATGTTAGTTTAGTAATGTAGTGATTAAACATATTAATTTTATTTGACTTAAAATATTTTGTTTACAAAGTTGTAGAATGTATTTTTGGTATGTGTATGGTAGATTTCATATTACTTGAGTTGCCATCAATGTCAAAGGGAGAGATTGTTGGACTACAACTAATTTGGAATCTGATTGAAGAAAATGTGATTACAAGATCATTGAGGAGTTGCTGATTAGATATGTAATATGATTAAATTAGTATTATGTTGTCATTGATGTCAACTAGTTTAACAATAGTTATCTTGTAAGTTACTATACCGAGACATCTGAAGAAAGGTGAAAGAGATGAAGAATAGAGAAATCTACATGAGAAAGATGTACATGATAGATGAGGATAAGGAACACATTGAGTAACTTGTTGATGAGTCTATGACTTGATGATATTGACTTTATTATGTTGCATTCATCTATGATGAAGTATAGAGTTGAAAGACACAAAACAATGTTGTCGGTAAATGAAGCAATTCTAGTATACACCGACGAAGTGTAGTGTACACCAATCTTAGTATTAACCGATCAGTGTTCACCAACGCATTTCTTTGTTAACCGAGTAGGATAGAATGAATTAAATGATTATTTTAGCTGATAAGATTGATGAGCTGGCAAGGGTATAACATCGAGGTAACATATAATGTTTGTTACATAGATCGACAACTGACGAAATTTAGGAAAGATCTAAAGGATGGGAATCAAACATGTTATTGACACAAGTGCTGAGAAAGTTTGAAGTGGCAAAATCTATGAATGTGGTTAAGCGGAAAAATCTAATGGTGGAGAAGAAAATGATTTACTTGTCTATATAAGAGAACAAAATTTCTTAACAAAAGATGCTGGAAGAAGTAGAAACTACAGGAATATCGCACGAACAAGGTTTTCATGCATTCTGATCATACTGGTTAAGTAAGAACCAAGCTGCAGAACAATTACCGAGCTACAGAGAGAAATTACCGACACACAGTAAGTTGATACAATATTGAATCTGAAGTGAAATATTGATCAAAAGGATTTGTTTGGACTGAATATTGATCTGTAATATGCAATTGAAGTTGTATTAAGGTAGATCATTTACTGTTACATATTTAACCATTGTATACAGTTAAAATCTCTTAACCAAGTGGACTCTAAAAGTCATATGATGTATCATTCATAGAATGAACATTGTTATCCTTTCAACCCCATAGTGAATGTTGGTTGGACAATAAATTCTAGTCTAAAATCCTCTAACAAGGTCACACCTGATAGTGTGTTTGTAAACTTTTAACAGGGTTGGGTCTTAACCAACCTCACTTCAAAAGAGTGAACAATTTTGGGTTGCCAGTCCCAAGTGGTTTTTCCCTTTACAGGGTTTCCACATTAAATCTCTTGTGTTATGTGTTGATTGTGATATTTATTTGTTATCATTCTTTACATGTTACATGTTAGATTTGAGCGGTAACTGTTATAGTATTTGACTGGTAATCGGTAAAAGCACAGATAGTGAAAGTTATTATTATTTTCCGATGAGAAGAAATTGAAGAAGTTGTTTTGAATTATACATTTTGAATTGGGACACTAGATAGCTGATTCACCCCCCCTCTCAGTTATTCTAACAATTTATAATTACCAATTTTTTTCTTACGATGCTCAATTAATTGTTGATAATACATGTATATATTGTGTTTGATTATCACACTTTTTGCAAACAGGCAATTGACTACAGACATCATCACCCCTTCTATTGACGATCTTGCACTCCATATATAAGATAAATTTGTTCATGTTTATGATGTTTCATATTGTTCATGTTGTCTTCTAAGTTATTTGTAGCATACGTATCATGTAATTTTTAGCTAACTTAAGATAAATGATTAACATATGTAGGAAATTTAACCCCTTTGGCATGGATCGTGCACAGTGACATGGATCAGTAAGTATGTTAAGTCAATAAATAGATATAATTTTCTTATATTCTTCTTGTTTATCACTAAGCATGTATGTTATAAATAAACATATATAATCATATAATGTATATATAGACAAAGAAGAACCATATAGAAATATAATTATATAATCACTTTCAACTTAGTACATTTTATATCTCCCACGTATAGACAAAGAAGGACCGTATGTATGGGTCATGACTTGATTATTCTATATATATTATTTAAATATTATCAAAATTCTATTTGAAGCGGGGATGTGACAATATCTCATTTGATGGATTGCAGAACCCACCAGATATGTACTTGTCAGATCTATCTATATTGAATGAGGGAAATGAGGGAATGGTAGATGCAATTTCTACATGTAACACGGCTAAAATAGGGAGATCAACTAGAGGTCAAAAGATTAGAAGAAAATTTGATAAACGCATGCAATTTTTCCTTGCTAAAGGGGGGTCATGTTCTTATGATGATGAGACCAAAGGTGACATCAAGGTGCCCTTTCGGTATACATATTGAGAAAGAATGGGTACCCAATGAGCTACCTCTAATTAACACTAATTTTTGTGTTAATCAGAGGATATATCACATAGCTCCATCCTCATTACATGGTTTGGGCCTATTTTACATGGATGGGATAAAGGTATGTTACAATTGAATTGTTCAAGTATGTCGGTCCAAGTTACAATTACAATGATTGGATGTGGATTGTTCAATATACAAAAAGCATGCGTAGGTATGCACTATTAGCTAATTATATACAATGGAAAGAAAATGATCAAAGTAAAAGATTTGCAATGTACATTGATGGGAGACCAAAAGAAATAGGTAATATTGCTAGTTTTATAAATAGTACGTGACCTTCCTCAACTAATAAGCAACCCAATTGCATATTTGAGGCGTGTGAGGGGAATCAAGTTTTTGTATGTGCAATAAAATCAATAAGTGCAGGGGAAGAACTACTAATAGATTACCATTTAAATCACATAGATACAAACAAAGTTACTATCATGAGGGTGGTAAGTACTATATACCATTTTATTAATAAGTTTTTTTTCTAAGTCTACTACTTTCAGTTCGCTGAAGTTTTTATATTTAATCTTTGTCACAGGATGATATGGATCCTGCACATGATAGAGGCCACGAGGATGCTCCTCCCACCCATTCTTCAGCAAGGGTAAACCTTATTGAAATTGTAAAAATTAGATAGTTGAAAAATGTTATATTATTACATTATTTTATTTACGGTTTTGGAGTTTTTATGATAGTTTTACTGATATTTCTGTCACAATTTGATGTTCAGGATAGGGGAAAAGCACCTGCAATAACAAAGGCAACAACCACCCCTTCTGATGATGATATCACATAAATGCCTAATATGACAATTATGTTGAGGAAAAAACTAAAAAAATCAATTTAGAAATAATGAGAATTTTGGATGAAGCAAATATTCCAATCGAGGAGATGATGAAGAGGCTATCTGAATTGAAAGTGCAAGCACGTCATTATGAAGTAAGCAGTAATGAATCTTTAGTTATAACAAAAGTTCAATAAAGGTTTATATTTTATACTCTTTTATGTTGTGAAGTAAAATATGTAATTTGTGTTCTTGTTACAGGATTTTTTGGAAACTGATCGAGAACCTAGTCAAGGACAACGTGGTGAGGCCGGTACTAGCAAAGCTCTGGCTGCCTTAGGTAAAATAATCATTTAGTTGACAAGTTACAAGGAATTTTTTCTTTGGAACATTTAAAAAATTCTTAAGTTAACTCTTACTTTTATTATTTCAGAATGCCTTTGCTAACAATGTATTGTTTAGGTCATCAAGTGTAGGAGACTCCTCCTAGGAGGTTGATGGTTGTCCATCTAAGATTGTCGAGTGCAATGTCGCCAACAAGGGGCATGCAAACATCGATGCCTTCATGGTCTATGCCAGCTGGTAAATCCTTGTTTTGCTATATTTGGTTTTGTGTTAATTATGATTTGATAATTTGTACTTTAATCTTGGGTGCATCACATAGTGGATTAATTTTGTGGAGTAGGAGATACACTAGCAGCACCATCTTCTATGCTAGATACAAATCAGAGTACATGTATTGGTGATAATTCACCAACATTTCCTAGATCTACCCGTGTTTCTAGCACAGGAGTTATGCAGACGTCATTGTTGATTGACGATAATGAATCGATGCCTTTAAAATGTCCTAAGCTTCCAGGTACTTTAAAATTATTATTTTTTATATTGTAATATGCATTTACCTATTCATAACAAGTTTTGGATTCATTATTGTAATACCCCAAAAATGGGCTATAAGTTCATTAATCTCCTACATCTTCAATTCGAACGAAATCGACATCAAAGTCCTAATCTAAGGCACATCTAAACATCATCGAATCATAATTGATTATCTTAAATTCTACATCAGGGAATATTCCTAGTAATATTCCTAATCATCATAATTATCTTTAATTTTATAATTATTTGGCAATAAATCACATTTATCCTAAAATTTGATTAATTAAATATTTTGCATATTTAATTAATTAGATTTAATATTTGCCACTTAATTGTTTAATTAAATTTAATTCTATCTATTATTAATTGTATTATTTAATTTTGACAATAAATCAAAATTCCTATGAATAATTGATTAAATTCTTAATTAATTAAAGCATGTTGTCATTATTTAATAATATAATTTTTAATAAAAGTTTGGTAAAATAGTTAATTAACCCATAAATTAATTATTTTATTTCAAAAAGCACTTAAGTTGAGAATAAATCACTTTATTTATTTATTAAATCATAATTATCCATGTGCACATTCAAGGACCAGTTAAACTCAAAATTGGAAAATCAATGCAAGTTGTTAGCTTTTTGAAACTCAACATCTTTTTGAGTTTTAAAGTGGATCTAAACTTCTAATTCGAGTTGAACTGTGCCTTTGCATGATTTTTGTGACTTAATTATCTGTTATTTAAAAATAACTCAAAAATTAACCTGAGTTATTTGAGTGATTTATGGCTTTCTTTCACAACCTCCAAAGCCTTGGATTTCTATAAAAACAAGGCTCAACTCTTCATAATTCATCTCTCAAATTTGCATCCAAGCATCTCATAATTTTGCAAGCTTACTTTGCCAAAGTCGTTTACGAATTGCACAACTATTTTGGAGAATTGGAATTGGGAGAATCAAAGCTTATTGCGAATCAAGGCTATTGTGAGATCAAATTTGGTTTTTACATTCATTTAGATTTATTTTTTTCATATCATTGTTAGATCATTTAGCATATCATAGATCAATTTTCATATTATCATAGATTTCATATCAAACTTTTCATATCATTGCATAGAAAATTCAAAAAATATAGATTAATTGCATTCATATTTCATATCTAGATCAATTTCATTCAAATCCTTCATTTAGGTGTCATCTAGGTCACTGATCTCGATAACAATTTGAGAACATTAATCTCGCACCTACTAAAAGGCAGTAAATCACTTGGTTAGATTAGATTTTAATTTTGCATGATTTGATTATAGCTAACCTCTAATGTTTTACTGAAGTGTTGTGTTTACATATCAGGTACAATTTTCACACACACATTTCTGGTGCCCACCGTGGGGCAACCCACCTTTGCATGCTGGTATTGATTTTTTTTGGGAGCTAAAACCCTAAAGTTTCAAAGATTTATTTTTATCTCTCAAACGGCTTGGATTTTTTCTCTCAAATTCTTTTTTCAGGTTGGACACATATCAAGGAAGCTACAATAAAAAATTTAGAATTTTTTGAGATGTTTTGAATTTTTAATAATTTTTTTCTTGAAATTCTAGAAAAAATTGATATCTGACGCAAATCAGCATATTTTTTGCAATTTTTTATATTTTTGGAAATCTCTTTAAATTCTATAGGGGGTTCATTCTTTGTGTTTTAAATTTGGACATAATATAATATCTCAAATAGTCAATTTACAAAAACTGGTATGTTTTGATAAAACAGGTCTCTAGAGCACAAATGAAGAGATTTTTCTAAAATTTTTACATTTTTGGAAAGCTCTTTGTGTTTAAGTAGGGGTCTTTATTCTAAATTTCTATTTTTGTGGCCAAAATCATATCAAAAAAATTAGATCTTGTTGACTAGGTCAAATGCAGCAAAAAAAATAAAATTTTGTGATGGGTATGCACTTATTTTTTTTACATGGTTCAATGAATGATATGAGTTGTCATTTGGGTTAATTTCTGGTTATTATTATTGATAATAATTGATTTTTAGACCTAACCCTATAGTTTTCATAAGTTGAATATATTTTGCATATCTTGTTTGCTTGTTGGAGAGTTCGTCACTTGCTTGCATGGAAAAGCTCAACAAGAATTGCTAAAAATCAAGTAAAATCTACTAAGCGCATTGCGAGGATCCCAGGTATTCTCCTTCATCTAATAATATTTTGATTTGGGACTTAAAATAAATCTCTTACGTGTCAAGCTTGTGTGCATCTTTTCATGCTTTTGATCTATTCCTACACACTTGCATAATTGATACTAGGTTGTGAACCCTTAAGGATTCATTAAGTAGTCTTAGAATACTTGTGATTGATCTTGATTTCTCTCTTGGGTTATTGGACTCGCTAATCCATCGGCCCCTGATTTCTGCCCCGTGGTTGCAATCTCAACGCCATAAAGGGGAGGGGTCAATAGGACAGAAGCATTAAGTGTTCCACTTGGCAACCCTTTTGTGCTTTTAGGAACTCACTTGTTTTCTAAGTTGGGGACTCATTTTTAGCTTGTGTGAGGTGTTAAGTGTTCCACCTTGTGGACTCATCTCATATTCTCTTTAAGCGTTAAGTGTTCCTCTTTCTACTTTTTGGGTACTTTTGGTAGATTTGCTTTCGGGAATATATCTGTGCTCACATAGTAATTAGGCCCTATGAACACTATTCATGATTCTTGAGAGATTGGATTCCTAGTGAAATATTTCTTGATGATAGAATCCTTGTAGGTAGGGAGGATACTTAGTGTGTTTCACATTCAACTTGGTTAGTGTCTCTTCTCTTATTGATCGATACATTCTCTCCTAGGAGAGGTTGATAGATCACGTGGGGTTGACATCACAAGCTTTGGTGAATCAAAATTGGTTAGTGTGCCTTCTCTTATTGATTGATACATTCTCTCCCTAGAGAGGTTGATAGATCATGTGGAGTTGGCATCATAGACCTTGGTGAAGCAAAACTTTATCTTAGCATGTCGGATTAATCTGCATGCTTTGTTTGGGTTAAAAGTGAAAAGGTGTCAAAAACCTTGGATCTAGAGCCAAGTCCCCTTGTGGTATACTATTGTGAGTCATCTTTAGAGAGGGTTAACCATAGCGGACAATCTCTTCATAGGGAAAATTGCATTGATGGAACCTCAAGCGGTCATAGCCATTTTCGCCATGGTAGTGACAACCGCTATATAAATGTCTTTGTGGAAGAAATCTCTACAGGTATGGTTCATTGTTGGGTTGTCAGATCTCCCTAGCAGCTCTTGAAGATTAAGTTCTTGGACTATGTCAAAACCCTAGTGCACCGGGATTGGAGTTCACCCCTTTGGATCATAAAATTTGTAGAGTCAAACCATTACTAAAAACCCTAGCGAGGCCAAATTTTCATTTTCCAAGGTATATGTGCATCATTGCAAAACATTTTTGGAACATACACAATTAGCACTTCTGAGGATTAGAATGAATAAGTCACTTGATTGTTCATGCACAAGGTTGCTTTTTCCCTTATTCATTGTTTTCAGACATGCTTGAAATCACTTGCTTGCTATTTTACGTGCTTGTTTATCTATTTGGTTACTAAAAATGAACAAATCTATTACAATCTTCAAATTTGGACATTGAAATTTGCAAACAATCCGAATCTGAAAACTCAAAATTTACAAAATCTGAAGTCAAATTCTTTTCTGGAGTCAAAAGTCATCTCAGGAGGTCAAAAATTCATACAAGTTTCCATCAAGTGTCATTTCATAGCTCACCCACTGTCGTACGAGTTTTTCAAAGTGTCATTTAGGAAATTTTTGAAAGTTGTCAGAAAATTGTCAGGATTGCCAGATATTTAGCTCTTTTAGCCTATTTTCAGAATCTGTCGAGCAAATCATTGTGTCAGGAATAGAGAAGTAGCTATTAAGAGTCCAATCATTTTCTTAAAGTGGCCTTTTGAATCTAATTTAGCCTTCTGTCTAATCGATTTGAGTCTTTATCATCTCGTGTCAAAACCTTGTCATAACTATCAATCTTCAATCAATCAATCATCAAAATGACTAAGTGTTGTGATATCTTGTCTGCTATCTTTTGGGAACCTACCCATACATCCAGGGCATAGTATCCTTCATCCATGTCTAATCAATCTTCAAATCAATCAAACCTTGACAAGGTTGCATCATCTGATCATCTTGATTCAATTCATTCTTCAATTATCTGAATCTTATTCTTTTGTTTCACTCAAAGTTGATGGTGGAGACTAGAGCTTCCTCTCACAAGAAATCTATTACCACTATCCAAAATCTAACTTTTGAGCAACTCATCAATTTTGGTCTTTACGAGGATGACGGTCTTGGAAACTATCGATTGAAATCTGGTTACGTACCCCCTCCATCGACTCATGGAGGTACTCAACATACCCCTCATCAATCTAATCCAGGGAGTCCACAAACTCCTACCATGTCTCAAGCAGGGAAAAATTTTGGCTCTCAAAGAGCTCAATCTCAACATGGTGCAGATCAGGAACCCACACCTGAAGAAATTTCTCGCTACCAAAATGACGATGAATTTAACAAGATGATGAGACATTTCTTGAAAGAAAATAGAGAAGCCTACTTTTTACAACTAGCTCATCAAGGAGCTAAACTTCCTCCCAACTTTAATGTTGAAGATATCATTATGCATGAGGAAGAAAATCCACTCACAGCTATGATGAAATAGATACATGCTTTACAAGTCAAATTTAATAATCTTGAGAAAGAAAAGGAACAAAAAGAGTTCTCCATGGAGGCTCTATGTCCTTTTCCATTTGACAAAGACTTGTACATGCCACCCTTTCCAAAAAGAGTGGAGATGCTGAAGTATGATAAGTATGATGGACACTCTGATCCCCAAGATCATGTCAGAGAGTTCTGTATGCAATCTATGGAATTCATGCATGAACCGACCTATCTGATGCGTCTTTTTCCTAGATCCCTAGTCGGAGCATCCATTCAGTGGTTTTCAAGATTGCCTCCTATGATCAAAAAATTTGAGGAATTGATTAAATTGTTTTATCAATAATATTCCTACAATATTCAGCATCCGATCACCATGATTGATATTTGTAATCTCAAGCAATATCCAGGAGAATCATTCCTAACTTTCCTCAAGAGGTGGTGAAAGAAGTTCTCTCTATATGCTAGACCAATTCCCGAAATGGAGAAACTTGAAATCTTTATCAATAACCTTGTTCCAGAGCTCAATTATCCCTTACAAATGCAAGATCATGCATCTTTTGACAAAATGGTGGATAATGCTATCAAAATTGAAAAAGTGCTTATAAAAAAAGGGGAAATCACACTCCAAAAAGACAAGTACGAATCTGGATCTAGTTCCAAAGACAAGAACAAAAATTGGAACAAGAACAAAGGCATCATCACAGATGGCATTGTTGACACTGTCCATGCCCCATCAAAGGCACCAGCCTACAATCTCACTCTTGGCACTTAGGCCATTAAAGCTTCCGAGCAAAAGTCTTCTCAACCATCTCAAAGGAAGCTAGAATTCAAAAAATGGGATAAACATTGAAAATTTACTCCTTTAGGAGAGTCTTTAGAATCGGCTATGAAAACTCTACTGGCTAATAACATCATCTCTTTACCACCAATCAGATTGAATGCTTAGGACCCCAAACCAATATGGTGGAAGGATAATGAATTCTATGATTTCCATCGGAGTAAAGGTCACAAAACTAGTAGTTGCTACCACTTGAAGCATACCATTCAAGATCTAATCAATAATGGAGACATCACAATTGACAATCCCATGAGCAATAATGATCATATAGCATTCACAAAACCATTTTTGAAACATGGTCAAAAGGTTTCAACTTCTTAGCCTAATATGGGGGCAAAAGTCAACTATGCCTACCTTGGAAATAACACTGTCATCAATATGGTTGAACCATGTCTCTCTAAAAGTTGCAATGTCATCACAATCATATGAAGGGATAGAGATCATTCCTTAGCTAACACAGTTACTTGATCACAAGCTCAAACACATCTAAATGGACAAATCCCAAATTCATCAAATGTCCCAAAGGTGCCCTTCAATCTTTCATCTGCTTCTAAACAGAAGGCTGCTTCCAAATCTTCCAATCCAAAGGATACAAGACCTATGTCTTATAGCATTGTTCAACAACTCCAGCACACTAATGCAAAAATCTCCATGTTTGAGTTGCTTCAAATATCTCCAGCTCATAGAGCCATTCTCGATAAAGCTTTGCTCGGTTCCAATGTTCCTGATGACCTTGATTTAGACAGGTTCCAGACTATGGTTGGACATCTTACATCTCTGCAATATATCTCCTTTTCAGAGGAAGATGACAACTCCTTGAGTCACCCACATAATCAGCCTTTGCATATAGAAGTCTTGATCTAGAACTATAGAGTCAAACGTGTGTTGATAGATGGGGGCGCTGGCCTAAACATTTGTTCTTACAGCTTGATCACACAATTGGGATTTTCAGAATTGGCTATTGATCCTAGAAAGAAAATAACTATCAAGGCCTATGATGAACAAGAAAGATCTTCTAAAGGCACCATTATCTTACCTATCAGAGTGGGTCTAGTTATCAAAGATACCATCTGTCAAGTGCTTGATCTACCTTTGGCCTACAACGTCCTTCTAGGGAGACCGTGGATACATGAAATGCAAGCCATTCCTTCTACATACCATCAATGTTTGAAGTTTCCTTATGAAGGAGTTGAGGTTACTATCCCAGTAGATCTGAATACAACTTGCAACACCTTGAAGGAAAGTGTCGATAAGCTTGTACCTAATAATTGAGAATCTCCCATAGAGCCAACTAAAGAAGCATCCACATCTAAAATGGAAGATCTTGCCAAAGAGGTTAATATCAAAGAAAATAGTATGGGAGAATACACTATTGAGCTAGTCTTATCTTTGACATCTCTCCCTATCTCACCTAAGTCTTATGGGCAATCTTTGAAACAATCCAAGCCCAAACCTCAAGAACCTCTTGAGGCATATAAAAACAATTTTGTAGCAGAACAAGTATCCAAGCAAGAATTTGAAGAAGATGAAGCTATGCTATCATGGCTATACAAAGATGAATCTGATTCTCAAGTTGTTCAAATTGGTAACTTTGCTGTATCCAAACTCCCTTCCAAGTCATATGGTCCAAGAGGTAAATTAATAGCTAAGATGGGATATTTAGGTCAAGGACCTCTAGGAATCAGAGGAAAAGGTCTTGAGGCACCCCTCCCACATACTGGTAGAGAAAATAAAAATAAAATTGGCTTAGGATTTAAGAAGAAACCCTATCACCTCAAAAGTAATTGCTCGCATGTCATAGAGTAGATCACACCAGGGGAACCTCTTCTTAAGAAAGAAGAAACAGAACCATTCGACAGTGATTCAGATAGTTCAGAACTCATCCCCTATGAAAAATTGCCTAAAGAGATCAAAGACCTTCTTGATGATAAAGATGATCCTATCAAAAGAATTAATGTAGTAGAAACACAAGAACCTACTATCAATCAAGAGATAGTTGCACCACAAGAACCAGCTAATCTCAAAAACAATCAAGAAGAGGGAAGTGGTAGTGATTCTGAGATAGAATCCCATGAGTATGAATTCAAATCAGAATCTGAGGGTAACCCTTCTTGGGGTATTCATCCTGACTTTACTCATGTTCTAAGATTTCCTAGAGATCCTGAATCAGAAGCTGAATCAAATGACTATGAATGGGGAGCCATTCCAGAACCAGATGAGCTTATCACAGAGAAACATGTTGATGTTATTCACCAATATGCACCTCAACCCAACATAATTCTAGAGAGAAATGATGAACCTATCAAGTCTGATCCACCAATAGCTGAATTGGACTCCCATGATGACATTGAGCCTATTCATGAATTGGATGTCTTAAGTTGTAGTATCACCTTTGAACTCACGCGTCAGGTTAGGACCAATGATGATAGATCAATATCTGTAAACACCATATCTCAAACCTTTCCCGCTTTGACTATCCAACGCCCTGATCTTATTGACCAAACTTCCACAAACCCAAACCATGGTATTTATACCTTCCCGAATGACTATACCCTTGCCTGCTGCCTCAATGCAATTGAGCCTATGAGTACTTCCATCAGTGAACTGAGCGTCAACATGACCGAGTCGGACATCAAATATCTTAGTCAAAAAAACAAGAGTAAAAAGAAAAAGAAAAAGAGTTCTAAGGGTGAAAACCACTTTGTGGTAGTCTCAGAACTAACAAAAGTAAAAATAAAAGACGTATCTAAAGTTGAAAACCTCTCTGAGGAACCTAAGGATGAGATATTTGATGTCCTTCTGAGTCATTTATAGGATAGGTCTCTAGTTCTAATTGAGCCCACCCAATCCATCAATTTGGGTACAACAGAGGAACCACAATTGGTACATGTAGCACAATCCTTATCAGAAGAAGAGAAACAAAAATTTACTACATTCTTGACAGAAAAAAAGATCAACTTTGCATGGAAGTATTCAGATATGCCAGGGTTGGATCCAAATCTTATCATGCACCATCTATCCATTGTTCCTGGAGTAAAACCGGTCAACCAAAAATTGAGAAAGATGCATCCTCATGTTGCACTTTTAGTCAAACCTAAATTAGAGAAACTCCTAAAAGCTGGATTCATCCACGTCATAGACTATGCTGAGTGGATCTCCAACATTGTACCTATTTCTAAGCCAGATGGTTCAATCAGAGTGTGCACAGACTTTAGAGATGTGAACAGAGCATGCCCTAAGGATGATTTTCCACTGCCTAACATTGATATGATAGTGGACATGACTGCGGGCTATGAGATGTATTCCTTAATGGATGGCTTTTCTGGATACAACCAAATCAAAATTGCTCTAGAAGACCAAGAAAAAACTATTTTCACATGTGCGTGGGGAACCTTCTGTTGGAATGTTATGCCATTCAGACTCAAAAATGCTAGAGCTACATATCAAAGAGCAATGACATCTATTTTTCATGATATGATGCATAGAACAATGGAGGACTATGTTGATGATACCTTGGCAAAATCAATGATCAGAACTAAACATCTAACTGACTTGAGCATGATCCTAGATAGAATGGAAAAGTTTAGTCTCCGACTAAATCCTAAGAAGTGTGCTTTTGGTGTCACTTCTGGAAAGCTCTTAGGATACATAGTTTCAAAGAAAGGCATTGAAGTTGATCCGGCTAAAGTCAAGGCTATAATAGAGATGCAACCTCCCACAAATATCAGTCAAATGAGGATGTTGCAAGGAAGAGTTCAATCTATCAGAAGATTCATATCATAGCTAGCAGACATATCACAGCCTTTTACAAAAACATTATATAAAGGTGTGACCTTTGCATGGAATGAAGAATGCGAGAACAACTTTAACCATATCAAGAAGTATCTATCAAATCTGCCTATCTTGATGCCTCCTATTCATGGGAAGCCATTGATCTTGTATGTCTCCACAATAGCCACATCACTGGGGGCATTGCTAGCGCAACATGACAAAGACAAAAAGGAAAGAGCCATTTATTATATAAGTAGAACATTGGTGGAGTATGAAAAGAACTATTCTATGATTGAGAAAGCTTGTCTCACTGTGATCTTTGCATCACAAAAATTGAGACACTATATGTTAGCTCATACCATGCATCTAGTAGCAAAAATTGATCCACTGAAATACCTACTAAGCAAGGCTGCCCTCACAGGTAGACTGGCTAAATGGGTCATGCTTCTAAGTGAATTCGACATTGAATATGTTGAAAGAAAAGCTATAAAAGGTCAAGTTATTGCTGATCAACTAGCAGATGCACCCATGTTTGATGACACACCAATGCAAATGGAATTTCCAGACTCATCTATTATGCACCTATCTTCTAGAGAATGGCAATTGTTCTTTGATGGCTCCTATACATAGAATGGATCTGGAGTAGGTATATTGTTCCTAACTCCCCAAGGATACTCAATCCCCAAAGCATTCCGATTAAAGTTTCCTTGCACGAACAATATTGCAGAATATGAAGCCCTTTTGAATGGTATGAAAATAGTAATTGAATGGAGAGTAACAGAGCTACACATTCATGGAGACTCTCAACTTGTTATTCATCAAGTCAATGATGTGTACCAAACTAAAGATGAAAAGCTCATTCCTTACAAGAGAATGGTCAATGATCTTAAGAAATATTTCATATCTATCACATTTGAGCAAATTCCTAGAATAGAGAACAAGGCTGCCGATGCAATGGCAACACTATCTACTTTATTACAACAGCCTGAACATGAGCTACACTACGAGTTCTTGGTGGAAGCACTCTCTTATCCTGCATATGACTCCCCCAAAACTCACATGATTTTCACTATTGTATGTCATGATTCATCCCGATATAAAAACCTATTTTCCTATCTCCAAGACCAAATCATTCCCGATACCTTCAACCATCATGAAAAGAGATACCTTATTCATAATGCCTCCCGATATGTCATCATTGGTAATGATCTATACAAACAAGGTCTAGATGGTACGCTACTTAGATGTTTAGAATGGGAAGAGTCTCAACATGCATTAGAGGAAGTCCATGATGGTATTTGTGGGTCACACTCAAACGGTTTAACACTAGGTTGAAAACTTATTAGGGCCGGGTACTATTGGCCTGAAATGGAGAAAGAGGCTATCAAATTTGCTAAGAATTGTCAAAAGTGTCAAGTACATGGCAACCTAATTCATGCTCCAGGGAGGGATCTAATCCCCTTTACAACACAATGGCCTTTCCATCAATGGGAATTTGATCTTATAGGGATGATTCATCCTCATTCTTCTAATGGACATACCCATATAATCATAGCCACAGATTATTTTACAAAATGGGTAGAAGCGGTCCCTTTGACACAAGCAACTGGAAAGCATATATTGATGTTCATCTTGAACTATATCATATGCAGATATGGGATCCCTCATTCCATAATCACAGATAATGGTGGGAAATTCAGGAATAAAGACCTCAATGATCTATGTGCCAAATTTAAGATCACCCAACATTGGTCTTCTATCTACTATCCACAAGGGAATGGACAAGTAGAGGCTTCTAAAAAAAATCTATTGAAGATCTTGCACATAACAGTAAACAAAACTGGCAGAGACTGGCATCTCATGATTAATCCAGCTCTATGGGCCTACAGAACAAGTATCAGAACACCTACTGGGGCTACACCTTTCACTTTAGTTTATGGGTCTGAAGCGGTACTACCTATTGAGGTTGAAATCCCATCACTCAGAATCAGAATGCATGGTCTAGTAACTGATGATGACTACAGAGTGTCTAGGTTACAAGAATTGGAACTACTAGATGAGTGTAGACAAGTAGCGTATGATCATCTCAGAGTATATCAGAAGAGAATGTCTAGAGGCTACAACAAGAAAGTTAGACACAGAGAATTTCAAGTTGGTGATCTAGTCTTGAGAGAAAATCCTAAAAATCAATCCCATCAAGAACGCAAGGGGAAGTTCGAACCCAACTGGCTGGGTCCCTTTTTTATCACTACTAGTTTTGGCTCTGGTGCCTATCAACTCTCAATGACTGAAGGAAAGTAGCTTCAAGAACCAATCAACATTCTCCATCTGAAGAAATTCTACACCTAAGGCATTTAGTCTATGGTTAAATATCCTGAAAAAATCCTAAAAATCGGAAAAAGTCTTAAAAAATGAACATCTTGGTGAAAACCTAGCACTAGGCACCTTGATGATTCACAAAAAAAAAAAAAAGTGCCTTGGTGAAAACCTGAAAATAGGCGCCTTGGTAGCAAAAATAGAATCTCTGCCAAGATGGTGAAAACCCAGCAAACGGGTGCCACTTGTTCAAAACGCTCCATCTATCAGCACAATCTTGGTCTTTCCCAGCTTTCAGTCTTGCTTTAGTTTGTACATATCTCCCAGTTTGTTTCAACATTTCCAGTTTTCAATAAGTCAGTTTGTACACCAACCAGCTCAAGCGTCTATATCCTATCAATGTTTAACACTTGGGGGCAATCAATGTCATATCCTATGGTCTCCCATGTATCTTAGACAGATCATATCTAGTCAAAGTCCTTTGAAGCTTCATGTGAGTCAGTCAGTCAGTCTTGTCTCCAGAAAGGATTTTGCATCTACAACAACACAATCAAACATCAAAACTCAACTGAAAACAATCTATGCTTTTTACATGCTTTTGCATATTGTGTCCCTTCGAGCTCTTCAATGATGTCCTTTATAGGATTTAGAGAGTGATGACTGGGGGCATAATATTTTCTTTATCTTCTGCTTGTATGTGAAAATCTAACAACTTTGGAAATTTCGGATTGAAATGGTGTCCGACTATAAGAGCCTCTATCTCGAATTGGATGGCCATGCGTACCTCGACCATTGATACCCAGACAATTCAAGGAAGTTTGATCTAACTATTATCTTTTTGAGTAAGTTCTTTCTCCTACTATGGAACGCGATCTTGCCTAAGGATGCGAATGATAAAGGGTCACTACGGGTAATTCACATTGGATTTATAATGATCTCTTGACTATTTGATGTGTTTGCAATGCAAGGAGTATTCTGGTCATCACAACGTTTATGTTTTGATGCTTATACAAATTGCTATATCAAAATGGACATGATATTCAGGTCATCCTGGCATTTATGCCTTGGTACTTATATCTAATCCGATATTCCAAAAATAAAATCAATATTCATATGTCCATGGTTGTTTGACCAGTGGGGGTTGTATTGATTCTTGCGCATACAAATCAATATTCATATGTCTATGTTTTTTTTTAGCTAGTCGGCATTGTATTGATTTATCTGGTTACCTAAAAGTTCAATGATGATAACAAATCAACATATGATCAGTGACTAGGTCCTAGGTCTTAGGTTGCATTTCATTTTGCATGTCTCTTTGCATTTTGCATGTTGCATGATCTCACAATGGCTAAACAAACTTCAATGCTTAAAGAATTCTCCACTCGCATCTTCAAGTCTAACAAGAGCTAAATCTCACATGAAGGTTCCTCCAATGAAATAGCAAGTAGAATCCTTTTTTGGGATCAAAATTCAAATCTGAGATCGTTTAATATGTCAAAATTGCGATTTAAAATTTTGGGCCCAGGACGGTCTATTGCTTGCATAATTGACCTTCAATCATCACAGAGATCTAGTATTCAACTTAACTAATTATCTAACATCAAACTATCAAAATTTCAACTTGGTCAACCATGGTCAACTCATGGTCAAACCTAGTCAACCTTGGTCTCCAGGACCTCTAAACGATGTAGAATGCACTCTTGAATGTGTATAACCACTTTTCCCATCAATCAACATGCTTCTGAGCTCTCAACGCTGACTTTTCTTGTCAGATTTCAATTTTAATCCCAAAGGGGGCATGGTATTGCACATCAATTCAAAGTCTGTAAATCAAAATTCTATCGATCAAGTCTATCAATATCTTTCATCAGTGATCAAGATAACAATCACGTCTAGTTACTGATTCATCAAAAAAGTCCTCATCACTCGGGGCAAATCTATCATCACTTGGGGCATATCAGATTCATCAAGATCCATATCAATCTGGTATTCTCCTAATCTTGTAAACTGTATCAATTTTTGCAACCATCAGATCATAGTGTTCTTTCCTTGGTTCTTTGGCAACTGAAGGGTTTGGATGTGATACCTGCTAGTTCTGCTAAGACAATCGAGTCTAGAATGGGTCACTCACTTCTTTGCAATCCTAAGGTTTGAAATCAAGCGTTTTGACACTTTTTCGCAATCATAGGTTCATTTGCTGCTATACTGAGCATTATCTTTGGTCATTCAAGACCTATTATCTCCATATCAAATCAATATCAATCAACTTCTGTCTCATATCAATTATCAATTTCAAACATCAATTTCATATCTTTATCAAACACAGACTATCTTTGAACCACTGCGCTTCGCACAGTAATTCGAGGGGCAAAATGTAATACCCCAAAAATGGGCTATAAGTTCATTAATCTCCTACATCTTCAATTTGAATGAAATCGACATCAAAGTCCTAATCTAAGGCACATCTAAACATCATTGAATCGTAATTGATTATCTTAAATTCTACATCAGGGAATATTCCTAGTAATATTCCTAATCATCATAATTATCTTTAATTTTATAATTATTTGGCAATAAATCACATTTATCCTAAAATTTGATTAATTAAATATTTTGCATATTTAATTAATTAGATTTAATATTTGCCACTTAATTGTTTAATTAAATTTAATTCTATCTATTATTAATTGTATCATTTAATTTTGACAATAAATCAAAATTCCTATGAATAATTGATTAAATTCTTATTTAATTAATTAAAGCATGTTGTCATTATTTAATAATATAATTTTTAATAAAAGTTTGGTAAAATAGTTAATTAACCCATAAATTAATTATTTTATTTCAAAAAGCAGTTAAGTTGAGAATAAATCACTTTATTTATTTATTAAATCATAATTATCCATGTGCACATTCAAGGACCAGTTAAACTCAAAATTGGAAAATCAATGCAAGTTGTTAGCTTTTTGAAACTCAACATATTTTTGAGTTTTAAAGTGGATCTAAACTTCTAATTCGAGTTGAACTGTGCCTTTGCATGATTTTTGTGACTTAGTTATCTGTTATTTAAAAATAACTCAAAAATCAACCTGAGTTATTTGAGTGATTTATGGCTTTCTTTCACAACCTCCAAAGCCTTGGATTTCTATAAAAACAAGGCTCAACTCTTCATAATTCATCTCTCAAATTTGCATCCAAGCATCTCATAATTTTGCAAGCTTACTTTGCCAAAGTCGTCTACAAATTGCACAACTATTTTGGAGAATTGGAATTGGGAGAATCAAAGCTTATTGCGAATCAAGGCTATTGTGAGATCAAATTTGGTTTTTACATTCATTTAGATTCATTTTTTCATATCATTGTTAGATCATTTAGCATATCATAGATCAATTTTCATATTATCATAGATTTCATATCAAGTTTTTCATATCATTGCATAGAAAATCCAAAAAATATAGATTAATTGCATTAATATTTCATATCTAGATCGATTTCATTCAAATCCTTCATTTAGGTGTCGTCTAGGTCACTGATCTCGATAACAATCTGAGAACATTAATCTCGCACCTACTCGAAGACAGTAAATCACTTGGTTAGATTAGATTTTAATTTTGCATGATTTGATTATAGCTAACCTCTAATGTTTTACTGAAGTGTTGTGTTTATAGATCAGGTACAATTTTCACACACACAATTATCCCATGACATTTTTTGCAGGAAATGATTCATTTTATAAGATGCTTTATGACCTCGCACTGCATATATTCAGGCCCACCATATGTACAAGGTGGAACATCATAACTGAACTAACCTTATCCCACTTTTTTTTTCATATCATTAATTGTACAATATTTTTCTTTTCATTCAGGTCTTTTCTTTTATTATATTCAAGGTACACAACTTTAGTTAATTTTCTATCTAACAATTTTGTGCTTTTTCTTAAAAGGTGGAACTTGCAAGACAAAAAATTAAAAGATAAGCTCATTAAAGATTTAGAGTATGAGTTTGGTAGTAATATTTTTGACGAGAAATTTTTTTTAGAAAGAGCTTGCAAACATCTTAAGACTATGAGGGACTCATATAGAAAGAGTCTCATCCAGAACCCAAAGTACGAGTGTCCTCCCTTTATTCCAGTGAGGGATTGAAATGAGTTCATTTTGGATGCAAAGGAGAAAGGGGATTCTCAAAGAGGAATTACACCAGCAAATGAGAGAAAAAGGTATGCAATAGTATTAACTACTAGTACAATGTACTAATGCACTAATTAGTGATCTTTATATCTATATCATCCAACATATTTCAAACTTTTCATAGGTTGCAGGACACATCAAAGGCAACAAAGGCTAGGCTGCAAAAGATTGGGCAGCACAAACTTGGCTCTGGTGGATATTCCAAAATTAAAGCATGAATTGTAAGTAGCAGTAAATAAATTGCAGAGAAAAATTATTTATAAAATGCAAATAATTTTGTTTAATCAAAAAATGCAAGGCTCTAAATTTAACTTAGAGGCCACGATAGAACACAAAAAATTACCTTCAAGGAAGATTATCAAGCCATGGCTGAACGCCTATGGAAAGCTTCCATTGGCCCAACCGAAGGGTCTCCTACATCATGTGCACAGGTAAATATACCAAAAAATATATTAGAAATTGAATACTTGAGCAACAATCTATTTGATAATAATGTGCATGACATTGCAATGTAGCCTCTTAATCGTGACACAGATCATATGCCACATGATGAAGCCCCCGATGTGCATCATGCTATTGATGGAGGTGCTCATTTGCTATTTTAAACTAATTATGTAATTATTAATACAATTTAACATCTTAAATTAAACTTGGTGTAACCTTTAATTTGTGTATATTTTAGAGGATATAGAATCATGTCATGTTGAATGAGTGCCAGAGGATGTTCAGATTGATCACCATGTAGATCATGTGGCACATTCAGGTAAAGAAAATCTATGTTTTGTTATTTTAAATTAACTTTTTGATTTATAGTTCTTTTACTTAATTAAATACTTGTAATTCACTAATATAAAATGGTGAGAATTTAACTCATGAAGTAGTTGTTATTGTAGCAGACCCCCTTTGGCACATCGGCCTCATATTCCTGAACAAATGAGGAGGAGACATGCATTGGAATTAGAATCAGTAGAGGAGGGGAATGACGAGGACATTGATCTTCCTCTTAGAAATTACATGATTTTAAAAAATAGCAAGAAACTCAAAAAGAAATGATTATAATTAACATTTTTTGCTAATGAAAGAATGTTGTCTTAATGGATGTAATTTTGTACTAGTAATGTTGATGAATGATGTGTTAATGAATTCTTCATGAATGTTGTGTGTTAATTAATTTTGTGTTAATGAATTATTCATGAATGTTGTGTGTTAATGAATTTTATGTGTTAATGAATGTTATCATGTGATTGTAATGATTGAATGTTATATTTCAAAAATGGATGAATCAATGAATGAATGAATGTTATTAAATGTTAATGGGGAATTTAGAGTGATGTTGTGGGGGGGGGGAAGGGCCAAATGAGCTTCCACCTTCATGTGGTTGGCCTTGTTTAGTAGAGAATATTAAACTATTCTTGAAACCAAGTGAAGCTAAAACTTTAAAGATAAGCTTAGAGTTAATAGTGACAACCAATTAACAAGTCGAAATGATGTTCTTCATTACAGGTACCTTTTTAGTTTTTAAAGCACAATGTCATGTTTTAATGTTGTATAGTTTTTTTCTTATGTCAAAGTATTATTTTACTATAAGAACATATTTTATGACCATTTTAGTAACTATTCTAACATCGCTATATGCTTGTTATTTGTTTATCTTGTTTCTTTGTAGTCCTTGGTGCACTTGGGGAAAAGTATGATGAGGCAATGAGAAGAAATGATGTGAGGTAAATTATTGTTAACATACCTCAATTGGTGATGGAGAAGGTGGAGAAGCAATTTGAGATGTGGAGCAGTATGTCATACCTCTTTACTATCTATTTGTAAGAATGACCTGTGGAAGAAAAGACAAAAGGCATTTAATAGAGATACTTTATACAACAATATAAGGAAATGATAATAAATCAATATAACATCATGCATATTCTTCATGAAAAAAATGAAATAAATACCTATGATGTCTTATCTAAAATACTGAAAGCTTTTCAGTGGCCTGATAAGAACTTATCTTGCTTTTCTTTTTATACTTTCCTAAAGTGTGATTTGTCTCTTATGTTTTTTATTGGCTTTTCAGCTTATATTTGATGTTCTATACCTCAAAATCATAGAGCGTATGATTGTTTGATTTTCTTTTATCATTATATTTGTATATATTCAATATTCAAATTGAAATGGTTCTTTTCTTTTCAGGGATGGACCCTCTATGATATTGTCAAATATGCTCCTGTGCATAACTGGACTGCGTATAAAGAGGCCTTGAAGACAAATCTTGTTTTAGAAAAGATGGCGGTAAGTGGTGCTGTCTATTCCTTGGGAGATTGGATTGCACAGGTTTGTATCTCAAAATCATTTTCATGTGGCAGAAATGCATACTTACAACCATTTTATTCTACATTAAAAAAAATTGATGACACTCTAGACACAAAATAATGCTCATGCTATTGACTTGACAGTGCTATGAAGGCAAACCAATTTTTGAATTTGATCGAACCTGGATGTTCAACTCTTGTCTCCTTGGATTTAGTCTTCATGGTTCTTTGTCTCATTATTACTATCATCCTCGTGAGGTAACACCTTTGCCTTCTTTCTTAGTCTCTTACAGTTCATACTTGTTTAATTTGAATAATTTTTGAGTTCCTTGCAAAAAGGGTATGACAAACAAATATGGGTATACAAGCCCTATTTCCTTTCCAGGATTGGTGGGTGGTGCCTGCAAAAGTGGACTTTGATCAAACTATCAAAATTAATGCCATATGTTGCTTACATTTGATTAATTTTCCATATTAATTACTCTCTTCAGTTGTATTAGAAACTTTTGCCTTAAGAATGTGTGATGCAAACCTATAACACCTCTTTTTCCCATATGTAATCATGATGCTCTATTTATTGGTAGTTGTGACTCTTAATGATTAAACCATCTCTTGATCATGTTATTGCACTTGATATATGACTATTTCATGTAGGTGCCTTGGTTGATCTCTTATCTCTAGTTGAACATACTATAATTATTTATTATCCTTGTATGCATGTCATGGTTTGATCTATGTTCCCTCTTAAGATGGTCTCTTTGCATGTGACTGCCCTACTAGCATTGTTTCCTCATCACTATGATGTGCACTATCCACGTCTATTTTCATGATTAAACTATTTAATTTACTGGATACCCAATCAACATTATCATTTTCTTCTTTTATTCATTCATTTGGAGTTGTATTTAGAGGTAGATATTTGTTGTTGATTTCATGTTTATCTATTATGTATGCTATTTACTGTAGAAAAATAGAATCATCCATGAATTTAGAAAGAAAGAAGAAGATTCGCTAAGTAATTCTGAGGATTAATAAAAAAAAATTTCTATAACAAGGCTTCAGAATACAAATAAATACCTGTGATGTCTTATCTAAAATACTGAAAGCTTTTCAGTGGCCTGATAAGAACTTATCTTGCTTTTCTTTTTGTACTTTCCTGAAGTGTGATTTGTCTCTTATGTTTTTGATTGGCTTTTCAGCTTATATTTGTTGTTCTATACCTCAAAATTAGAGAGTGTATGATTGTCTAGTTTTCTTTCATCATTATATTTGTATATATTCAATATTCAAACTGAAATGGTGCTTTTGTTTTCAGGGATGGACCCTCTATGAGATTTTCAGATATGCTCCTGTGCATAACTGGACTTCGTATGAAGATGCCCTGAAGACAAATCCTGTTTTGGTAAAGATGGCGATAAGTGGTGTTTTCTATTCCTTGGGAGATTAGATTTCATAGGTCTATATCTCAAAATCATTTTCATGTGGAAGATATGCATACTTACAACCATTTCATTCTACATTCAAAAACATTGATGACACTCTAGATACAAAATAATACTCATGTTGTTGACTTGATAGTGCTATGAAGGCAAACCAATTTTTGAATTTGATCGAACCCAGATGTTCAACTCTGGTCTCCTTGGATTTAGTCTTCATGGTTCTTTGTCTCATTATTACTATCATCCTAGTGAGGTAACACCTTTTCCTTCTTTCTTAGTCTCTTATAGTTCATACTTGTTTAATTTGAATAATTTTTTAGTTCCTTGCAAAAAGGTATGACAAACAAATATGGGTATACAGGCTCTATTTCCTTTCCAGGATTGGTGGGTGGTGCCTGCAAAAGTGGCCTTTGATCAAACTATCAAAATTAATGCCATATGTTGCTTACATTTGATTAATTTTCCATATTAATTACTCTCTTCAGTTGTATTAGAAATGTTTTCCTTAAGCATGTGTGATACAAACTTGTAACACCTCTTTTTTCCACATGTAATCATGATGATCTATTTCTTGGTAGTTGTGACTCTTAATGATTAAACCATCTCTTGATCATGTTATTGCACTTGATATATGACTATTTCATGTAGGTCCCTTGGTTGATCTCTTATCTCTAGTTGAACATACTATAATTATTTATTATCCTTGTATGCATGTCATGGTTTGATCTATGTTCCCTCTTAAGCTGGTCTCTTTGTATGTGATTTCCCTACTAGCATTATTTCCTCATCACTGCGATGTGCACCATCCACATCTATTTGCACGATTAAACTATTTAATTTACTAGATACCCAATCAGCATTATCATTTTCTTCTTTTATTCATTCATTTGGAGTTGTATTTAGAGGTAGATATTTGTTGCTAATTTCATGTTTATCTGTTATGTATGTTATTTACTGTAGAAAAATAGAATCATCCATGAATTTAGAAAGAAAGAAGAATATTCGCTAAGTAATTCTGAGGATTAATAAAAATAAATTTCTATAACAAGGCTTCAGAATACAAATAAATACCTGTGATGTCTTATCTAAAACACTAAAAGCTTTTTAGTGGCCTGATAAGAACTTATCTTGCTTTTCTTTTTGCACTTTCCTAAAGTGTGATTTGTATCTTATGTTTTTTATTGGCTTTTCAACTTATATTTTCTATTCTATACCTCAAAATTAGAGAGCGTATGATTGTCTGCTTTTCTTTCATCATTATATTTGTATATATTCAATATTCAAACTGAAATGGTGCTTTTGGTTTCAGGGATGGACCCTCTATGAGATTTTCAGATATGCTCCTATGCATAATTGGACTGCGTATGAAGAGGCCTTGAAGAAAAATCCTATTTTGGCAAAGATGGCAATAAGTGGTGCTGTCTATTCCTTGGGAGATTGGATTGCACAAGTCTGTATCTCAAAATCATTTGTCTGTATCCTTGTATGCATGTCATGGTCTGATCTATGTTCCCTCTTAATTTCTCATGTCATTATGTGATGGTTAAATTATGGTAGTGTGATTCTTTCCATCATGTTCAAACCCCTACTCCTTGATCTTGACTTTTGGCTTGACTTCTCTTTGCAACATGAACACCTGCTTCTCTTTCTTGGCCATCAACAACTTCCTCTTCCTATTTTGAACCTCTACTTTTGCATACATCTAAAACTTCAATAAATCTACTTTCCAAAGGCACTCCTCTT
The DNA here is from genome assembly GCA_027943335.1 of Chamaecyparis obtusa. Taxonomy (NCBI): domain Eukaryota; kingdom Viridiplantae; phylum Streptophyta; class Pinopsida; order Cupressales; family Cupressaceae; genus Chamaecyparis; species Chamaecyparis obtusa. Next base: position 2,971,961 of record BSBK01000938.1, read on the forward strand.
CCTTGACACCATCAACATACCATGCCTCCATGCTTGGAGAGTAAACAATCTCTTGAGCCATTTCATGGCCCATCATCATAGCTAACTCATCCTTAGTATCTTCCCTTGAGACCAACTCAACCCTCACCAATTGATCCTTACTCTGATGTCATTCCTCTTGGCATACCAAACAATCATCAACCTCCATGGCCACATCATTACCCTCACTATGTGATGTCATAGGAGTAACTTTCATACTACCCTTATCTTCCTCCAAAGGAAACAACATAGTGCCTACCACAACTGACTCATCACTCTCAAGCCCTTCAAGACTTGCTTCTTTGCTATCTTCACTAGCATCTTACATCTCTGAATCAACATCAAGAACATTTTCATTTCTTGATTCCTTGTCTTTCTCATCCACCAACTTTCCTCTTTCTACTAGCCTTTGCACAGACCATTGCACCTTCTTCTTGACACTCAAATGCCAACTTTTCACTAGCTTCAATGACCTTTCTCTTAAGTGCCTACATTTTTCTGCAAACCTATCAGTATTCCTCCTATCCTTCTCCATGAGTTCTTTCAAATTCCTTTGCCTTTCTGTACTTTCCTATAATGCTTTCCTTAAGCTTCTTATCTCCTCTTGTCTCATTTCCTATTCTCTTTTCTTATCTTTATCTCTTTTCTTTGTTCCATTCTTTAGGTGCTTTTTCAACACCTTTACCATGTCTATCTCTATCTTTTTCAATTTCATCTTCACCTTTTCTAAGATTCTTCTCAATATTTAACTTGCAAATATCTAGTCCCTTTCTATGATACCACTATGATGTAGAGGCGTAGTGGGCCCAAACACATATCCACTCTTTAATGAAAAATATCATAAACTGTGATGCCCCCATTCTAATTAGTATTTAATAGAATTTCTAATTACAATAAACAATAGTTGCAAGACAATATAGGAAGGCTCGATAAAGTAAGACAAGCAACATTAAAATATAATTTATGTTAGGCCTATATGAAATTAAGAATAGTAGACTCGATAAAATAAGACAACAATCTATTAAATAGTAGATACTGAGGATGATATAGCTATCCAATAACCTCAGCTCCAACTTTTGGTCAAATTTCACCTTCTCAGTCATACCCAGCATAAAAAATGGCATAAACAACATGAAATGAGGATAATAGTGAGGGCAAAAGGTAGTGATTCTGCCAAGCAGCAATTTACCTACCTCCAGTCAGTAGTACAACCCAAAAAATTCACTCATGTCTGCATTTAAGAATGGTATGGCCTCTTTTGGAAACTTGCATAGCCTTGATACCAATACCTAAATTATCAAAAGGTATTCAAATCACGCTAATACTGAAACTCAATCACTAGAAACAATTAAGTATTATACTGAGAAATCAAAACACATAAAAAATCTCATTTCTTAGTAGAAAACTAGAAAGTAAGCTCAATATTCAGCACAGTGGTGATTTTAGAGTGAAACCACACAGCTAGCTAGGAGGGTTTTCATCCCCAAAACTGGATATAATTATTTAACTTATTTTCCCTTTACCAATACCTATGGAAAAAATTTAGGAAATGAGGCTAAGGGTTACCAATAGCTTATGCTTGAGAAGGGAACATTACAAACACCATCAAAAGTTAATTACAAATAACATGACCAAATCAGAATATGCAGAATAAGCAAATCAATATTGAGAATAAACATCACTTAGAAAAATAGCAAAATAAAATAGAAGCTTGGCATTCATTTATATTTTCAAATAGAACAATGTTCAATTCTCATTGAACATATTGTGAAGCACAAGAGGCATGTCATTTGGACACCATTACACACCCAAATGCATGACAATGACTAACATAGGGCTGATTTTCTCAAACTCAATGTGTAAGTTAATTAATAAATATTATATTACTTGGTAGAATATTCAAAATTTTGATGTGCTTAATCTAATGCTTGTAACAGTAACATGCCTCTATGTTCACTTATTTGATTTTGATGTGCATAACTAAAATATACGAGGAAATACACTGTAAAATCTTTTCATTCATACATGGGTTTTATTTCTTTTGAAATATCTATCATAAATATCTTGGTAGGTGAGATTGATTATCATTTAAGCGAGTAATATTCTTCAAGAATCAAAAGGAAAAGATGGATATGTTAGAATTATTTAAGTGTAAGAAAATAAGAAAATGAATGTCAAGAGCTTCAAACTATATCAATTTTGAATATTGTTGAGTGCCACACAACTATTGGCAGGGCTTGTTAGAATGATTTTTAACTGTCAATTCTTTGGGAGAGGATATGGGAGTTTTGGTCATTTGTTTCAAGATTGGAATTTTTCCCTTTTTTTCTTCTACATTCAATGATGGTTGTGACTTGCCTTTATGATAACATATGTTATTCAGAATATTTTGATTCTTTTTATTTTAAATTTGCAGTCGAGGAGAATGGAATGCATGGTCAGAATGGACAAATAAACAATGAACCAATTTATGCACAACATTGGGATGTATCACATGTTAGATTTTGTGTCTCTTATCTAACATACATTATGGAGAATGAATCCCATAATAGATTTTTTTAGTACATAATTTCTATCTACTATTTTTCTAGCCTATTGAATGATATTTATAAATAGCATAAGTTCTTGTTCAAGTCTTAGTTAACACTGTTGAATTCCTATGTGTGAGGAGTGTATGTGGGTGGCTTGAGATACAGTGATTAAGTTAGTTTGTAAATAAAACACATTTGTGAGGGAGGAAGGGTGGTTGGTTAGCTTAAAATTTATGAATTAATTCATCAATTTATATAGATGGATGGGCAGGTTCCATTCTTCAATTAAAAATTATATAATAAGAGGATTTTATATTTCATATTATTTAAGATAAAATATTATTTCAAAAATTTCTCTTTTGTAATTTTTAATTCCTTCTTATTAAGCATTCTTATAATTTCAATAGTAAATTATTATTTGTTAGGACTAGAGGACTTGATGTTGTTGTATATGTTGTGAAGCTGTAGGTCTAGGAGGAATTATATAATATTCATAATATCTTGAATAACACTTTCACATGGAAAAGGGCACCCCAATGATCAAAGAAACATGCTCTAAAATGCAAAAAATTTCAAGTCTTGTGCCCTTTGTTGCCTTGGCCATACATCTTCCATCATTGATATTTGATTAGAGAGTTCTTTCAATGAAATCCCATGGTCAATTTGTGCTTAATGTTGTGCTTTGCATCCCCCCAATCTCTTATCATGTGCTTGAGTAAGTTCAAAATATTTTCTAAGTTTGATGGATTTCAGATCAATTTCCAAGCTTGGGTGGGATCTTGGGGCTTTCATCACCTTGATGCCTTTTCCTTCTTGATTCTTCAACCCCTGAGTGTTAGTTTCAGACTTTTGCGGTTTTCCCTTATTTGGTGCCTTTTCCTTGCAATCTTGAAAACCATTAGTTTTGATATTAGACATTTAGGGTTTTCTTATTTGGGTGGCTTTTCCTTTGATTCCTTCATGCCCACTAATTTCATCAATTTTTTGATTTCCCTTCCCCACATGCCTTTTCCTCAAGTTATCGATTCCTTACAGCTCAATGCTGGTGTCTTTATCAATTCTCACTTTAGCAGATGTTGCAGGAGCATCCAAGGGTGTAGACCAATCTTGCATCTTTCAAAAATATTGGTTTTTTTAAAATTTTCTATTATGGTTATGTGGGTAAAAATAAATTCAAGCATATATAGGTCTCCATGTCCCTAGGAAAGTGCCCTTGAGGACATAGGAGGTTGAAAGTAGTTAATATTTGTGGCCTAAGCTTGATGGAAATTGTAATTTTTAAGAAGGGACACCTTTTCCTATCATTTATAATGCTAAAATCATAAAGTTCCCTTCTTGACATGCAAAGAAGGAAGGGAAAGAGTCATGCCGTCATATTTATTGAATGCTTACATAAAAAATGGGAAAATACACCTTTTAGCAGCCCACTTGGGGAAGTTGAAAGGTCATCTATTTAGGGTGTTTTAGTGGGGTACCTTGCATTAGTTGACTTCAAAGGATGTCCTTAAGAGGGAAGAAACAATGAATGCACAAATAATGGGTTTTCAAGAATGTGCATAAGGAAAAAGAGCCTATGGGACCCACGGGTAACCAACAACACCAAAAAAAACAAAAAAACAAAAGAAAACCAACTACCAACACCATGACTATTTGATCTCCCTTGCCTTTTGGATCTTGGATTTTCTACTGTGAATTCTGATCAAGTATTTAGAAATTGTTCCTATCTTCTCTTCTTCAAACAAGTTACTCAAGAAGCCCACGTTTAAAATCTCAATGGTTGGCTTGAAATGTCCATATTAGCTTGACACTCCATGATGTTGTGCCATTATGTCTTCACCAGCCCCAAAGTACAATAGCATAATCTTCTATCTGCCCACTCTTCTACAGGCACAATTCATCTTTTAGTTTCACACACTTTAGTTGGTGCAAACTAATTCTTAGCCAACTCATTGACATCTTTAGTTTCCATTTAATTTCCACTTCTATATGGTTCTTTTGTGCATGGTCATATAAGGGATTCAAATGGTTGACATATCATTTTCTTTGCTTGCGTAAATGCTTTGTCCACATGCTTTTTTGACTTTTTCTTGCACACACTTTCTTAATGCCCCATTGTTATTTGGATTCTCTTTTATTTTGATATGATTATGAATTAGACTCCTAAATATGAATTGTGTTGTTGTGTCCTTTTACTAGAACAAGTGTGTGTTATTCCTAACTGGTTACTGAGAGGGGGGGTGAATCAGTAAATACTATTTCTATTACAATTTAAAACACGTAAGTAAACTCAAACTCAGACAAGCACACAAATCTGTAAGTAAGCAAGGCTTTCTTAGTCAGTTTGAATTTTCTTGAGGCTGTGAATATATACACAATGAAAATGCTCTGTTCAATCATCGTCACATTTTTTTTAAACCAAAAGTTAGTATTGGTTGATTTTTCGACCTTTCAATATTACTAGGTTTGACAAGAATGCTATGCATTCGATGGCCATTTCGATGAACTTTGGTGGAAAATGCGACACACGGTTGGTCTCAATTTCAACCTTTACATACCAATAGGATCGATGAGAATGCTATGAATTTGACATCAATTTCGATGAAGTTTGGTGGAAAATGTGACACACAGTAGGTCTCAATTTCTACCTTTACATACTAGTAGGTGCGACGAGAGTGCTATGCATTCGACATCAATTTTGACCAAAGTTGATCTCAATTTTGATGACAATGCCGACCAAAGTTGGTCTCAATTCTTCTAGTTCCAAGCGATTACTTCAACGACGATTCAGTCGATAATTCGACCACTCGTAGGGTCAAAATTTTTACAATGATTTTCCTTGTAGAATAATCGATGAAAAAATTTTGACCATAGTTTTAGTCGTCTGTTCGACCAATTGGTATCAAAAATTTGACTAATCCTTGTCGAAAAATAGGGTAAAATTTACTAGTGTCTTAAGTTTTAAATTTAAGACAATAATATTAGTTTTCATTTTTATTTATAAAATTAAAATAATAACTTAAATATTTAAGATGAAATTTTAATTTGGATACATTAAAATACCTTTTACTCCAATTTAGACAAAGAAACTTAATTTTATTTTCCCTCCCAAAGTCATTGTTTCAATACCTTTCACATTTTTTTCATTTCGACAAAGTCAAAAATCATGAAGAAGGTGATAATATTGGGTGTAAATGATAGCACTTTTTTTCTTTAGTTTTTCCAAGTTTGGAATTTTTTTTATTTATGCAAACACACTTATTTTTATATTTTTTATAATTTTTATATATTTTTATTTTATTTTATTTTTTAGATAAGTTTGTATTGTAAAATAATATTATTGAAATGATGAGATTATAAACCATTTTATTAATATTATTTATAATCATGAAATATAGAAAAGAAGTGCCTTCTAATGTTGAATCAAAGAGGGATTGAATTTTTTTTCAGTGTACCTAGTGTTTAGGAGATGTTTGACTTGGTTTCAAACCATTTGGAAACATGTGGAGGGTATCTAGAAAGTTGTTTGTTAATGATAGAAAGAGAGCATTTTTAATTAGTAATGTATTAAATATTAAAAAATACATAACAATAAATATATTTAATATTTAAAAATTTGCTAATTATAATCTATATTTTCTATTAATTTTATATTTTTAATGTGTTTTCAAATGCTACTCTATTAGATAATGTCCTTTGGTAAAGAAACTTGGTCTTTCTCATCGAGAAAACTCTAAGTCAGATTGTGATATGAATAATATAAGATTCAACTTGTATTTTTTCAGTAAAACTCATTGACCCTGTTTCATACCATTGACTTCATAACAAGGTTTTATCAAAAAGAGAGCACACATAGAATAGCAAGATCCTAGTTGATGTCTTTTGACACTACCCCTTTCAAACACAAGTTATAATTATAAAGGTGAATAGATTCTATGAATCAAATTTAATAAAGATAATTTCATGTTCAAGGTTTAGCAAAGATCCTAGCTGATGGATTTTGACAATATCCCTTTCAAACACAAGTTCCAAGATCATGTCAATTCTACTAGTGGGAGATCCAGTAGCAAAGCTAGCACCAGAGCAAGCACTAGTATCAAAAGACTTTGTTACTTTTTTCAAGCATTGGATCCCACCCAACTTCCTTCAATCTATCCTATTGGTGAATAAACATTACTGTTGAAATGCAACTTCTAAGTATATAAGTCTGATATTACTGAATGTTAGTATAAAGGAGTAATAATCATTCATTTAGTCATTTTTAGGGGTGACTAATTATTTAGTCATTTATTTGGTCATTTATTTAGTCATTTATTTGGTCATTTATTTAGTCATTTATTTGGTCGTTTATTTAGTCATTTATATTTTTATGACCTTGAGATATTACCTGATGAGAAAATTAGTCATTTATTTGGTCATTTATACTTGTGAATTACATAATATTAGTAGAATGTGATCATTTTTCGTCACATGACTAGAAGTTTTAGTCATGTGACTAAAATTTTTAGTCATGTAGTTATTTATTTGCTAAATGCTACTAGTGATCTACAAGTTCTAGATCTCTTGCTACCAAAATGCTTTCAGTGCATTTACAACCTCAAGATGGGCGCAAAAAGAATAAGTTAATTTCTCCATCTTCTTCAAATCTTAACTCGGACCTTGATCATATGTCACCATCATGACATCAATCTCCTTGATATTTTGATTCAACACATCTAAAGAGGGTGCAAGTGCATTTCTTAACTGAGTTTGCCTTGCCCTTATTTTGGCCATTTCTTTTTCTACTCTCTCAATTTTTTCTAACTAAACTTGATAGACATTATTGGACATGTTTACATCTTTGGAGGAATCTTCTACTGATTTCCTTACTGCCTCCATCATTGATTTAGCTTCCTGAATTTTCTTTGAGAGGTCTATAGTTAATTTGTCCTTGTTCATACAATCAGCTATGATTTTTCTTCCTTTAGCTACTATCTCCTTCAACAAGGCTTGACCAACTTTTAAAGAACTAAGGTCAAGTGTGAAGTTACTGATCAATTCACTTAGCCTCTTCTTAAGATATTTATCTTCTACAACCTTGGATGCAGATTCTTCTAGGCTAGAGAAACTTGCTTTGAAACTTGATAAGATGGAACTAACATCCTCCACTAAGTGTACACTAGACACTTTCTTGTTCTTAGGTAGTAATCTATTTAGGATGTTGACTGGCTCAACAAACAAAGGATTTCTCATGACCTATTTCTCCTTGGCCTTTTCCATTGATAGCACACTAATCTTAATCAGGTCTTCTTCTCCCTATTAATCTAAGCTTGTTGTGTCTGGAGTCAAACTTGACAACAATGACATTGATGCTATAGGAGTGAGAGGTTTGATGTCCATCACTTCTGCCTTTACCATCATAGGTTCATCTTTCTTCTCTTCATCCTCTTTTTCTTTTTCTTTTTCTTTTTCTTCCTATCTTGTTAGATCCTCAATTTGAATTTCTTCTTGTTGCTTAGGTGAATTATCACTGCATAGTACTTCAACCTCTTCTATGCTTACAAAAGCTTCCTCAAACTTGTCTTAGTCTTTGTATGTGGCCACCATTGATATCTCCACATTGTCAATCATAATTGTGTCATCTATTATTCCAGGCATGGGCACAGATTCCATTGTTATAGTAGGCACTGTCACTGTGGGTGTTGAATCCTGTGGACCTATTATAGGTACATTAGGAACCTCAGATGCTTTTTCTTCCTTAGATGGAGCTTGGGTTGTCAGAGCAGTGGGAGGATACATGTTTCTATCTAGGAATACCTTCTCAAATACATTTTCTCTTTCCATAGCAACCAACTCATACTCTTTGTTCATGATTTGAAGAATTCTTAGCTTTGTTCTAAGGTTTGGCTTCACCAAATCCAAAAATAGTGTTTTCTCTTCAATTGAGCATATAGGAAGGCTTTCATCCAGTATATTCTCCCTTATTCTGAAGTCTTCCTCAATATCTTTTCTCTTTAAAGAGTCTAAAATGTTCCATACATTATCACGAATGACTATCTTAAGCTCCAAGACTTTTTTCTTGAACTTAAGCATGCTCTTGATTATCATGGAATATATTTTGATTTTTCTATCTCATTATATTTCTCATATAACTTTTCTACTTGATCTATTCTTCCTTCTTCTACTATCCTGGTTCTTAATACTTGAAGATTTGGTCTGAATCCTACCTCGGGAGGTTCTTGAGTGCTTCTCCTTTGACTTCTAGTTGTCCTAGAGGATGGATGGCTTGCATCAGTCTGCTTATACCTCTTGGGAATCCTATTATACTTAGGAGCTAGTGTGGAATCCAAGTCAATTATATCTGTGGGCACATGATTGATATCATCTGTCTTACTCTTCTTTTCTTTGGGATCATCTATTTTCTCAATTTTTACTTTCTTTTATTTAGGGTCATCAATTTTCTCTATTTTTGCTTCAGAAGAGGGTGCGCTCTCAAGTTGCATGGAAATCTTGGATTCCCTTTCCTTATCCAGGTCTTCTTGAGTAACACCATGAATCTTCAGTATCTTAGAGGTGATTTTAGAAGCTTTCCTCTTGGTTGCAACACTATTCAAGACTGCATCTACTTTTCTTATCTTTTCCTCATAGGTACCCCATCTTGGTTCATTGGGATCCTTCGGCACTGATAGGAGGACTTGTGCATATGCTTCTAGGATATGTTCCTCCACTTCATAACCAAGTGGATGAATCCACTTAGTTCTAGGTTCCACTACTTCCATCCATGTGATGTTTGTCTCTACCATGAAGCAAATACTATCCTTATACTTCTCCACAATACTCTCAAGTATCCTATATCTTCTCTGCATCTTTATTCTGAATGTTTTTTATTTCTAGTTCCATGAAATATTTCAAGGTACTCTCAGATGATTCCTTGAATGAAACTTGAGGCATTATAGGCAGGCTCTTATCTAGATAAAGATCTAATACTTTTCTAACTATATGGAAGTACATATAGATTATTAGTGATCCAAACCTGAATATCTTTCTCTTGTCATGCTTGATTTCCTTGATATTTTCCATCAACTGTGCATGCAAGATCTCACACAAGTTGAAGTGTCCATTTTCCTTTACAATCCTTATGGCTGCTAGAATAGTGGCTGTGGACACACTATTTACCCTATTTGCATGCTGGAATCTATATCCAAGTATCATAGACATATTTTTATATCTTTCTCTTCTATAGGCTCAATTTTCATCCCACGCTTATCACTCTAGGATTTCCAGGCTTGTTCTACTTGTTTCCTAACATCCTTACCAGTGGGAAGGATTGCACCAATCTTAGGTAATCCAATCATCTCATGAATGAGATCAATAGTTATTCTGATGGGGACTTCACTAATCTAGAATAAGTCATCATGAATTCTACTCAAAAGAATCTTAATCCATTCAGATTCATAGAATTCATATGTTGTGGAATACTCAATAATAGGGTTGTCTTCTAGGTGCACGAACTCATGAGTGAATGTTTTGTCTATATTCATCATGGTTTCCATGTGTGACTTGATTCTATCCAATCCTACTAGTTCCTTTTTATAGTAGATATATGCGCGTATATCCTCTACATGCATTACTCCTATTGGGGTTTTAGAAAATGCTCCTTCCAAATCATCTAGGGTAGACTTGAGTGGATGCTTCTTAAATATGTACCTCTTTCTTTTAGAAACATTGAAAATAACTAGTGTAGCCATAACTTACTTGATTAAATGCTTCAAATAGGTTTCCAAGGGTTTCTAAACCGTCATGTCCAAACTAGGGCTTCACAACAAACTTAACTTTCTTTCGCTAAAGAAATCAACTATAATCTCTCAACTCTTAACTGCTTGATCTCATGTGCTCTCCAAAGGCTCAATCACAAATGAAAATGTGTGAATAAAGGATCTTTAGTGTCTTTAAAAACAAATTTCTACCATTAATGCTTGCCGCATAAACATAGAATTCAACAAAGAGTTTCAATATCCATCTCCGCTATCAATCAGGAGGTGCACTCTTGCATACTGCATCAACTAGTCTCCAAACAGTTATAACCAAAGGTGCATACTCTGAGAGTAAATATACCAGCTGCGTATGGGTCTAGAGCTAATCTATCTCCCCAAATGACTATGACGGTCATTTACCATAAATAGGAGGTGCGTCCATTGCAGATGCATCCTCAACTATTTCACCAACATTATCTAACCTTTCTTCCTTCCAAATCATGCTCACATCTTCTGTAGCTTGCATAAACTTGACTTCTCTTACTTCATCCAATATTGATCCTTCTGACTTTTTAGGGCTTTCCTGGCTTTGCACTTTTGATCTGCAAAACTTAGAGATGTGTCCAACCTTGTTACATGAGTGACAAATAACTAGAGGCCTGATATTCCTCGTCACATTGATGTGGGTTACCAATTCGCATTACCTAGCTATGTGACCATTGTAATTACATATCTAACAAGTAATGTTCTGAGGACTTCTAACATTCTGCTATAGATGACTTCTCTGATTTTGCTGAGTCTGATTTCTTTGATTTAATGTACAATTCATAGCTCTATGACCAAACTTATTGCATGACTAACAGTAACCATTGAAAGGTCTTACCTCTTTGCAATCTCTTGCTATGTCACCATGCTTGTTATAGGCATAATAAGTTTTGTTTACTGGATTGCACTCATCTTTAGATGGTTATGCTTTAGCTTTAGTCTAATTTCTAGTCTTCTTGGCTTTTTTAGTTTCTTATGGTGTTTTCATTCTTCTTCGCATATCATCAATATGAACTTGGGCTTCATTGTATCCAATACCATTGGTATCTCCTTTAATGTTTTGTGTATACAACTGTGATTCTATTAGATCCTTTATTGTGTGAAATTTGCCAATATGATTCTTTGCTTCAGTCAATTCAAATTCTACTTGCTTCTTGATGTTCTCTAACTCCAAGATTTTCATGTTTTCTTGCCTCAGTTCTTCATCCAACTACTTGTTTTCTTTGACATGTTCTTCATAGGCTTCTTGATTGTTAAATAGCTTTTCATCCAGCTCTTCAATATGATCCTTCAAAGATGTGTTTTCCTCTTTCAACTTTTTGACCATTTTCCCTAAATAACTGTTTGAACAATCATTCAAATCTTTTCTTAGTTTCTTGATGAATACTTGAGAACCACTAACCTTTACTTTTAGTTCTTCAATTTCCTTTTCAGATCGATCAAGGTCTTCAAGAGCTACTTCAAGATTATTCTTTAGATGTTTCACTTCTTCCAAACCCATGATCTCCTCAAGTGGTTAAACTTGTCTTCAGAGGACCAAAGCTCTGATACCAATTCTTAGGAATAGGAACACTAAGAGGGGGGGGGGGGGGAGGGGGGTGAATCACTGTTCTATATATTATTACTTTTTTTGATATCTTGAAACTTAACTTAATTGCTTTAGTACTAAAATGAAGATCAATGCAAGTAAGATGAAAAACCATAACATATAACACTAGATATGATTATGGGGAAATCCAAATAGGTAAAAACCCCAGTGGGAATTGACACCCACTAAGAACTGCACTAGTGTATTATGATCCCTGTTAGAAGATCTTACAACCCTGTTAGGAGTTGATCTTTATAATGCAATAAGTACAGTGACCTAGTCAAGAGTTAGACCCTATTAGGAGTCATTTACAATAACCATGTTAGGGGTGGTGGCTCACTGCTAGAGCTCACTACTCAATGAGAATGATACAACCTTCTGGATATCAGATACACACTATATTTGCCAATGGTGAACTGTTGCTTTGACACTACTTGTCTGATCAGTTCCTTTTGTACACTGATGCTTTAACCTCTTGTAAATCTCTACAACATTCTAAATTCTCTTTTCATAGTTCTTTTCTTCTACTATCAACTCTATATCTCATTCCATACTCAAATACAAAGGCGCATGTCTTATTTATATGCGCATACAAAACTATTCATTAAGTTGGCCTTTAACTAATTACATACAACACTTCCAAATGAATTGGCTCAAGCGTGTTTACATAAAATAATATTAACATGTCTATAGCCTAAATAAAATAGGTGCATAGTCTTTACAAAACAATATTATACACATTAACCAAAATACCAACAGTCGGCTCTATGCTCTGTTCTATTCTACCGCTCACTATCTGTGTCACTTCATCTGACTATAAATTCTTCATACTAACTCATATGATCATGTTCTCTTAGACTTAGCATGATTACATACTCAGAGGCTTATCTTTAAGGGTGCATACCATAACTTGGTCATATGCACGTGCGTTGATGCTCTGTTCATTTGGTGCTCTGCTGACTGTCTTGTCTTCCATACTTAGCCATTTTCTGATCTTCTAAGTAAGTGCATTGACTTCAAAAATCCATATGAATTTGTTTCCATAATGAAAACACTTAATTATAGTCATATACAACAATATAGTCAACTTTCTAATAGTGACATCTTAATTGTATGACCGAATCGAGTAGCATATGTGACAACTTTAAAATTTTAAGAAAAAATAAAAATTGGACACATAATAAATGTAAGCATTAATAAGGTAGGTTTGATGACTCGTTGTTGGTCCATTACCCTCTAGTCGAAGAAATATCCAGACCCGGTATGACAAGTGCTCAACTCCCACAAGACCTTCCATGGATAATCAAAGGCAAGAAAATCAATGAAAGTTCTTAACCAATCTAGATATCTCTAAGAGTGTAAAGTGAAAAAATTAGATCCCTAATCACTATTTATAACCAGTTGACCCTAAACCCCAATTTTGACAAAAACCCTAATTCGATCACCATGGATCTCAGAAACTTTAAAATGTAATATCTTTCACACCATTGATCTATTTTCCGATCAGCTTGATCCTGCATGCACCATTTGATATTGTCAACAAATTAATGCTCATTCGATGCATTTTTACTTAATTTGTTAAGGGGGCATAAAATAAACTTGCTATCATTGGGGCAAGTTGGAGCTTAATCTAAATTAGATATTCTTTAACACAACTCTCATAATCACATTGTATCAAAGAGGAGGAAATGTAGACACCCAAAAATGGACATTCTTGCGAGCTCACATTAATTGCAATTTTTTTTTTATTAATTAAGTAATCCTTTAAGTTAAATCATCTTGTGTCTTCTAATCCAACCCTTTCATCATTTAAATCACCCTCCTAATATTCATTAAATACTTGACATTATTTAATTAATTAGTCTTTTGTCATGCCATAAAAATTATAAGAAGCTAACCATAAACTAAAGAACTTATAATACTTTTAAACAAGTTAAATTAACTAAAGGAGTTGAAGTCATTCGTTTCTTTTAAAACCCTTTTTGCAACATTATAATTTAAATAGATTGAAAACCTATCATAATAACTTTCTTAATCCAAGTATTCTTTGACTTTTAAAAGAAGATAGTTACAATTTCACCCTTAAAGGAAATAACTTTGCCTCCTTATTAATGGCATAAAACTATCTTATAAACAAAAATATATAGTAGAAATTAAGGTTTATTTGAACCTTAATCTATTAAACTCATACTTTTCTTTGAAGTTGATCTAATCAACTTTATGCTATCAAAAAAAGAAACAAATTTAACCATCAATATAATTTAAACAACATAGATAAAAAATCTCTCTTTTGTATTCACATAAATACCCCTCTATAACATAGTTGATTTACAACTTACAAAAAAAAAACAACTTTTACACAAAGCCCTCTTACTCAAAATAACTTTACAAGACTTCATAATTAACATTTTTTTTTAGGCTTAAAAACAAGCTCATTTATAAGGATAGATCACAAGATCACCAGATGTGTTTTCCCATAAGAACACCAATACAAGCCTTCCAAAAGCTTCAAACTAAACTTGCATAGAAATCTTTGGTTGACCATGGAGGCTCACCTCCCAACCTAGACCTTTGCAAGGACACCCTCAAGCTAGGGGATCCAGAAGTAAACGAGAGACATACATACAAACCAGTATTCACAATTTTGAAAACAACAATAGTTCATCAAGAAATTCCCTTCCAAGGTTTAACAAGAAGGTCTCCAAGAAACCTTCTCCAAAAATAGGGTGATAGTGAACTAGCCAAGCAGGAGAAGCCAAAGCATAATAATCTGTAATTAAGTCACACATGAATTTAAACAACCAACCTTCACAAGGTTCAAGCCATGGCCTTTAGCCATCTAACTTCTCCTTATCACCCCTAAAAGCCTTTAGGCATGCTTGGCATCATGGGTACCCATATACCCATGTTCATCCCTCCACACTTGGAGACTCTACACTCCTGGTGTCTCAACCTATCACCCTTCTAAGGTACTCTATCCTCCCAAGGATGAGTGTGCCTTAAAGACTCCCAAAACAAGTATGTGCACTAATAAAATATAGCATAAACAAGAACTCAATAAAACATACATTGAGTAAACCAAAACTTCATACAAAACTTAACACAAAAACTCCATGCAAACCCATGAAGTTAAAATAAAATAATAACATGAACTCAGTAAGACATACATGGAGTAGTCCATAAACCACATACATGACTCCATTAATGGAGCTCAAGCTATATACCTACTTAAAAACATAAAGTCATCTTTACTCTAAGGAAACTAACCTCAAATCCAAGCTATAGAAATTACAAAATTGATTGTGAAGAGCTTTCCCTTCCAATCCTTCTCCTTCTCTCCAAAACTTACTCCTACAAAAGAATTTTTCTCTAAAGGTAGAGAGTGGGTGGACAACTTTCTTTCCTCTCCTCTTCTCCCTAAATAGGCTCTAGCCAAGAAATATCTGATTCCAGCATTAATGAGGAAGCCTCTAGATTCTTTCCTTCCTTCCTAAGTCAAGGTCCTAATAAATGACATTAATGACTCACATGGGAAGGGTTGAATATGTTACCCAAAATTCTCAAACTCTTCAATTTTCGCCACTTTGAAGAGGAGATATTTTAGGAGTGTCATAAATGAGTTCCAAGGCTCTTAATGGGTTGAAAATGACCCCTAACCCTTAAGGTATCAAGTGGGGTGGTCAAAACTAATGCTAATCACCTTCTAGAAGCCTATTAGGTCCTCCTAAACTCCACTAGAAGTTTACATCCGAATTTCAACTTATGAGAAGGTCCTCCTAGTTACATTTACTAGTCATGCCAATACATAATTGATGGAATATGGATGAAGTGACTGAGAGGGGGGGGGTGAATCAGTCAACCATAAAAACACTTCACTATTAATTCTTTCCAGATCCCTTAGGATATCTTAATAATGTTATCTATTTTAGCACTCGGTAAATAGATTGCAGTAACTTTGAAGATGCAGAAAGTATTAGCAATATTATCTTTAGATATTCATCAGCACATGTATATGATTGAGAAAGCAATTAAGAACACAAGAGACACAAGATTTAACATGGAAACCCAATATGGGAAAAAACCACCAATGTATCTAGATACTGATTTTCACTTTTCTGAAGTGATGCCCGGTTAGAAGCCAACCCGGTAAAAGGTTACAAAACACACTGTTAGGTGTGACCTTGTTAGAGGATTTAAAACACCCTGCAAGGAGTGGCCTGGTAAGAGGTCTTGAAAACAATTCAATGGAATTGTCACCTTGTTAGAGGATTTACAATATGGTTGTTAAACCAACTCGGTTAAGAGATTTAGAATTCACTGTTACAATGATAAGAAGGTAACAATGAAAAAGTGACCTGTATAATAATGCAACTGTCTTGCTGATTACAGATCTCTGTTCTGCATCATTCTGATCCTTTCTGATCGAATAAATCTCTGCTGCTCCTCAAGGATATCTGAACATCCTTCACAAATTCGCATATACTTTTCCTTCTTTTCTTCTGTTGATTTTCTGCTATATATTATTTATTTTTTCATATTTGACCTTTTATTTATATGATTTTGGATTTGTCAAATCGACAATATAACAGTATAAGAGTCGGCTGAATTAAGCAAACTCTATTTGCAAAAGTCCTTCAAGGGCCGACAGTGCTCGGTGACCATAACTTTCTATAATCTTTCGGTGACCGAGGGAACTCGGTAAACACCGACAATCCTTTACCTTTTGATAACCGACTGAACTCGGTAAACACTAACTTCTCTTCGATGACCGAGTGAACTCGGTAAACACTAACTTTTCTTTGATGACCGACTGAACTCGGTAAACACTATTTTTTCTTTGATGACCGAGTGAACTCGGTAAACACTATCTTTTCTTCGATGACCGAGTGAACTCGGTAAACACTAATCTTCCTGTCTGGCAGACCGACTGAGCTCGGTAGGAACTGATTGCTGCGGACTATGACATAGTGTGACATCAAAGACAATACATAATTGAGTAGTAATTTCCTTCAGACAATTATTTCCAACAATCTCCCTCTTTGGCATTGATGGCAACACAATATGTCATAGCATAAGAAATTTGAAAGAGTTAGCTCGGTTTAGATTCAAATCTCCCTCTGTCAGCAAACTTCCTGTATCCTGAAATTTCTTCCTTCTGACTATTGAAAATTTCTTGAAGTAATAGCAAAGACATAGCAAACACTCCCTCTTTGACAACACATGCCAAAGACAATTCACATATTACTGGTGAAAATTAATGTACCTCAAGTACTGATTCATATGCAATGATTCCTTTAATATGCTGCATCAACAAGTTGATTTTCAATCATGTTTTGGTTGATGCATCACTAAAACTATATTTAGTGAGCCTCGGATAGGGGAATGACCCCTAACTTACCTCTTAGATACATAAATGCATCCTTAGGTAATGGTTTGGTGAAAATGTCTGCAATCTATTCTTTTGTATGAATATATTCTAATCTGATTTCCTTGTCCTACACCAATTCTCTGACAAAGTGATATTTAATAGCAATGTGCTTGGTTTTGGAATGCATCACTGGATTTTTAGAAATGTTTATTGCACTGGTATTGTCACAAAATATAACAACTGGTTCTTTGATTTCAACCTTCATACCTTCTAATAGCTGTTTAAACCAAACAATATTTGAACAATTTACTGCAGCAGCAACATATTCTGCTTCAGCTGTGGATTGAGATGTGCAATTCTGCTTTTTACTAGTCCAGGATACTAGTCTTTTTCCAAGAAAAAATGCTCCACCACTTGTACTTTTTCTGTCATCAATGTTTCCTGCCCAATCAGCATCAGTAAACACTTTCAAGTCTAGATTGCCTCCAAATTTATACCACAAACCATATTCTTCAGTTCCTTTTAAGTATCTTAAGATTTTTTTGATTGCCATCATGTGATTTTCCTTAGGTTTTGCTGCGAATCTAGCTACTATACCAACTGCTAAAGCAATATCAGGTCTTGTATGTACTACATACTGCAATTTTCCAATCATAGATCGGTATAGGGTCTGATCAACTTCTTTTGAATCATCATTTTTGGTAAGTTTCAGTCCAGTACACATGGGTGTACCAACTGGTTTTGAATCTTCCATACCAAACTTCTTAAGTATCTCCTTAATGTATTTGGATTGAGTAATGTATATACCATTCTTGCTTTGCTGAATTTGAAGACCAACAAAGAATTTTATTAAACCAAACATAGACATTTCAAATTCTCTGTTCATTTGCTCTGAAAATTCTTTGCACTGATCCTCATTCCCTGTAAATATAGTATCATCCACAAATATTTCTTCCAATACAATTTTGTCATCCGGTCCTTCTTTAATATACAGATTACTATTATCATTAGCTCTTTTGAAATTAATCTGGATCAAATAGTTATGGAGTCTTTCATACCATGCTCTAGGAGCTTGTTTTAAACCATACAATGCTTTGTGTAACCTGCAGACCATATCCCTTTTATCTGGATCAACAAAACCTTCAGGTTGTTCAATGTAGACTTCTTCATCAAGAATTCCATTGAGAAATGCAAATTTTATATCCATCTGATATACCTTAAATCCTTTGTGTGCTGCATAAGCAAGTAGAGTTCTTACACCTTCTAATCTTGCAACAGGAGCAAAATTTTCTCCATAATCTATACCTTCTTCTTGAGAATAACCTTTACATACCAGTCTAGCTTTGTTTCTAGATACTTGACCATCTTCATTCAGCTTATTCCTGAATACCCATTTTGTTCCAATTACATTCTTATCTTTAGGTCTAGGTACAAGAGTCCAAGTTTTGTTCTTATGTATTTGTTCTAATTCTTCATTCATTGCTTCAATCCAACTTTCATTCTCTAATGCATCTTTGATATTTCTAGGTTCAAAATCAGTAAGCAGACATGTACCTTTTAGCTTGCTTCTTGTCATAGTACCATCTGATTTGTTTCCAATGATTTGATCTGGTGTATGATGTCTTCTGACATATTTGGCTAGTATAGGTTCCTTGCCTTTTGAATGATTCATGCTGTTGTCTTCTAGGATCTCTTCTTCAGGTTGCTCGGGCTCGGTAGATATTTGCTCGGTAACTTCAGGCTGAGACTCGGTCTGAAGTTCTTCCTGTGACTCGGTTTGAACTTCTTCCTGTGACTCGGTTTGTGACTCAGTAACTGTGCTCGGCTCGGTAGATATAGCTTCCTTATTGATAGTTGTGTTTGTCAATGTTTCAGGTTCAATGTAAACGAATCTTCTGTAGTTCTCAGGTTCCCTTTTGCTTTCTTCCTCAGTCTTTTCTGCAAACTCATCAAATTTTACATGTATACTTTCTATGACTTTGTGAGTAGATAAGTTCAGACATTTGTATGCCTTGCTTTTGCTAGAATATCCTAGGAATATTCCTTCATCACTTTTCACATCAAATTTATTTCTTCTGGATTCTTTTAAGATATAACACTTGCTACCAAATATTTTCATGTAACTTACATTAGGTTTATAGCCATACCATAATTCATAAGGAGTTTTGAATGTGTCTTTCTTCAGTTGTACTCGGTTCAAGGTATGAACTGCAGTGCTGATAGCTTCCTTCCAGTACTTTATAGCAATGTTCTTTTCTATCATTAGAGTCCTTGCACAATCCATAATAGATCTGTTTCTTCTTTCTGCTATTCCATTCTGCTCAGGAGTTCTAGGAGCTGATACTTGTCTTTTGATTCCTCTTTCAATGCAAAAGTTGTTAAAATCATGGGAGATGAATTCACCACCTTTGTCTGATCTTAAACATTTCAATCTTTTCCCTGTTTCTTTTTCTACTCTTGCTAAGTACCATTTGAACTTTTCAAATGCTTCTAATTTTTCTCTTAAATACATAACAGTCATCATTCTAGAATAATCATCAACGAAAAGAATAAAGAATTTATCTCCAGTATAGCTTTGTATTCCAATAGGTCCACATAAATCAGTATGCACAATTTCCAAAATTTCTTTAGACTGATAGTTCTTACTCTTGAAACTAGTTTTACTCATTTTGCCAATCTGACAATTCTTACATAGACCAGTGTCAGGTTTCTTCAAAGTAGGAATGCCTCTAACCTTCTTGAATTTGCTTATTTTTATCATGTTATCAAAATTCACATGACATAACCTTTTGTGCCATAGCCAACTTTCTTCTATTTGAGCAATAAAGCATGAATATTCATTGAGATCAAGATAAAATAAGTTACCTTTTGTTTGTTTGCCTGATCCAATGAGTTTTCCTTTTCCATCCAGCAGTCTTGCTTGACCATTCATGAATTCAACTTTGAAACCAGTGTTGATTAGCTGTGCTACACTTAAAAGATTATGTTTTAGTCCTTCAACCCAGTAAGCATTATCACATATGAGTTCTTTGGTTAAAGAGATTCTTCCTTTTCCTTTTATACAACAAGGTTCATTGTTTCCAAATCTTACATTACCACTATCACAGTCTTCTAGATATTCAAATTTTGTCTTGTCACCAGTCATGTGGTGTGAACATCCACTGTCTATTATCCATATATCATCTTTTCTTATATGAGAAATAAGTGCCATCTTATCTTCATCATCATCAGATTCATCTTTTATAGCAATAAAGACAATTTCTTCTTCACTATCATCAGAATCTTTAGCCATAAAACATGATTTCTTACCTTTATCCTTGTATGATTTGAAATTCTTTTTGCCATAGTACTTGTGACTTCTCTTTTCTTCTTTGACTTGCTTGTTTGGGCACCTAGCTGTAATATGTCCAATTTCTTCACATGAAAAATAGATTAAAGGAGTTTTACCTTTATATTTACCTTTCCCTCTAGAGTACTTCTTTGCAAGTAATGCTTCTACAATTTCAAGATCACTATCAGAACTTTCTTCTGATTCTTCTTCACTTTCTGACTGAACTTCTTTAATTTTCTTGTTCTTCTTTAATGAAACCTTGGCCTCAAATGCTGATTCAATATTTTTGGAACTAGGAACATAGTTATCATAGTTGTCTAATTGAAAAGCTATCAATCTTCCAACTAAAGCATCCAAAGTTATATTGTGGTTTGTTTCACATCTTCTTTCTTGAATAGCTGATACTCTTATTGCATAGATAGGGAGTAGTGTTCTGAGTACCTTACTTATAACAGTCTCATCTGAGATTGTTCCTCCAGAAGCTCTAATTGCACTTACACTTGCTTTGATTCTTTCAACATATTTTGCAATGTTTTCATCTTCCTTCATATTCATCTTGTCAAACTGTCCTCTTAGGCTTTCTGCTTTGGCTCTTTTCACATTTGCATCACCACCATATATTTTCTTCAGTGCCACCCACATTTCATATGCAGTAGTGCAGTCTTTAATATCATCAAATTCTTCATAGCTGAGAGCAGATGCAATGTCTATCATCATGGTGTTGTGAGTCTTTTTATCTGCAATGTCTTCAACAGTTAATGCACCATTAGGAATTGTGTATTCTTCATCAATGTATTTGCATCCTGAATCACCAATGGAAGCCAGATGAAGTCGCATAAGACCTTGCCATGCTGAAAAGTTATCTCTGTTGAGCTTTGGAATTTCCCTCTTGTAAGACATCCTGATCTTTAGCTTAGGTCCTTGAAACCCTTCCTGCAAGCACCAAAAGCTCTGATACCAATTGATGGAATATGGATGAAGTGACTGAGAGGGGGGGGGGGGGTGAATCAGTCAACCATAAAAACACTTCACTATTAATTCTTTCCAGATCCCTTAGGATATCTTAATAATGTTATCTGTTTTAGCACTCGGTAAATAGATTGCAGTAACTTTGAAGATGCAGAAAGTATTAGCAATATTATCTTTAGATATTCATCAGCACATGTATATGATTGAGAAAGCAATTAAGAACACAAGAGACACAAGATTTAACGTGGAAACCCAATATGGGAAAAAACCACCAATGTATCTAGATACTGATTTTCACTTTTCTGAAGTGATGCCCGGTTAGAAGCCAACCCGGTAAAAGGTTACAAAACACACTGTTAGGTGTGACCTTGTTAGAGGATTTAAAACACCCTGCAAGGAGTGGCCTGGTAAGAGGTCTTGAAAACAATTCAATGGAATTGTCACCTTGTTAGAGGATTTACAATATGGTTGTTAAACCAACTCGGTTAAGAGATTTAGAATTCACTGTTACAATGATAAGAAGGTAACAATGAAAAAGTGACCTGTATAATAATGCAACTGTCTTGCTGATTACAGATCTCTGTTCTGCATAATTCTGATCCTTTCTAATCGAATAAATCTCTGCTGCTCCTCAAGGATATCTGAACATCCTTCACAAATTCGCATATACTTTTCCTTCTTTTCTTCTGTTGATTTTCTGCTATATATTATTTATTTTTTCATATTTGACCTTTTATTTATATGATTTTGGATTTGTCAAATCGACAATATAACAGTATAACAGTCGGCTGAATTAAGCAAACTCTATTTGCAAAAGTCCTTCAAGGGCCGACAGTGCTCGGTGACCATAACTTTCTATAATCTTTCGGTGACCGAGGGAACTCGGTAAACACCGACAATCCTTTACCTTTTGATAACCGACTGAACTCGGTAAACACTAACTTCTCTTCGATGACCGAGTGAACTCGGTAAACACTAACTTTTCTTTGATGACCGACTGAACTCGGTAAACACTATTTTTTCTTTGATGACCGAGTGAACTCGGTAAACACTATCTTTTCTTCGATGACCGAGTGAACTTGGTAAACACTAATCTTCCTGTCTGGCAGACCGACTGAGCTCGGTAGGAACTGATTGCTGCGGACTATGACATAGTGTGACATCAAAGACAATACATAATTGAGTAGTAATTTCCTTCAGACAATTATTTCCAACAATAAGGACATAGGTGTCAAGTGACACACATAAATTACATTAGGCATGACTTATTCAACTATTCACAAAACTAATTTAAATACAACCATACAATTTACTTCCACAAATTAAACACATAACAATGAAGTCTATGTCTCTTTGTAGACATGACCTTAGCATCACGGGGAATATACATAGGTTCATTCCTGAATCCCCGCATAGTTCCATGGTCATTCTTTCCTGCATACTCATTGCACACATCAGTAGGTCCACTAAATCTATACTTTAAGCATATAAGAATACATAATGTAATTAGAACATACATTCACTTATATATGCATCAATGATTCTTTGAATTTAAACAATATCTGCATCTAATCCATATGCATAACATAACACTCTTTAATAATCTTGCATCTTGATTACATCTTACATCCACATACTATTTCAATATACTAAACCATCAGAACTAAGTCCTAAATGCAAATCTGCATCACAAACATAGAGTATTATATAGATTCCCTGATTACATATTCAGGTGTTGTTTGCAAGTAAAGGTTTCAACAATCCATAAAGTTTTACATGTATCCCAAAAGTCCAACTATAACAAAAATTAGTTTTGACAAGAAGACATACAAGTGAAAGATAGTGCTAATCTATGTCGTTCTGGGGTAGGCCTCACATCCTCCCCCTCTAGGAATGAACATCCTCCTGGATTTCATCAAAGAGGTAGGGGAATTATGACCTCATCTATACTGTATTTCAAAGTATCAATACTCCCTTCAAGATATATTGAGCAAGGCTAATCATTTTACGGAATGTATAGCTAATATTCATAAGAAGGTGCATGTTAATTTAATTTGAATATTTCTTATTTGATAAGTCATATTTTAAGCACAATATGCTTTTGAGAATGATAATGGTACGTTCTTCACAACCTACTCCCTTATACATTCTATCAATGTTCCATATTGAACATGATAGAGAACAATATTTCACAACACAGGACTAGCAACATAACACACATATCCTAGCCACCTCAAGATCATAAGAAATCTTAAATCAAGGTTCACAATTTTAAATTCAAACTCAAAAAGTTAAATAAATTGAAAAGAAGAATAAATGTGGGCAAGAACCACATTTAATAAATAAAATAAATTTTGGTGGCCATATGGTTACAAGAAAACTTTTTAAAAAAAATTCAAGCTAGTCCTTAACACTTAAGTTCAAACAAACTGCAAATCAAATCAAATCACATAAACTCAATGACTAATACTTGCCACAAAAAGGGAGTACAAGCTACACAACACCTTGCATCCAAGGTGTGCTTACAGAACATGACCAAACACTCTCAAAAACATATGTCTCAAGGGTTACATTACTATGTAATAACTCATTTTGCTACATGCATTTTTGTTTATAAGTCTAGCCACAATCTTTGGCACTTATTTATACATAACCTTGGTGCAAAAATAATCATTAATTAAATTTTCATTAATTTACACAAAATCAAATAATCCCAACTTATTCTAAAACCTAATGTTTACTACTAACATCACACAAGCATAACCAACAAAGCTTGCTAAAGTTTAAAAATGGTATGGCGACATCATATTGAGTACACACATAATGATGTAGAAGTATATGGTTTATCGATAATGCTAAGTGTTCAAAAATCAAACCCAAGGTCCAACCAGAGAAAGGTCGACCAAGTTTGACCCAAAGTCAAACTTCACGAAATTATATTCAAACTACCCTAAAGGGGTTCCCTAAGCCATAAACTTTGATCGGAACATAAAATAAGGCAGTTGTCTAAAGTCAACCTAAGTTGACCAAAAAGTCAACCTTACATCGATAACTGTGTAACTAGGTTATAAAGGTACTAAACTCAACATGGAAGGTCTAGGCTTGCAAACTGAGATGTTTTACCTAGGTTTTGACTAATGGTTGACCCAAAGTCAACCGTTCCTGTAATTGGTCAACAAGTTCTAAATGGTATTGAAAACACTTTTACATAATGATAAGAAGTTAATTACAATTTTAACGAATAATTTACGTTCAATTTATAATCGTAAGGTTAATTTAATATATTGCGATATAATCCCTTATTTAAATTATAGTTTAATAAAATAGCTTCTAGCTCATTAATCAAACTATTATTTCAATTAAGTCTCACAATTTAAATCCATTCTCTAAATTTTAAATAGTTGATCTAAAACTTAATAGTACAACTACTTATCTTAACTAGATTGAATCTATATAAAATTTATATTATATCTAATAGAATTTTAATCTACGAAATTAGATTTGAAAATATTTATTAAAGATTAGATAAATTAAGGTTAATACCCTTAGTAAAGTCTCTTAATTTATATTTAATTATCCTATATTCAACAAATTCAAATAAATCAAAAATTTATTAAAGCTATATCCAACTTACAATTAAATATTGTTATGTATTCTAACAAATTCTAGAGTTTTCCTAGAAGGAAAAATAATATCTACATATTTTTTCATATGGTCAACAAAACAGCTTATACATATAAATTTATAAATTTTGAAATCCATTGTTAAAATAACATTTAAAATCCCTATCTTATCCCTATAAATATCTCTTATATGAGACCAATAAATTTGGGTTGAAACCCATGCATATAATAGATGCGGTTACATTTTCTTTAGCTAAGAATTCTGAGTATTAAGCGTATACTAATGGCTTTGTTCTTTTCCTTCAACTTTTGTTTGAAATCTGTAACTAAGCCCAACAATTTCCTACATGACTCCAAAAGCTCTCTGGTTAAAAGATCATGTCCGGCTGTACAGGAAGTGGGGCAGCTTGAATGCAAGCCTATATTTCTAGAAGGGAATCTGCTTATGGGAACTCAATCAGCCTGTGCACGTTCCGCAGTTGGTTGTACACAGATGTCGAGAGTGTGGGCAGCCACTTCCTGAAAATTACGAGCCACCTTGTTATGAACTTTGGACAACTGGAATATGTGGCTGTGCTGAAGATACTGATAGTTTATCAGGGCAAATAGGGGCTGCGTCGGGTATTAATTTGGGAAAGCTTAGCATGGTACCTGTACCAGTAGCCACCACTGCACTTGCAACTCTAGCTGGTTCTGTTGCTGTAAAGACTGCATTTGGTAAAAGGAATTTGGAGGGAGACGATGTTCTGTCGCTGCAGTACGACCCTGAAGTTGTTGGTAAATACTTTGGAAATAGGCCTCTGGATGTTGCTTCTCGCATGCCTGAGGTCACATTGGAGTGCTCATATCTTGCAGCTACTCTCGCAATTGATATAGCTACTGGTACGATTAAAGAGAATGAGAAACGGAGAGTTACAGAGTTTATGGAATTGATTTTCATGCCTGCTTATATTTACAAATCATCTTCCTCCTGTGGAGGCATTAGGTGATTATATATATATATATATATTTAATATCTTCCTTGAGATTTATTTACGTTAAGAAAAGTGCAGATGCCAAAATTCTACATCAAAATGAAGAGAGCGAATTTCCCCCAAAACACAACACACAAAATTTACAGTTTACGAATAGTAACTCTACCAGTTCTGATGTAATTTTCGCAATATAAAACTTTTTATTGCCAAAATCATTAAACCAGATCTGTGCATATGTCCGGAAGGTCTCGACATGGAAATTGTCCTCCGTAAGAATGGTACTGGGTCTGTGAAAGAAACCCATTTGCCCTGTTCGCAATTTGTTTCTGACTTGGTATACGATTTAATATTCTTAATTGACAGAGAATACTTCTATTTAGTATATGATTAATGTTTAAATTAATGTGATACTGAAGATGGAGAAGAAAGGGGCCTATGTTCGGAAATGGGCGATAGAGCTAGCAGACTCTTCTAATTCATCATCAAGGGAAATTCCCGATCCCCCGGGTTTTGATCACTCTACTACAGAGCAGGAGTAGAGTTCAACAAGTCGGCAAAAGAAAGATGTGTTTTTTTTTTTTCTGATTTATTTGTTAACAATACAAGTTCATTTCTTTAAGCTAGAATTTCAACACATGAATGAAAGTAAACACATGGCTTTCTGTTTAATTTGCTTTTGATTGCTCAAAACATCCTTACACGTGTAGAAGAGTTAAAACCTTGTACGAGTTAATTAAAACAGTCAGATATATGTCTGGATATTATTCACATATCATATATTTAATAAAGCATATATCTAATACAGAGTTCTGATTTGAAATCAAAATAATCAAACTTTTGAAGTCATCTACCGACTACACTAAAAAAAATGTTAATATATATTTATTCATAATCTTTTCTTTACCACAATATGAAGATATTTTTAATTTATTTAGTTAAATATAACTGAATATATATTTATATAAATACTCTTGTATATATATATAAACATAAATCTCCATAACTTCCTATTATTAAATTTTCCATAAAAACTTAAGAAATAGATTAATTAAATAATTATTATAATATACGTAACTTATATAATATTTCTTTTATTGGCTTAAACTTTAATGTCAAAAAGTCTAACAATTATAATCAACTAGGTTTAGTAGTTAATTAATTAAAACATGAAATTTACTTAAGGAAAATTAAAATATGTTAAAGATATAAAATATCTATATTTTTCCCTAATGATGAAATGACAAAAGTTCATTCTAAACTAATGATCTTGTAATTGATTTTATTTACTACATTGAAATAATAAGAATCTTCTTTATTTGCAATTACCCAACCAGAATTTTTACATCTTCTATGTTTAGAGATCAACTTAAATAGCTTGATATTCAAGGATCTATTAAGTTACAAATAAGGAATTTTTTCTTTGTTTTAATCGTTATTTAGTATTCAAAATAATTACAAGAAAATTACTCACAGTGTTAGAGAATATTTTAATAGAAGTTTACCAATAAATCATAAGGTAGGGATATAACAATTATCCATTGCTTAGAATATGTTTAAAACTTTCCTTCCAACCATTATGATTTAGGGAGAAAGTAAGAACAACTAGAAAGCCTTACACAAAACTAATTACGATTACTTGTGTACATTATCTAAGCATAGTGAACTCAAGGTCCTAATGTGGAACCCAGAGCTCTGATACCAAGTGTCATGCCTTAACAATTATAAGAAGCTAACCATAAACTAAAGAACTTATAATACTTTTAAACAAGTTAAATTAACTAAAGGAGTTGAAGTCATTCGTTTCTTTTAAAACCCTTTTTGCAACATTATAATTTATATAGATTGAAAACCTATCATAATAACTTTCTTAATCCAAGTATTCTATGACTTTTAAAAGAAGATAGTTACAATTTCACCCTTAAAGGAAATAACTTTGCCTCCTTATTAATGGCATAAATTTATCTTATAAACACAAATATATAGTAGAAATTAAGGTTTATTTGAACCTTAATCTATTAAACTCATACTTTTCTTTGAAGTTGATCTAATCAACTTTATGCTATCAAAAAAAGAAACAAATTTAACCATCAATATAATTTAAACAACATAGATAAAAAATCTCTCTTTTGTATTCACATAAATACCCCTCTATAACATAGTTGATTTACAACTTACAAAAAAAAACAAACTTTTACACAAAGCCCTCTTACTCAAAATAACTTTACAAGACTTCATAATTAACATTTTTTTTTAGGCTTAAAAACAAGCTCATTTATAAGGATGGATCACAAGATCACCAGATGTGTTTTCCCATAAGAACACCAATACAAGCCTTCCAAAAGCTTCAAACTAAAACTGCATAGAAATCTTTGGTTGACCATGGAGGCTCACCTCCCAACCTAGACCTTTGCAAGGCCACCCCCGAGCTAGGGGATCTAGAAGCAAACAAGAGACATACATACAAACAAGTATTCACAATTTTGAAAACAACAATAGTTCATCAAGAAATTCCCTTCCAAGGTTTAACAGGAAGATGGTCTCCAAGAAACCTTCCCCAAAAATAGGGTGATAGTGAACTAGCCAAGGAGGAGAAGCCAAAGCATAATAATCTATAATTAAGTCACACATGAATTTAAACAACCAACCTTCACAAGGTTCAAGCCATGGCCTTTAGCCATCTAACTTCTCCTTATCACCCCCAAAAGCCCTTAGGCATGCTTGGCATCATGGGCACCCATATACCCATGTTCATCCCTCCACACTTGGAGACTCTACACTCCTGGTGTCTCAACCTATCACCCTTCTAAGGTACTCTATCCTCCCAAGGATGAGTGTGCCTTAAAGACTCCCAAAACAAGTATGAGCACTAATAAAATACAACATAAACAAGAACTCAATAAAACATACATTGAGTAAACCAAAACTTCATACAAAACTTAACACAAAAACTCCATGCAAACCCATGAAGTTAAAATAAAATAATAACATGAACTCAATAAGACATACATGGAGTAGTCCATAAACCACATACAAGACTCCATTAATGGAGCTCAAGCTATATACCTACTTAAAAACATAAAGTCATCTTTACTCTAAGGAAACTAACCTCAAATCCAAGCTATAGAAATTACAAAATTGATTGTGAAGAGCTTTCCCTTCCAATCCTTCTCCTTCTCTCCAAAACTTACTCCTACAAAAGAATTTTTCTCTAAAGGTAGAGAGTGGGTGGACAACTTTCTTTCCTCTCCTCTTCTCCCTAAATAGGCTCTAGCCAAGAAATATTTGATTCCAGCATTAATGAGGAAGCCTCTAGATTCTTTCCTTCCTTCCTAAGTCAAGGTCCTAATAAATGACATTAATGACTCACATGGGAAGGGTTGAATATGCTACCCAAAATTCTCAAACTCTTCAATTTTCGCCGCTTTGAAGAGGAGATATTTTAGGAGTGTCATAAATGAGTTCCAAGGCTCTTAATGGGTTGAAAATGACCCCTAACCCTTAAGGTATCAAGTGGGGTGGTCAAAACTAATGCTAATCACCTTCTAGAAGCCTATTAGGTCCTCCTAAACTCCACTAGAAGTTTACATCCGAATTTCAACTTATGAGAAGGTCCTCCTAGTTACATTTACTAGTCATGCCAATACATAAGGACATAGGTGTCAAGTGACACACATAAATTACATTAGGCATGACTTATTTAACTATTCACAAAAATAATTTAAATGCAACCATACAATTTACTTCCACAAATTAAACACATAACAATGAAGTCTATGTCTCTTCGTAGACATGACCTTAGCATCACGGGGAATATACATAGGTTCATTCCTGAATCCCCGAATAGTTCCATGGTCATTCTTTCCTGCATACTCATTGCACACATCAGTAGGTCCACTAAATCTATACTTTAAGCATATAAGAATACATAATGTAATTAGAACATACATTCACTTATATATGCATCAATGATTCTTTGAATTTAAACAATATCTGCATCTAATCCATATGCATAACATAACACTCTTTAATAATCTTGCATCTTGATTACATCTTACATCCACATACTATTTCAATATACTAAACCATCAGAACTAAGTCCTAAATGCAAATCTGCATCACAAACATAGAGTATTATATAGATTCCCTGATTACATATTCAGGTGTTGTTTGCAAGTAAAGGTTTCAACAATCCATAAAGTTTTACATGTATCCCAAAAGTCCAACTATAACAAAAATCAGTTTTGACAAGAAGACATACAAGTGAAAGATAGTGCTAATCTATGTCATGCTGGGGTAGGCCTCACATCTTTACTCATTAATTAAATTTAATTTCCTAATTCCTATAGTTTAAATGATTATATTTAATTATTCAAATTAACTAATTATTCTTCTCAATTAAATTAATTTCATTTCATTTTAATTTCTAATTAATTTTAGACTAATTCCATTTCAACTAATTTCATCCTAATTTCACATTAATTGCATCTTCCTCCTAAATTAAATTTTTTATTCTATTTAAAATTAGAAAAATTAGAAAAATCAAAATTATGAGGTAGTTAAAATTCTTAAAATCCCTTAGAAACCAAAAAATCAAATTTTTGAAACTCTGATATCTTTTGAAAATCCCAAAATCTTCTCAAATCAAAAAATCATTTCCTTTTCTCAATTTGCATTTTTCAAAATGTTTATCTTTGAAAATCCACAATATCTTCGAATCTTATTGTCTTCTTTATTTCCTATATCTCTTCACTTTTTGAGTTGGAATGGGAAATCAATCTTCTTTTTTGGAAGGTTGCCTAAATCCTTCTCTTCTCTAATTATCTTGTTCATTCATTCTGATTTTCCTAGATTGATCTCAATCATACATCCAGTCTCGAGTCTATATATAAATCCTCTCATTCTCATAATGAAGGATCCCATATTTTTCATCCTAATTTATTTGATAACAGAGAGGGGGGTTAATTAGTTATCTTAGGTCCCTTAACAATTTTAAACTTTAAAATTTTCTCGGTAGATAATCTATGCAATCAAATTTAAATATTGAACCAATCACATCAATATTCATCAAAATATCAGTAAATAGTATGCAAAATATTCAATCACACATTAACACCATTATTTAATGTGGAAACCTAATTAGGGTAAAAGCCAATACAAAAAATTTTACCCATGAAATAATTCACTCTTCTGAAGTGAGCTCAGTTAAAATCTAATCATGTTAAATATTACAAACACATTTGCTAGATGTGACCCTGTTAGGGTATTTTCAACAAAGATCAACTAGATATGTCACCCTATAATGAGTGGCCTTATTAAAGGACTTTAGAACATTTGTTAGAATGCTACCTTACAAAGGATTTAAAAGTTACGAATGTTAAATCCACTTGATTAAGATATTTTCTCCTATAATGGTTAGAAACTAACAGTGAAATGATCTAATAAAATATGCAACTACCTTTTCCTATTCAGATCTCCTTTCTTCTCACTTGTCCTC
Organism: Chamaecyparis obtusa; assembly: GCA_027943335.1. Lineage (NCBI taxonomy): Eukaryota > Viridiplantae > Streptophyta > Pinopsida > Cupressales > Cupressaceae > Chamaecyparis > Chamaecyparis obtusa. The sequence goes on from BSBK01000938.1 coordinate 3,003,632, forward strand.
TTCAAACTCTTTCTTTCTGGCTGATCAATACACACACTTCATCTCATCACTTTTCTTCACTTCATTCACACATTCCTTCAACTATGTTTTTCTCAGTGTACCCTTCTTTTCAATTCATCTATCTACTCTGGATATCAATAGTTCAACAACAACAACAATATCAGCATCAACATCATGATCATTGAGATCATCCTTTATATAGATAAAAAAAATTTCTTAATCCTATCATTGCTTAATATCATCCATTTGATCAAATCAGTAGCTTGGTAAAATGTTTTATGATTCTTGCCAGCTATATCTTCACCTTGGCACTTGAACTTTTCTTTGATCTCAAACCAATCACTAAATCTTCACCATTTATTTGTACCTAGTGATTTTGATCTATTTATTTCATTAACTAACTTTGTTCCTTCTTAAAATCTTCTAGATCAATCCAGATCTTCACACGATGTCATTTTTTACTTGATTCATTGATTAACTGACCAACTTCATCTACTCAGTTAAGTCTTTGTACTCGGTTAACATTCACTTGGTTAATTATGACCGACCAATATCTTTACTTACCAGCAACTATTTCCAGCTCAATAAAACACACTATTTCCTTGTCTTTTCACTTTTTAACTTCAATCCTTTATTACAGACAAATATAATTGACTTGTGCATCATTATAACACTTTATTAAATCATGTAAAGCAATCAAATCAGTATTACCTTATCATGGATCGATTCAAAAATTGTCCAATTAAGCTCACATACTTTAAATCACTTCTTTATTTCATCTTCTACCTTTACCAATCATTTCTTTTCTCAACATCATATATTTCAGATTGATATGGAAACTTGAAATCAGTAAGTGAAAAGGCTTGACGTTAATAACAACATAACAACTGATCCAATCCTTCCACATACCTTTCATTTCTTGGTTGTGTTGAACCTTTGGTAATTTGGTCTTTGGTTTTGTCATTGATGTCAATAAGACATGTCATGTCTATTGTGAATTATGGTTGTACACAAGGTTTGTTAGGATTAGTTAATACTGAGAGGGGGGTGAATCAATATTACTGCACTTTAATTTAAACTTCAACCAATTACAAATAAACTATAATAATGTTGAAATGAAAAGAACATATAAGCACAACACATAACTCATGACACCATGATTTGTTCTTGAGGAAACTCTGGCCAAGGGAAAACCCCAGTGGGGATGATACCCACAACTATGTACTTAAATATTATATCCCTGTTAGGAGATCTAGCCCTGTTAGGAGCTGATTGTTAAATAGTACATTTCCTTGCTAGAGGAATACAAAATCTTGTTAGGGGATACAAAAACACCTGGTTAAAGGTGGTGAGCATACAATTCTTACAATCAAAACTGTCTCAAAATATTTGTCCAAAATGAACAATACAAGAACTTCCTTTGCTTAGATAGTTCCAGTTGTAGCTCTATAACATAATGATCTCACATCTTCTCTCTGCTCTCAGATTCACATCATCATCATCATCATCATATCTATTATCTCATCCATACATATCGCTTCCACAAAACACTCTATACTTATACAAAACTTTCCATCCAGTCAGCTTCACAAATACCATACAAAACATAATAATAAATTATGTAAATGATAAACATAGATTAGGTGATTGTATATTACTAAAGAGTTAGAAATATACTTTATCCATTTGACTTAGCACATTACCATATCCACTATTCTTGCCTTAATCTTTGCAACTTCTGATGTGCCCTATTACACTGAATCTTTGTCTTCGTATACCTTCATATCATTGAATCTTACTGAAGTGATCACAAAAACACATGCAAACTTAACCAAAGCATGTACATATCCCGAAATACCTTCTACTAACTTTGCAAGCCATAATACATCATATATTGTCATCGCTAACCAAAAATATTTCATAGTACACTATTGTATTGATTCTGTACTTAGTGATTTTCATGACTATGACTCCAGTATCAAAACTCTCTGCATGAAATCACTCTAGCATAAGTGTTTCCATGAATGACAACCCTCAAGTGATCCCTAGTGCCCTAAAACACCACTTTACAACAATCTCTCCCTTTGGCATTGATGGCAATGCTTAGTGAAAAATGACTAAGTGTTTAAAGCACTATCTACACGTATTTCTTTTTCTATTTTTCTATTTTTTTCTTTAACATCTTTTTCTTATTATTAGTATTTTTCTTCTCTTCTCTTTTATATCTTTCACTATTCACATTTTTCTCTTTATCTTCCTCTCCCTTTGACATCATGATGCAGGAGCATCCTTGGCGTAAGAGCAATCTTGCATCACCCAAAAATATTTCTGGTTTTGTTTTCAATAAGGGCTATCTTGTGCAGAGCTGCTATTTATGGAAACTTGATATTTTTAGTAAGTTGGTCATTCGATCTGGGAATGTTCTGATTTATTCCCTAGAGGTTCATTTTGGTCATATCAGCTTGCTAGTAAAGTTTCATTGATAGATCAAGTCTAGCTTTGTAGATATTGAAGATTTTTGGTATTGGCAACAGGGTACAAAAACTTTGAACTCAGTTTTGAAGGCTATAGAGGCCCCGAATGAGGTCGCGAATTTGGGTGACAAGTGCTTGCGCCAGTCAAGCCTATAGAGTGCTTCGTGGCATTTTCAGAATGGGGTCATAATAGTCCATCGAGTCAACTGGCGATGACTTATGGTCTTCAAAAGTTGGGTCACCTGAAATGGCAGAAAAATGATTTTCCTTCAAAATTTATGTTTGGGTTTCAAAAGTTATTTTGAGCTGACTTTGATGTAATAAATTGTAAAACAAAATAATTCTAAGTTTGGTCGGCCTCATTGGCAAAAATTCTGGAACCTTCCCAGGTGGTGGAAAATTGCCTATATAAGGAAGGCTGTAGTTGTCTTAGGCAATTCAGGACAGTTCGGGAAAGTTTTGGGTAGTAGATCTGGGTATTGATTCGAGGCTTTGTCCTACAGAATATTGTAGGGGAATGCCCATGTGGCTTTGCATATTGTAATTCTGAAAGTTTGTAATTCCACATTTGTGGAGATAATAAGAAGCCCATTTTCTGTTCTTGCATATTGTTGTTGTTTCTCTATTTTTGTTATGTGTTTGTGGTATTAAGGGGAGCACCCTTCATTGAGACCACTCAATGAAGGGTTTTCCCCTTAATACCACAAACACATAACAGAAACAAAGAAACAACAACAATATGCAAGAACAGAAAATGGGCTTCTTATTATCTCCACAAATGTGGAATTAAAAACTTTTAGAATTACAATATGCAAAGCCACATGGGCATTCCCTTACAATATTCTATAGGATAAAGCCTCGAATCAATACCCAGATCTACTACCCAAAACTGTCCCGAACTATTCCGAATTGCCTAAGAAAACACTATAGCCTTCCTTATATAGGCAATTTTCCACCACCTGGGAAGGTTCTAGAATTTTTGCCAATGAAGTCGACCAAACTTAGAATTATTTTATTTTACAATTTATTACATCAAAGTCGGCTCAAAATAGCTTTTAAAACCCAAACATAAATTTTGAAGGAAAATCATTTTTCCGCCATTTTAGGTGACCCAACTTCTGAAGACCATAAGTCATCGCCAGTTGACCAGATGGACTATTATGACCCCATTTTGGAAATGCCACGAAGCGTTCTGTAGGCTTGATTGGTGCAAGTGCTTGTCACCCAAATTCTCAACCTCATTCAGGGCCTCTAAAGCCTTCAAAGATGAGTTCAAAGTTTCTATACCCTATTGCCAATACCAAAAATCTTCAATATCTACAAAGCTAGACTTGATCTATCAATGAAACTTTACTGGCAGGCTGATATGACCAAAATGAACCTCTAGGGAAGAAATTAGAATAATTTGAGATTGGATGACCAACTTACTAAAAATAGAAAGTTTCCATAAATAGGAGCTCTGCACAAGATAGCCCTTATTGAAAACAAAACCAAAAATATTTTTGGGTGATAAAAGATTGCTCTTACACCTAGGATTCTCCTGCATCAGACACCCAGGGTAATTTGAGAAGTGACCCTATCACGACTCAGGTGTGAAGAGGAAAACCAAGATGGTTAATCTCCTCCTTCATTAGCCATGATGAATCTTCAACAAGTCATTCTTTCCATTTGACCAAATATTCTTCATATGTCTTGTTCCTTGTGCTTCTGCCAACATGACTATCTAGTATGTTTTCAATCTTCTTGATATCTAAATTGGTTGCTGGAATACTCCACTATGCTGTTGTAACCTCATCTTCAACACCTCCTTCATGATACTCTGTTAGATCTAAAACATTAAATACTGGTGAAATATTCAGCTTAGTAGGCAACTTGACCTCATATGCATTTCCTAAATCATGCTTCTTTAGTATCTTACATGGCCCAAACTTCTTCATTTTCAATTTGTTATATGTACCAACTAGAAATCACTCCTTCCACAAATGAACCATGACTTCATCTCCAACCTAAAATTCCTTATGCCTCCTTTTTTCATCTACCTTAGCCTTGTACTACACATTCATCTTGGTAATATGCTTCCTCACCTCCTCATGGATGTTCTTCAAATGTTCTACAAAATCCTCAACTTCAGCACTACTTATTTCCCCTTTATCTATCTTCCTCAACTCAGATGCATTTTTGGGACTACTTCCATATACAATCTGTGGATGATGTGATGAACTAAACTTCAAATCTATCTTCAACTCTTCACTTTCTGCTAGTGTCATTCTATGTGCTGCCTTATTTGGAAAACTGGCTCCTAGAATCAAGTCCATCTGATGACTGATCTTTCTTACTGGTGGTAATCCATCAGGAACATTATTAGATACAATATCTTGAAACTCATTCAATAATTCTGCAACTTCTATAGGTACATCTTCTACTTCCTCTTTCCCAGCCTTTGGAATTAAGGTAAAACACATATGCTCATGCCGCACACCATCTAAGAAATTTCCTCTATCAAAAAAATTTATTCTTGCATTACCACATACATTTTCTTCTGTCTCCTTCAATGGCTTTAGCTTATGTCACACTCCATCCTTTGTCAGGGAATAGGTATTTGCATGACCATCATGTACATCACATCTGTCAAACTGCCAAGGTCTACCCAACAACATATGACATGCATCCATAGATATGATATCACATAGTACCTCATCATGGTACCCACCAATCTTGAACTTTACTAGGCACTATTCATTAACCATGACCTTGTGGTCATCCTGCACCCAGGCAATCCAATATGGATGTGGGTGTTTCTATCTCTTGAGCTTCAACTTTGTCACCATCTCTTCTGACACCAAATTTTTAGTGCTTCCACTATCAATAATCACATCACATCATTTACCCTCACACTTGCATCTAGTGTGAAATAGGCTCCTCCTTTGCTCAGGTTCATTCTCATGACTCAATAGGACTCTTCTATTAATCAACATTTCTCCTCTTTTAGCATCTTCAAAATTTGATGATCTGGCATCTTCATCTACATATGCAACTCTATTCTGGCCTTCATTCCTCCTATTTTTTCTTCCTTGGCATTGAGGACATTCAAATGCCCTATGACCTTCTCCACAATGAAAACATGTTCCATGGAAGCCTCCTCTTCCTGAACCTTGTCCTCTTCCTCTTCCTCTCTGATATCTATTATTCTGATCATGGAAATGATTAAAATTATCTCCTCTCTGATTTTGACTATTACTGGCCTCATCCTACTTTTTTAGATCTTCATTTTGATCTCCATATGACCGTCCACCAGATCTTCCATCATGACCTCTTCCACTTTGTTTTCTCTTAAACTTCTTGTTCAACTTTTCCTTTACTTTTAGGGAAAACTGGTATGTCTCTTCAATACTATTCATTTGAACTAGATTCAGCTCCTCCTGAATGCTCAGCCTCAACCCATTAAGGTAATAGGAAACTTTCTCCTTAATAGCTTCCGCATGGCCTGTTCTGATGAGGATTTGATAGAACTCCTCTGTATACTCCTGAACAAATCATCTTGCTTGCTTCAAACTTTTCATTTTCTTCAAGCTCATAATCAACAAGAATGAATTGTCACTTCAATTTATCCACCATTCGATCCTATCTTGTGATTTTATCTTTCCCTCTTCTATTTCACTCCAATTGAATCTCTTGCCACCAGATCTTTGCATGACCTTTTAGTTTGGCCTTCACGAATTTGACCCTATTAGGATCCTCAATATCTTCATACTCAAAATATTCTTCACATTCATTGATCCAGTCGATCAATTCCTCTGCGTTAAGATTTTTGGAAAATGTCAGAACCTCAATCTTAGGTCTTTTCCTGATCTTTGAGATGGCTCAAAAAAGTCTTTCTTCCTCCTGGTTCACAACTTTGATTTCTCCTTCTTGATCTTCTTCTTCAGCTTCATCCTCACTTTCGTCTCTGACATTAAGACTCATTCCTCTACAAATCTCCTCTTGCAATGCTCGCACTTATCTTTAGAGTGCTCTAACCTCAGGTGTTACAACACTAGCTCTTACACCACGTTCCCTTCATGGAGGCATTTTTGCATTTCTTGTTGAAACCCTAACAACGGTCCTAGTGCAAACTGCCTCACAATCAATGATCTATTTACCTAGAAACCCTAACCCATGGTCCTAGTGCAAACTGCCTCACAATCAATGATCTATTTATGCACTCAGGAACTCCTACTCTAACACCACTTGATGAAGGGTGCTCCCCTTAATACCACAAACACATAACAAAAATAGAGAAACAACAACAATATGCAAGAACAGAAAATGGGCTTCTTATTATCTCCACAAATGTGGAATTACAAACTTTCAGAATTACAATATGCAAAGCCACATGGGCATTCCCTTACAATATTCTATAGGAAAAAGCCTCGAATCAATACCCAAAACTATCCTGAACTGCCTAAGACAACACTATAGCCTTCCTTATATAGGCAATTTTCCACTGCCTGGGAAGGTTCCAGAATTTTGGCCAATGAGGCAAACTTAGAATTATTTTATTTTACAATTTATTACATCAAAGTCAGCTCAAAATAACTTTTGAAACCCAAACATAAATTTTGAAGGAAAATCATTTTTCTGCCATTTCAGGTGACCCAGCTTTCGAAGACCATAAGTCTTCACCAGTTGACCCAATTGACTATTATGACCCCATTCCAGAAATTCCACAAAGTGCTCTACAGGCTTGATTGGTGCAAGCGCCTGTCACCCAAATTCTCAACCTCATCTAGGGCCTCTAAAGCCTTCAAAACTGAGTTCAAAGTTTCTGTACCTTGTTGCCAATACCAAAAATCTTCAATATCTACAAAGCTAGACTTGATCTGTCAATTAAACTTTACTGGAAGGCTAATATGACCAAAATGAACCTCCACAGAAGAAATCAGAACATTCTGAGATTGGATGACCAACTTACTAAAAATAGAAAGTTTCCATAAATAGTAGCTCTGCACAAGATAGCCCTTATTTAAAACAAAACCATAAATATTTTTGGGTGATGCAAGATTGCTCTTACACCCAGGATGCTCCTGCATGACATCAATGGCAAAGGTACTTATGAAATTTTAAAAACTACTAAGCACAAAAAAGACTTAGTTCTTACTCACCAGTTTTAGGATATCTTGGAAAGATTTTTCCAAGGTCTTCACTTCCTCAGCCCATGATTTGATCAAAAGATCACTGACATGGATCAATCCATTCAATTCATATGATGTTTTATCTGTTGCCTTAAGCTTAGTAGGTAGAGACAACCATTGATCCTTCCACCTTTTCCATCTCTGATAGATGTGTCTCAACCATTGAAATTTTAGGGGTAATTAGGCTCCTCAATAAGCCAAATATGTCTACCACTCTCCCTTTCTTTGTTTCTAGTGCACTAATTTTATCCAAAAGTTTGGATGCTTGTTTATCCATTTCAATCACAGTTAGTGAAGATGTTTCACAAATGTCCATCAGACTATCAAGTGTAGCCCTATCCTTGGCTATAATGTATTCAATATTCTTTATATGTCTGCAATGACTTATGTAGTAATTGTAAATCTTTCCACCTTGTGCTACACAACTCTTATCCTTAAGAGTAGTAGCCTTGAGAATGTCTAAGTCCCATGAGATGGACTAATAGAGTTCTCTCAATTTCTTCTCCAAGAACCTCTTCATTGCCTTATCTTTTGCAGTCTTTAGCAATGAATCAAAGTGACTATCAAAGCTATCTAGTTCCATGTCTAGGTTCTCTACTTCATCCTTACATTGAAAATCAATCGGTGTAGGAAGTAGTTTGTTTACTATCTCTATAGCCCTAGTCATTGGTTTTTATCTTCTATCCCCTTTCTGCTGTGACCTCTCCTTAGTCTTGGTGAAGGCCATGAAGGATAGCCTCATAAGCTCATCCTCATCCATGCTATCTACATTATCACTTATTGGTTTGGCCATACTTGCCAACAATAAAGTAGAGGAGGTGTCAGGTTCTATCTTTTGTTCCATTCTAACCTCAACTACCTTTTCTACTTCAGTCTCTTTTACCTTCCTTTCTTATTTTTGAATTTACTTTTCATGTAACTTCTCTTCTTGTTTCTCCTCTATTTTATCTTCCTCTACCTATCCTTATTGTTTAATTTCCATCGCACTATCCAAATTATCCAAAAATGGATTATTCACATCATGAAAAGTGTCAAGGATCACAGGCACACTAGAGATAAAGAAGTTTTGTTTCATGCTAGCTTTCTCACTTACATATATTACCTTGGAACTTTCTCCTAATCCCAAAGATGTAGGCTTGGTGACCTTAGGAGGTGAGGTTTTCTTTGGCATATCACTCATAAGGATTTGATCTAGTGCCTTTTAAGTGTTCTCAATCACTTCATCATACTTTCTAGCCATGATTTTCACTAGTCTAGCCTTTTTCCTCAACAATGGTTTTAGCTCATTTATTATCCTCTCCATTTCTTGTATAGAGACAACATGTAGCATGTCTTCCATAGCTTTGTTCCTTATATTCTCATCTTCTGACTATGCCAACTGCTTTTTGATTTACAACTTACTGTATAGTTCCTTAGGGATACTTCCTTCAATCTCCAATAGATTTTTCTTAAAGGTCAATATATACTCAATGATAGTATCTTCAATGATTGCCTAATTATCAAAATTATACCTCTCATAATATATATCCACTGTCTTCAAGTTTCCATCTTTTATCACTCTCTTTTGTAGTGATTTAAGGTGTGGATTCCATAGAGTTTGTGGATCCTTTTGTGCTACTTTTCCCTCTTCTTTTTTAGTTACCTTTTCTTCCTTCTTCTTTTCCACTACTACCTATTTTTCCTTTGGACTACCCTACTTAGAAGATATTGTAGATCTTCTAGGAATTCTCACAGGTATAATTTCTTGTGTTGTCTCCTCTTGTGTAGTTGATAGGTCAATTATGTCTAGTGTAGGATTAAATTTTTTCTCTACCTCAGAAGGGGTAGGTGCATAAATAACCATGCTTGAAGATGCTTCCATCTTTTTTCTTATTCTTTTCAACTTCTCCTTAGTGATTCCTACCTTCGCAGTAATATCCTCCATAATTTTATTGATTTTTCTCTTCCTTGTTACCTTCTCTTATTCTTCTCTAATCTTTCCTGACTTCTCCCTATATGTTCCCCATCTCTCTTCTGTAGGGTCTATCTCTGCTACTAGTACATGCTCTACTTGCATAGTCAAGATCTCAGAACTTACTTCATACCCCATAGGATAACACCATTTCTTCCTTAGTTCTACTACCTCAAAACAAACACAACCAGTTTTAACCATGAAATAGATAGTGTCCTCATACTTCTTAACAATATCTTAAGGTATCCTATACGTTTCCTTCATCTTCCTTTGTAGTATCTTGGTCCTAGAAAATAGTTCACCATCAAACCAATTCTTTTCTTGTCTTCTATAACTCTCTGAAATCTGAATCCAGTGGATACATTGTCTTTCCATGCCCTAGGGTGCATACTAGGGAACTTGTGAATAATATGTATATACATGTGAACCAACAAGGACCCAAACCTGAATGCTTTAGTCCTATCTTTCTTTATCACCTTTACATTCTCTAGAAACTTATGAGCTAACACTTCACAAAGGTTATACTTCTTGTTTTCCTTGACCATCCTATAGGCCATCATAATAACACCAACAAAAACTGAGTTTGGTCTATTGCTATAGTATAGTTTTTAGCCCAATATCATTGCCATCAACCAAACATCTTGTTGAAAGATTTCATTGAATGCCATTTTCATCTTATCCCATTTTTGAGTGAGTTAGGGTTTCCACTTGTTTCCTTATGTTATTCTCTCCTACAAGAAGGGCTCCTTCATTATCTAATCTAGTTATGTCATGAATCATCTATGCACATATTTTCATTGGTTCTTCTACAATCCATATGAACTGATCATGGATTCTACTAAGAATTATTTTAAACCATTCTATTTCTATGAATTCTCTAAGTAGCGTTAGCTTAATGATAGACTGACTCTCTACATGCTTGAACTCCTCTACCATAGATCCATCAACTTCTATCATGGCATCCAATTCACTATAAATATTCACATCTCCTATGATCTCATATTTTCAGTGAATATAATCCCTAATATCTTCTACGTACAATAAACCAATAGGGGTTTGTGAAAATGCTCATTCCAGATCATCCTCACAAGACTTAAATGGATATCTCTTAAATTTGTACCTAGATCTATCTACAACATCATAGATAACCAGTGCATCCATAACTTCTCAATGAGTATAGGTATAAATAGCTTAAAAATGCTTGAATCTGATACTTTGCTTCACACAATAAAAAAATCTCTCTGCTAGATGATTGCAATGCTTCACAACTCTGCTCTCCTTAGTCACTGATCAACAAATGGTATTGAAATTATGTTCTTCAAGCTCTTTTATCCTTCACAAGTTGAGTAAGTGCATTAAACATTGGTAGCTCAACTTCGCATGTTGTCCAGTCAACACAAAACTCTCAAACATGGAAAATGGATCTCCAAGTGATGCGCTCTCAACCACATACTCCATAGTGTCTATACACACCATACCTAAGCTTGTATGAGCTTACTCCACACATACAGGGGCTGTATATATTCTAATATTTGCATCCAATGCTCCCCCTAAGGCCATGCGGCCTTCTAGGTCAATGTCTCAAAGAATTCATCATGCGAAGACATCGTATCATTTACTGTCTCTCCCTAAACCAATTCCTTATTGAATTATTTCACCTTCCATATCTTGTCATCCTCTTTTATTTCTAATTTCTTGAAATGATTCTCAAATTCATCCATGTACTCATTAAGACTTTTGCCACTATCACCAACATTCTTCCTTATAACCACAGGAGGTGGTCCTCTTTGTTCTCTTGGTCCTCTTCTATTGTTCTCTCCATTGTATCTACAAAACTTCCTTGTATGTCCAAGGTTGTTGCATTAGTAACATGTAGGTGGTCTCCTTCTTTCCTAGTTTACTTTTAGCTTACAATAACTTGTAGTATGCCCAAAGTTATTGCATTTAAGACATGTAATCTTGGTTGCTAACTCTTCTTTAACATAATCTTGTTTATACCTTGACTGATCTAGTTTTCTACAATCTTCTTTCTTGTGTCCATAATCATAACACTTATAACAGTAACTGGTAAAGGGTTTAGAGGTACCTTTACTACTGCAATCTCTTTTCATGTGTCCAACTTTGTTGCATCCAAAGAATCTACCTCTGAAAGGGATGATCTATTCTTTAGGTTCTTTATGAGTAGGTCTTTCTTCATTCTTCACTTCATTTTTTTCTTTATTGGTCTTAGAACATTCTTCTTCATTGAATCCAACTCCAGTCATGTCTCCTCTAGGTTTCTGTCTTACTCTTTACTCATCATTTTTATCACTACTCATGTTCAACTTCTCAATGTGCAATTTGGATTGAGTGATTTCTCCTTTAATGATCAGATTGTACTTCTCCAATTCCTGAAATCTATCATTGTAGTGATCAAGTTCAGTCTTTATCTATCCTATCTTCTCATTTGCTTCTTTTAGTGACTCTTCAACTTTGTTCCTTGCATCCTTTTCATGTTGAATCTATTTAATCATCAGAAGATTGATTTTTTCTTTTTCTTGTTCTAGCTTCTTTACTTGATCTAATGTATCATTGTCTGAATATTCTTGAATCTTGTCCATAAAGTCTTGTTTCTTATTTCTTGAAGTTTCAATTTGTTCCTTTAGTTTCTTGATGAAACCTTCTACTCTTCTTAGTTTGAATTTCAATACACCATTCATAGCCTTCTCTTTGTCTAGATCTTCAAGTGCTTCTTCAAATTTATCTTGAAAACTTTCTGAATCCATTCTGATCTCCCTTAAGCTATTAGGCTTTCTCTCCAACGGCCAATATCTCTGATACCAATTCTTAGGACTCGGTAATACTGAGAGAGGGGGGGAATCAATATTACTTCACTTTAATTTAAACTTCAACCAATTATAAATAAACCATAATAATGTTGAAATGAAAATAACATATAAGCACAACACATAACTCATGACACCATGATTTGTTCTCGAGGAAACCCTGGCCAAGGGAAAAGCCCGGTGGGGATGATACCCACAACTATGTACTAAAATATTATATCCCTATTACGATATCTAGCCCTGTTAGGAGCTGATTGTTACATAGTACATTTTCTTGCTAGAGGAATACAAAACCCTGTTAAGGGCTACAAAAACACCTGGTTAAAGGTGGTGAGCATACAACTCTTACAATCAAAACTATCTCAAAATATTTCTCCAAAATGAACAATACAAGCACTTCCTTTTCTTAGATAGTTCCAAATATAGCTCTTTCACATTCTGATCTCGCATATGTTCTCTGCTTTCAGATTTGCATCATCATCATCATCATCATCATCATCATCATATCCATTATCTCATCCATACATATCGCTTCCACAAAACACTCTATACTTATACAAAATTTACCATATAGTTAGGTTCACAAATACCATAGAAAACATAATAATAAATTATTTAAATGATAATCATAGAGTTGATGATCTTATATTACCAAATATTTAGCAATATAATTTATCCATCTGACTTAGCATGTTACCATATCCACTATTCTTTCCTTAATCTCTGCAATTGCTTATGTGCCCTATTACACTGATTCTCTATCTTTGCATACCTTTAGATCACTGAATCTCACTGATCTGAACACCAAAACACATGAAAATTAATTGAAGCATATAAATATCCCAAATTACCTTCTACTATCTTCACAATCCATAATACATTATATCCTATCATCATTGACCAAAACTATTCCACAATACAATGTTGTCCTGATTTTGTACTTAGTCATTTTCATGACTGTGACTCCAGTATCAAAACTCTCTACATGCAATCACTCTAGCATAAGAGTTTCATTTTCATGACTGTGACTCCAGTATCAAAACTCTCTACATGCAATCACTCTAGCATAAGAGTTTCCATGAATGAAAACCCTCAAGTGATCCCTAGTGCCCCAAAACACCACTTTCCAACAAGGTTGTCAGATCTCTCAGTCAATTATGGTGGTACACAAGGTACAGTTCTAATAATGGTACATAAGATGGAAATATAGTGATCTTATGAAATTGATTAAAGTGATAAAGAGGTGGATAAAATCATTTTATTAATGTACCAATACATTTATTATATCATTCTTGAGGTGGTTGATAAATTATTAATCATATAAACACTTAATGTTGATGATGAGTGTTAAATCAATTATAATTTCATAACTACCTAGTTTCAGTCTAAATGAATTTTAACATATTAAGTGTTAAACAAGACCCCAACTATTATACCTTATCAGAAAGGTAATAGGAAATTACAAAATGGGCCATTTGTAGTTCTAGATTTTAGCATGTCTATATAGGTCAAATGTGCTTTCAACCAAGACAATTTCTAGTAGTTTTGACAATTATAACTAGTTTTGGTCTAAAGGGGTTTTGGGAATTTTAGTGTGCTATTTGATAATGAAAAGGACATTCATAAGTAGGGGACTCATTCCTATAAATAGGAGTATAGGTGGTCTTGCAGGTTTTTGAAGGATTTGGAAGATATTCAAATTAGACCAAAAGGATTCTATGTAGTCTATAAGAAAACAAATTGAATGGTATAAACATTTCTATCAAATTTGATATTTATGATTGAATAATGGTTTAAGGAGTATATCAGAGGTTGAGAAGGGTTTATTCACTGATATTTTAATGGTTTACATTATCCTTTAATCATATTTTTTTATAATATGTATTTGGATATTTAATGTTTTAAAGGGAAACATGGTATTTATCTCTCAAGAAGTACAACATTTTCAAGACCATTGATTAAAATCATCCCATTACATTAAGTGTTGGATATTTTCCAACAAGCCAGTGTTGACTGTATGTTTGTCATTGATGACAATGTATGGAAAGTAGCATGCATTGGAACCCTGATGGAGAGAGCCTTGAGCATATGTTGCCTATATATGTTATCAACATGATATCATAAGCACAAAGGTTGATTCTAAGTATAGACAGTTATACAGTTGATTATTTTAGTAAGTGTTCCTGATAGGTCCCAGGAAGAGTTATATATGTGATTTATAGTACGGTTGTGATGGAGCCTTGTACATTTATATTTATGTTGTAGACATGTGTATGATTCTATGTTCATGGACGCAGAGTCTGATATGCAGTACAGTCTGAGTTATGAAGTCTCCTATTGTCAGTTATAGTTTCCTGAGTTTATCTGACAGAGCTGACATTGTTTTTATTGTTGTAGTAGTTGCACCTATCATTTGGATATACACGCTTGGATTAGTGTTGGAGAAGAGTTAAGAATGTTTTGTTAAGAGTGCATGATGTAATTCAGCATGAGAAGTAAGTAGCAATTAATTTGGTGGAGCCAAGAGTGTGAAGTGACGCGTCTACTCATATGGAGTTGAGCGGTCTTAATTTGTGTTGCGTGCTTAGTAGAGCTGACTGAGAAGTTAATTGGGAGTATTATTATTTCTCTAATATGATTTTAAGATGGTTCTAATAGGCTGAATTTATTATATCATTTAGAGGAAATATATTTATATGCAGTCATTTGTGATTACTAAGGATGGTAGGGAGTTGAAAGAAAGAAGCAGAGTAGAAGTTGTGAAGTATTGTGCCATCAACAGAAGGTATATGTGAGGAAGATAAGTGTTTTTTCTAATCATTAGAATTGATAAAGATAGAAGGTCTACCTCATAGTTCACCAAGATCCAGATATAGTGTGTATCTATTATTTAGAAGGTTGTAGCCTTAATCATTTGAGTAGTGTGCTCTTGGACAGTGCATCCTCACCCCTAATAGGGTTATTTGTAAAAGACTCCTAATAGGTTCTGACCCTTGACCAGGTCATTGTACTTATTACATTGTAAAGATCAACTCCTAATAGGGTTGTAAGATCTTCTAACATGGATCATTATACACTAGTACAGTTTTAGTGGATGTCAATTCCCATCAGGGTTTTTACCTATTTGAGTTTCCCCATAACCAAAATTATGTTCATGTGTTATTGTGTATGTTCTTAATGTTATTCTGTACTTAATTGGATAAATAATTGAATCTTGTAGATAAATGATTCACCCCCCCCTCTCAGTTATCTCTTGGGACTATTCCTAACAATTGGTATTAGAGCCAAGTACCTCAAAGAGAAATTTTAAAGCTTGAGGTTGATGAGATGGCATTCTTTAGAAAATAAAGTCCTAAGTTTGATGGAGAGAACTATCTAGACTAGAAGAACAAAATGATGACACATTTGCAGTGCATTGCCTTTGAGATTTTTGAAGTAGCTACCAAAGAAGTTCAAATTCCCTCTCTAGAAGATCTTGCAAAGGATGATGCAACCTTGAAGCAAAAGGATATGTTAACTTCTAATGCTATTGCCAAAGAAGCCCTTATAAACACCTTATCTAATAGTGAGTTTTCAGAGATCGAGAAAATGGACAAGGCCTATATGATATGGAAGTATCTAGAAGACATGCTTGAAGGAGATATTCAAGCCAAGAATGTACATAAAAAGACATGGAAGAAAAGATACAATACATTAGAGATGCTACCTAATGAGAATGTCAGAGCCTACAATTAAAGGATTAATGAAGTAGTTGTAGGAATCAAAAACAATGGTGGAGAAATTTTGGAAGAAGACATAATGGATAAACTAATGACTACCTTGACACCAGAATATGACAACAAGATATGCATCCTTGATGAAACTATGCAGTCCACAAAAGACTTCAAAAGAGAGACCTTAATTAGCAAACTTTCACCCTTTGAGATCTCAAGATTGAAGAAAGAGCCTAAAAGTGAAACAACCTTCAAAGCCTCAGTCCATGGTAAGAAATCCTTGAACACTTCTGGTAATTTTGATGATGATGATGATGAAGAGAAATAACTAGATGATTTAATTTCTTTGATTGCTAAGAAAGAAAGGAAAGGAAAAGGGAATTATGAAGGTCAGTTACCTTTTAAATTATTTTCATGTAACAAGATTGGTCACTTTACATCTAAGTGTCCTATAAGAGTCAAGAAGTTTAAAACTAAATACAAACCTAAGTAGACAAAATAATGTTACTATCCTGGTGATGGAGTATCAGATGAAGATTCAATAGAAGATGAAATTGGATTAATTTCTCTTGAAGACATGGAGAAAATGTTTGATGAAATGAACCTTTAAGATGAAAAGAAAACATCAGAGTTGGCACTGATTTCACAAGCTGACATCATAACAAATTGGATCATTGATAGTGGTTTCTCACATCATATGAAAAGAGACAAGGATAGATTTGTACATTTGGATAGATACAAAGGAGGCACGGTTAGATTTAGAGACAAAAATCCTAAACCTATCATAGGTATAGGAGCTATAACCTTGGATGGAAAGAACAACATTGATGATGTTCTTTATGTTGATGGCCTATGGCATAACTTACTAAGTGTTGGACAGTTGCTTGACAAAGGATACCAGTGATGCAGGAGCATCCCGGGTCCTTGGCAATCCTATGTCACCAAAAACATATTTGAGTTTTTTTGTGTTGCTTGGTTCCTACTTTAACCGAGTTGGTTCGGTGTTGTTCAATTTCCTTTATTTTCCAATGTTAGTCGGTTATCTATTTGGTGCTCAGTAATTTCCCTGGCGCTTGGTGATGCTTGTTTGGCACTCGGTTGGCTTTTCTTACCGATGGGTTTTCTTTTGAGTTTCTATTGAGGCCGACTTGTACATTGATTATGGGTCATGGATTTAATCCATCATTGGGAAGCATTTGGTCCCATATATGACTGTTCCTTCCTTTGATTATGGATGTAAAGGCCGACTCATTTTGGTAGCCTCTTGTATAAATGTAGTTGTTTGGTTAGAGATTAGGGAGTCAGTTCTAGAGGAAGGTTGGTAGAAGATAGAAGATTGAGATTATCTACAGATCCTTGCATGTCAAAGGACTTTTGTATTTCATTGTAATATCTGGTCTTAACTGGGAAGGCCTTATAGCCTGACATGTATGAATCAATTTGAGTTAATATATGAAGGATCTTGCATTTTCTCTCTCCCACTATGTTGTTGTTTCTTCTGCATGTTGTTGAGCAAGGTGGTTCAGGTTAGGGTGTGCCATCTCTTGGCCCCTCCTACTCTTTATTGCATCAGGTGGTATTAGAGTGAGGTGAGATTGGGATCTAGGTTTGAAAATCTAGATTTGAAGGTTCCTTCTTGTGAAGCCCTAGTTGAATTGTTTTGGGGTAGTAGATTGCAATCTGACCTATAGTTGCAGAGGGTTTTCAAGATGGTTTGTGGGAGGTGAGATATAGATCCAAGATTGGAAGACATGTTGAGACAAATTTCTTCTAGATTAGAAGCTGTTGAAATGGCCTAGAGAAGAGGAAGACCTCTTGAAGATGTTAGTGATGATGAAGTTGAGGTAGAACAAGGTAATGTAGAACCTGCACCTATGATGGATCAGGGTGAAGAAAGATTCTTGAAGGCTTTGACAAGTCTAAAATCTACCCCACACTTTAATCCTCTTGAGTATGGTGGAAAATTGGATTCTGATGAATTGGTGGATTGGATCACAGAGATGGAAAATTATTGAGTATGAAAATGTACCTGAAGACAAGAAAGTGAAAATTGTAAGAACAAAGTTGAAAAGTCATGCATTCTTATGGTGGAACATCTACAATTAGACAGAAAGAGGAAAGGAAAAGACACAATCAAGGTATGGAGTAAAATGATGAATAAGTTGAAAGGAAAGTTCTTACCTTGTGATTAGTAGATTAACCTAGTTAGACGAATGCAAAGTTTGAGGTAGAAAGATAGCTCGCTAAAGGATTATACTAAGGAATTCTATAGATTAGATATCAGATCTGGACATGATGAAGATGATGTGGAAAGAATTTCTCGATACCTGAATGGTTTGAGAATTTCCATCCAAGAAGAAATCAGTTTGGTCAAATTGGAGAACATTGAAGAGGCTTATCAATTTGCATTGAAAGCTGAGGAGAAATTGAACAAGAAACATGAGCAAAGACAAAGAGGTAGAGGTGGTAGATTTCCTAGAGGAAGAGGTAGATCTTATGGTGAAAATAGTAGATCTAAACCAGAAAAGACAACTCTGGACAAAGGCAAGACCGAGTGGAAAGGTGAAAGTTCACCTAAAGGCAGAGACAGTAACTACCAAGGTGGTTATAATAGAGGAAGTTTCTGAGGAACTTGTTACAATTGTGGAGAAGAAGGACATAGATCATTTGAGTGTACACATGCAAGTAAGAAGGCTAGTAACAGTCAGAATGCTTTGCTGCAAGAAGAGTCACCGAATGAACCTGAGAAGGAGAATAAATTGATGGTAAGAAGAGCACTTTGGAATGAAGGTAAAAAGGAAGATTCGATAAGGAAAAGTTTTTTCAAGACCAGATGTAGAGTTTCTAACAAAGTTTGGAAGGTAATCATTGATAGTGGTAGCTCGAAGAATCTAGCATCTGAGGAGATGGTCACAAAGTTGCAGTTGGAAAGGTTGAAACATCTGAAGCCCTATCAGATTTCATGGATCAAAGATGAGCATACACTCTTGGTAAGTGAACAATGTTATGTGAACTTGAAGATTGGAAAGTACTATGATAAGGTGTTATGTGATATCATGCCTCTGGATTGTTGTCATATTTTGTTGGGTAGACCTTGGCAATATGATAGACATGCTATATATGATGGGAGATTGCATAAATATACTATTTGGGCTAATGGAAAAAGACAAATCTTGTTACCTTTAATGGAAGAACCTATTAGTAATTTTTGCACATCTATGAAAATTTTCTTGATGGAAGGAAGAAAGTTTGTTAAGGATTTAAAGAGAAATGATGTATGTTTTACTGTGATTCCTAACAAACTAAGTAAGAAAATAGAGGATAATGTCCTTGAGGAGATTGATAAGTTACTCACTGAGTATAGTGAAATCATTTCTAATAATGTACTTGATGGTTTTCCTCCGAAAAGAAGCATTGATCATTGTATGGATCTAATCCCTGGAGCTAGTTTACCAAACAAGGCACCTCATCGGTTGACACCTACCGAGAATCAAGAATTGAACTGACAGATTCAAGATCTGCTAGAGAAAGGTTTGATCAGAGAAAGTTTGAGTCCTTATGCAGTACCTATGGTATTGGCACCTAAGAATAATGGAGAATGGTGAATGTGTACTGATTCCAAGCAATCAACAAGATAATAGTGAAGTATAGGTTTCCTATACTGAGAATAGATGATATAATGGATAGTTTGATTGCAGAAAAGTATTTTACCAACATTGATTTGAAGAGTGGGTATCATCAGCTCAGAGTCAAAGAAGGTGATGAATGGAAGACTACTTTCAAGACAAAAGAAGGTTTGTATGAGTGGTTGGTTATGCCTTTTGGTTTAACTAATGCACTGAGTACTTTTATGAGGTTGATGAATGAAGTTTTGAAGAAATTATTGGGTAAGTTTTTGATTGTATATCTTGATGATATTTTGATATTCAGTAAGACTAGAGAAGAACATTTGTTGCACATAAGACAAGTTTTGCAGAGATTAAAAGAGGAAAAATTGCTAATAAATTTGAAAAGTGTTCATTCATGAAAGAGGAGATTGTGTATTTGGGATTTGTGATTTTAGCTAATTGTTTGAAAATGGATCCTAAAATAGTTGAAGCTATTTTGAATTGGCCTAGACCTATGAATTAGTGAGGTAAGATCATTTAATGGTTTGGAAAGTTTTTACCGAAAGTTCATTAGAAATTTCAATTCAATTTGTAATGCTATGAATGAGACTATGAGAGGAGACAAAAGAGAATTAAAGTGGACACATGGAGTTGATAACATTTTTGAGACTCTGAAGCAAAAGGTTGTTGAAATGCCTATTTTGGCATTGCTTGATTTCAATAAGGTATTTCAAGTGGAATGTGATGCAAGTGGAAGTGCAATAGGAGCTGTGTTGAGTCAAGAAGGTAAACTTGTTTCTTTCTTTAGTAAAAAGTTGAATGATACAAAAAGGAAATATTTTGTGTATGATAAAAAATTATATGCTTATTTTCAAGCACTGAATAAATGGAGACATTATTTGATACTGAGTGAATTTGTGTTGTATACCGATCATAAAGCTTTACAGTATTTAGGTAGTCAAAATAAGTTGAATCAGAGACATATGAAATGGGTTGAGTATTTGCAGAGTTATACATTTGTGATAAAGCATAAGAGTGGAGTCACTAACTAAGTTACTGATGCATTTATTAGAAGAAGATCTTTGATGACTGAGATGAAAATTGGAATTCTAGGCTTTGATGACATGAGAGATACTTATGAATTTGATCCTGATTTTTTTGAACCATGGAGAAAGTGCAGAGCACCTATTCAAGATCAATAGAGTACTAAATGGGATGAATATTTTATGTAAGGAGGTATGTTGTTTAAAGGTATTCAGTTGTGTATACCAAGAGGAGCAATGAGAACTAATTTGATAAAAGAGAAATATAGTGGTGGTTTGGCTGGACATTTTGGTGTTGATAAGACATTGAGTTTTCTTAAGGAGAAATACTTCTGGCCACACTTGTATAAAGATGTTCAGAAATTTGTGAAAAGTTGTGGAGTTTGTCAAGTTGCAAAAGGAGTTAGTTAGAATATTGGATTGTATACAATGATTGATGTACTTGAGACACCTTGGATTGACATCAGTATGGATTTTGTTCTTGGCTTAGCAAAGATAGTAAGAGGTAATGATTCTATATTTGTGGTTGTGGATAGATTTTCTAAAATGGCACATTTTATACCTTGTAGAAAGACATCAGATGCAGTACATGTAGCAGATCTTTTCTTTAAGGAAATTGTCAGATTGCATGGATTATCGAGGAGTATTATCTCTGACTGAGATAGTAAATTTGTTGGATACTTTTGGAAGACTCTTTGGAGAAAGTTGGGTACCGAGTTGAAATATAGTTCTACATTTCACCCACAAACCAATGGATAGACAGAAGTTGTGAATAGAAGCTTGGAAAATATTTTGAGATGTTTAGTTAGAGACACCCCAAGTAATTGAGATTCTATGTTGGCACAAGAAGAGTTTGCATACAATAATTCAGTGAATAGAAGTATTAGAAAAACACCTTTTGAGATTGTAAATGGCATACAACTGAGAGGTATATCAGACTTGAGAGACATTGATGATGAAAGAAAGATAAGTGTTAAAGGAGTAAAATTTTTTGAGTACATGAAGACATTGCATGAAGATGTGAAGCTTAAACTAGAAAAGGGTAATCATAAATACAAAGACAGAGCTGATAGATCAAGAAGACATAAGACTTTTGATGTTGATGATGAAGTGATGGTTCATTTTAAGAAAGGAAGATTTCCTATTGCAACATATGGGAAGCTGAAGTGAAGAAGTTTGGACCTTGCAAGATTTTGAGAAAATTTGATAGTGGAAATGCATATGAAGTTGAGTTACCTGATGACCTAGATATTTCACCTATATTCAGCATTATTGATTTGTATGAATTTCATTAATCTAAGGAAGACATTATAGTATCGACAGATTATCCTAAGAAGTAGAATGAAGAGGTTGAGCATATTTTGGAATAGATAATTGGAAGAAGTACAAAAGGAAAGTAGTATATGGAATATCTGGTAAAGTGGAAGAATAGACTAATTGAAGACAGTTCATAGATTTCATAGTCTAAGTTGGATGCAGATCAGATCATACCCACTGAATGATTCAGAGAATCATTTTCAAATAACCCCAGGTGTCTGATGCAAGAGCATCTCGGGTCCTTAGCAATCCTGTTTCACCAAAAACATATTTGATTTTTTTTGTGTTGCTCAGTTCTTGCTTTGACCAAGTTGGTTCGGTGTTTCTCGATTTCCTTTGTTCACCGGTGTTAGTCGGTTATCTCTTTGGCACTCAATAATTTCCCTAGCACTTGGTGATACTTGTTTGGCACTCAGTTGTCTTTGCTTACCGATGCGTTTTCTTTTGAGTTTCTGTTGAGGCTGACTTTTGCATTGATTATGGGTCATAGATTTAATGCTGGTGTCCATCGGTGGGAAGCGGGTGGTCCTAGATTAAACATTCCTTCTATTGATTATGGATCTGAAGGTTGACTCAGTTTGGTAGCCTCTTATATAAATGTAGTTGTTTGGTTAGAGCTTAGGGAGTCAGTTTTAGAGGAAGGTTGGTAGAAGATAGAAGATTGAGATTATCTGCAGATCCTCGCATGTCGAAGGACTTCTGTATTTTATTGTAATATCTGGCCGTAACCGGGAAGGCCTTACAGCCCAACATGTATGAATAAATTTGAGTTAATATATGAAGGATCTTTCATTTTATCTCTCCTACTATGTTGTTTTTGCTTCCGTGTATTGTTGAGAAAGGTGGTTCAGGTTAGGGTGTTCCATCTCTTGGTCCCTCCTACCCTCTCTTGCATCAATCAGTTGGAATTCAAAGACAACAAGTGCATCATTAGTAATAAAGAAGGAGAGATGATTGCATCTGATTCAAAGACTAAAGGTAATGTTTTTCAGCTTAATCCTGAAGCAAGTTGTTTTGTTTCTAAAGTAGATGAGAGTTGGTTATGGCACAAAAGACTACGTCACATCAATTTTGACAACATAGTGAAGATAAGAAATGTAAAGGCAGTAAGAGACCTTCCTAGCATTGTAAAACTAGTTGATACAATATGCAGGGAATGTGTAATGGGAAAGCATGTAAGGAATTCATTCAGAAGTAAGAACAATTTAGTAGAAAACAAGTTGGATCTAATACATATAGACTTATGTGGACCAACTCAAACAAGAACATACTATGGTGAAAGGTAATTTATTTTGTTTGTTGATGATTATTCATGAATGATGTGGGTTGCATTCTTAAAAGATAAATCAGAAGCATTTGAGAAGTTTAAAATATTCAAAGCTAAGGTTGTAAATGAGTCTGGATTAAAGATTAAGTGTCTAAGATCAGATAGAGTAGGATAATTCACCTCTAACAGATTTTATGAGTATTGCGAAGAACATGGGATAAAGAGACAACTAAGTTCTCCTAGAACCCCTCACTAGAATGGAATTGCAAAAAGAAGGAATAGGATCATACTTGATACAGTGCACACCATCATGATTGAAGGAAAGGTCACACACACTTATTGGAGAGATGCGGTCAATACTTTAGTCTATACTATCAATAGAATTCAATTAAGGCCAAGCGTAGAAAAGAAACCTTATGAGCTATGGTTTGGGAATGTACCTACATTCAAATACTTTAGAATCTTTGGAAGCAAGTGCTACATCAAGAGAGATGAATCCATAGGAAAGTCTGATGCAAGAAGTGATGAAGGTATTTTTCTTGGTTACTCCACTAAAAGAAAAGCTTATAGATGTTTTAATTTAAGATTGAAGAATATCATTGAAAGTTCTCATGTGAAGATTGATGAAAATTTTATGATTCAAGAGAGATATCATGATTATGCACCTATGATTGAAGAAGAGCCTAGACCTACCAGTAGTGATATAGCTGTTGAAGAAATGTTTGACATCAAAGAATGTTTTATTCAATGACCCTAAAACAAGTGAAGAAGAAACACAAAAGTCAGATGAGAGACACACACATAATGTTCCTAAATTCACATCTAGATATCATTCAAAAGAATAAATCATTGGAGATCAGAATAAAAAAGTTATGACAAGATCAAAAGAAAAGAGTTCCACAACTAATGAAGAGGTATGTTTACTTTTAGAGATTGAACCCTTAAGTGTTGAAGATGCATGTAATGATTTAGATTGGCATGAAGCAATGAAAGAAGAGCTAGATCAAATAATTAAGAGTGACACATGGGAATTGGTCCCTAGGCATAGTAGTAAGAATGTGATTGGAACCAAGTGGATATTCAAAAATAAGATGAATGAAGATGGTGTTACAAGTAGTAGTTGTCGTTGCACCAAAAGATCGACCTGTTAATGCCCGATACAACCACTAGACTTATAGAAGACACAGGAGGCTGTTAAACCATGTCATCAATCTTGAGGGGAGCGATAACCATTTTTCCAACAATATCCTCCTCAGCATTACCTGAGGGGATTTGAACCTTTGACCAAGCTCTGATACCACTTGTTGCAAGTAGTAGTTTTTGTTGCACCAAAAGATCAACTTGTTAATGCTCGATACAACTACTAGACTTATAGAAGACACATGAGGCTATTAAACCATGTCACAAATCCTGAGGGGAGCGATGACCATTTTTCCAATAGATGGAACATTGGTAAGAAACAAAAGAAGACTAGTATGTAAAGGGTATGCATAGAGAGAAGATATTGATTATTCAAACACATTTGTCCCTGTAAGAAGATTAGAAGCCATAAATTTGTTTTTATCCTATGCTACATTCAAAGACTTTAAGGTATACCAGATGGATGTCAAGTCAGCATTCCTAAATGGAGAGATGAAAGAAGAAGTATACATAGAGTAGCCTAAAGGATTTACATTATTAGATAGACTTGATATGGTATGCATATTGAAGAAAGCCCTCTATAGACTTAAGCAAGCCCCTAGAGCATGGTATGGAATACTTGATGGATACTTGACTAAGATTGGATTCAAGAAAGGAGCAGCAAATTATAACTTATTCATAAGAGAGACACCTTATGGACTATTGTTAGTTGCTATATTTGTTGATGACATTATCTTTGGTGGTAATGACAAGCTTAGTGCCAAATTTGCTAAGGAGATGTAGAGAGAATTTGAAATGAGCATGATTAGTCCTATCAAGTATTTTTTGGGACTGGATGTGCAGTAGACAGACAAAGGTATTTTCATTAATCAGTCTAAGTATGTGAAAGAGATATTGAAGAAATTCAAGATGGATGATTGCAAGAAAGTAAGTACACCTATGATAACAAGATGCAAGCTTTCAAAAGAAGATGATTTAGCAGGAGTAGACATAACTTTGTATAAGTTTATGATTGGTAAACTAATCTATCTTACTCAATCTAGACCTGATATTTCCAAGGTAGTTGGTATAGTTGGAAGATTTTCAATAGAACCTAAACAAAGTCATCTCATGGTAGTAAAGAGGATATTCATATTTTTTAAAGGATCTATAGACTATGGTTTATGGTATCCTAATTCAGAAAATGTATAACTCCATGTATATACAGATGCAGATTGGGTAGGTTGTGTGGATGATAGAAAGAGTACCTCAGGAGGACAAGTATTTCTTGGAGATAGACTTGTTACTTGGACAAGTAAAAAGAAAAATTATATTTCTCAGTCCACAACAGAATTTGAGTATGTTGCAGTAGCATTGAACTCCTCTACAATTGTGTAGATCAAGCAGATGATAATAGATTTTGGTATTTAGATTGATTATCCTATTTTTATTCATTGTGATAACACTAGCACTATCAATATGTCAAAGAACCCTATGATGCATGCAAAGACAAAACACATTGAGATAAAGTATCATTTCCTAAGAGAGAAAGTTGTAGAGAAAGAAGTAATTTTGGACTATGTGAGTACAAGAGATCAGCTAGCAGACATATTCACAAAGCCTTTACCTAAGGATACATTTGAGTATATCGGGGAGAAGCTGGGAGTAATTCCCTTCTCTGAATCTGATTAGAGTTTGCAGGAGTGCATCGGTCCTCAGTGACTAATGAAGGGTTGACTACTCTACTTAAGGATTAGTACTAGTGCTTAATTGATTGGTACCCTTTGCCATTGATGTCAAAGGGGGAGTAAGTATATAATCATGAAAAATAGAAACAACAAGAAGTTTTATTGAGGAAATGGAGAATATTATAATAGAATTGTAGAAAGGGGGAGTGAGTATTTAGCAAGAAGAAACAAAATAGTAAGAGATGGAGGATTCATCCTTGGGGGAGTTTTGTTGAGGAAATGGAGAATGTTATAAAATAATTGCTCATTTGGATTGGTGGTGTTTTTCATTCCATATGTTGCCATCAATACCAAAGGGGGAGATTGTTGGAGATTTTCTAGCAAGCCAGTGCTAACTGTATGTTTGTCATTGATGACAACATATGGAAAGAAGTGTACATGGAAGCCTGATGGAGAGAGCCTTGAGCATATGTTTCCTAGATATGTTATCAGTATGCTATCATAAGCGTAGAGGTTGATTTTGAGTATAGATAGTTATACAGTTGATTGTTTCAGTAAGTGTTCCTCACAGGTCCTAGGAAGAGTTCTATATGTGATTTACAGTATGGTTGTGATGGAACCTTGTGGATTTACATTTATGTTGTAGACATGTGTATGATGCTATTCTCATGGATGTAGAGTTTGATATGCAGTACAGTCTGAGTTATGAAGTCTCCAATTACCAGTTACAGTTTCTTGAGTTTATCTAACAGAGCCGAAATTGTTTTTATTGTTGTAGTATTTGCGCCTATCATTTGGATATGCATGCTTGGATTAGTGTTTGGAGAAGAGTTAAGAATGTTTTGTTAAGAGTGTATGAAGTAATTCAACATGAGAAGAAAGTAGCAGTTAATTTGGTGGAGCCAACAGTGTAAAATGATGCGTCTACTCATATGGAGTTGAGCGGTCTTAATTTGTGTTGCATTCTTAGTAGAGCCGACTGAGAATTTATTGAGGAGTTTTATTATTTCTCTAATATTATTTCAAGATGGTTCTAATAGGGTGACTTGATTATATCATTTAGAGGAAAGATATTTATAGGTAGGGTATGTGCAAGATCATGAGGGGCCAAAAAGTGGCGATGTCAGTTTAAACCTTTGACAATGTAGCTGATGACTTTTTTTTCACCTGAATTTGATAAAATGAAAAGGGTATCTTAAGGAGATTATCAGCTCTCTATCGATATAATTGCTGTCAAATTTTGAATTTGGTAAGTAATTATTAGTTATTTTCTAATTGAGCTACCTCTAAAGTGTTGATTTATATACTGATTGAAAAATGGCTATAACTTTCAGATAGTATAACATTTTTGAAATCTAAAAAATGTGTCACATTCTATGCTTTTCCTACTATAAGGAAAAAAATAAAATTGAATTTTGTAAAGTTTTGAATGAGTTAAGGTGGTTAGACACGGGAGTTTTTTTATTCTGAAAATGTTGTAGCAAAAAATTCATAATTAATTTTTTTTTGGAGTAAAATTACAAAAAAATATGCGTCACATCCGGGCATGAGTCTACTACTTATATATAAAATCTTATAATAAAATATTATCATTTGATTATGATTAAGGTGGTTAGACATACACCTACTTCTTATTTTTTTCCTAAAATTTTTGTACAACTGCATTGAAATCTATACTTTTCACCAATCATACTAAATTTTTCTCAAAAAAGGCCTAGTAGTTTACAAACTACATTCAATTTTATATAGATTCTATTCTTACAATTTTTTGCTATTAGGTTCATAGCTAGTTGAAATTTTCACGTCAAGTTGACTAACCCTGATTTGCTGATTTTTCATTGCCACTTAAGGGCATAGTTTGGCCCCTCATGATCTTGCACATACCTGACAGTCATTTGTGATTGCTAAGGATGGTAGGGAGTTGAAAGAAAGAAGTAGAGCAGAAGTTGCAAAGTGTCGTGCCATTAGCATAAGGTCTATGTGATGAAGATAAGTGTTTGTGGTAATCATTGGAACTGATCAAGATAGAAGGTCTACCTCGCAGCTCACCAAGATCTAGATATAGTGTGTATATATTATTCAAAAGGTTGCAACCTTCATCATTTGATTAGTGTGCTCTCGGAAAGTGCATCCTCACCCCTAATAGGGTTAATTTTAAAAGACTCCTAATAGGGTCTGACCCTTGACTAGGTCATTGTACTTATTGTATTGTAAAGATCAACTCCTAATAGGGTTGTAAGATCTTCTAACATGGATCATTATACACTAGTGTAGTTTTAGTGCGTGTCAATTCCCACCAGGGTTTTTACCTATTTGGGTTTCCCTGTAACAAAAATTGTGCTCATGTGATATTGTGTATGTGCTTAATTTTCTTCTATACTTAATTGGATAAATAATTGAATCTTGTAGATAACTAATTCACCCCCCCCTCTCAGTTATCTCTTGGGACTATTCCTAACATTAAGATGTATTGATTTAAGTTTTATTACACATTTCATGATCTGATAAAGTAATTTTGACAAGGCTTGTAGAATTTGGTATAATTTGGTGATGTAAAAGAATCAGTATGAGAGATAAGAAAAGAAGTGAATCCTGCTTAATGTTTTCAACTTGGAGTTGAAATCTTATTTCATGATTTGTATTGTAAGAGAGAAAATCCTTAGATTTTGTATTTCATTTATTCATTTTGGAAGTTGGTGTCTCTAAAATAGGGTGTTGGTGCTTCCCATAGTTGTAGTTCTAAAAGATTTTCCCAAGAGGCTAATAAATGTTTAGATTCAATGTGGTTTTTCACCAAAAGGATTTTTCTATTATAAATATTGTGTACCTTTTTCTTCTTGCATATCTTTTTCATGTTTCATAACTTTATGTTATAATTGTAAAAGTTGAAATTGTAAAGTTGAAAAGAACATTTTTTAAGTAACCATTGATTCATTCCCCCCTCTCAGTGGTATTTTTATTCCAAAAAGTTGACCTTGTTCATTCTCAAAGTGACTGTGTTAATTGAATAACAATCTTATCAGTGTAGCAATCTCATTAGTTGGGGTAACAATCTCCCCCTTTAGCATTGATGGAAACACAATTTATATATATCATCTTGTATCTATAATATAACCATCGAATACCAATAATATTCATTCTTTACAATCTATTTATCTCACTTAATCATTCTCTCCCCCTTAGTCATATCTCTCCCTCGTTGGGTGTCTTGACTTCCTTCAATAGTTCTTCTCTCAATTCACTCTCTTCTCCATTCTCTTCCTAATCATTCTCTTCCCATTTGAAAACAATGCCAAAGATACCTACAATACTATATTTTGAAACTAACTATCCTTATAGTTCTACCATGTACCTTTCTTCTACCAATTACTTATGTTTCCTCATATCTTTCTCACAACTTTAGGTTGTTCCTAAAGAGTGAACATATGCATCAACTCTCAAATAGATAATCTAATAAAGCATGAATTGATGCAACCTACATCTTTTTCTAATGAACATTAGAGAGGGAAATGACCCCTAGTTTACCTCTTAGGTACTCAAAAGTATCCTTATGTTATGTATTTGTGAATATGTCAGCCATTTGTTCCTTAGATTTCACATATTCTAGCTTTACATGTTTTTCCTGTACTTTTTCTCTCAAATAGTGATACTTGATTCATATGTGCTTTGTCTTTGAGTGCATCACCAGATTCTTTGAAATGTTTATAGCACTAGTATTATCACAATATATTTTCACAGGACCATCTATCACCTCGTGTATCCCTTCAAGTAGTTATTTTATCTACACAATATTAGTACAATTGATTGTAGCAACAACATATTTTGCCTCAGTAGTTGACTGTGAAATACAACTTTTCTTTTTTCTTATCCATGTCACTAATCTTTCTCCTAAGAAGAAAGCTCACCCACTTGTGTTTTTCCTTTCATCCACATTTCCTTCCCAATTAGAATATAAATATAATTTCAATTCAAAATCTCTATCCTTTTTGTACCATAAACTTTAGTCCTTGGTTCCTTTCATATATCTAAAGATTCTCTTCACAATAGTCATGTGTTTCTTTTGGATTAGAAGGAAATCTAGCCACAATTCAAACAACATGAGAAACATCTAGCCTTCTGTGAACAAAATGTTGTAGCTTACCAATCATGGATCTATATAGAGTTTCATTTACCTCGGTAGAGTCATCTTCCTTTGACAATTTGCATTGGTAATCATCGGTGTACCAACTACTTTTGAGTCTTCCATCCCAAAAGTTTTCAAGATCTCTTTGATGTATTTTGACTGAGTTATGTATATTTCATCTTTGATTTGTTGAATTTACAATCCAATGAAATTTTTTATCTCTCCAATCATTTACATTTCAAATTCCTTTCCCATTTCATTAGAAAATGATTGAAACATTGTTTCATTTCCTCCAAATATGATATCATCAACAAAAATTTCAGCAAATAGTACATTATCTTTGGATTCACTTTTCAAGTACACATTATTTTTGTCACTAGTTCTAATGAAACTTATTCTCATTAGATATGAGTGGAGTCTTTCATACCATTCTTGGGGTGCTTGTTTGAAACCATACAGTGCCTTGTGAAGTTTACATACCATGTGTTTCTGACTTTTGTCAACAAATCCTTCTAGTTGGTCAATGTATACTTCTTCCAGTATTCCATTCAAAAATGAAAATTTTACATCCATTTGGGAAGCTTTGAAACCTTTGTGAGTAGTATATGTAAGTAAAATTCTCACACCTTCTAGTATAGTAATAGGACAAAATATCTCACCATAGTCAATGCCTTGTTCTTGAGTATATAATTTGCATACAAGTATAGCTTTATTTATGATCACTTCTCCATTTTCATTTAGTTTATTCTTGAAAATCCACTTTGTACCAATAAAATCCTTATCCTTAGGTCTTGGTACTAATGACCAGGTATTGTTCTTTTCAATCTGATCAATCTCTTATTTCATTAAATTAACCCAATCTTCATTTTCAAGTGCATCCTTGACTAGTCTAGGCTCAAATTCAAAAATAAAACATCTTTTGTCTCTCAACTTACTTATTTTCATGACTCATGCATTTTTGTCTGCAATAATTTGAGTCGGTGGATGGTTCTTTCTTGTAACACCCCATACTACAAACCAAATAAAAATAAACAACCACAAAAGAACCAATGAAATAAACCTGAACAACACAACAATTTTTTTTCTATAAACAAGGTACAACATAGAACCAAATTACATATCAACTGACATAATCATTTATTTAAATATCCAAGGTAATCAATTACATGAGAGTATATCATTATACTCAACATTTAATACAGACATACTAAAAGTTCCAGAATACATCTAATTGATCCTAGATATCCTAAGCACTGTTCTGATAACCAGTAACTAGGTAATAATCTATTTCCCATAAATCTTTATAGCAGTCAACCATTCCCCCAAAAACATAGTTTTCCTCATCTAGAATCCTGAAAACACCAAGATATAAAACAACCACAACAAACAGGGCTTAGTCAAATAGTCTAAGATAGTGGAATACCTCCAAAGCATCTGCACCATACAGGTTAAAACCTTAACAAAATAATCAGAACCATGCATATGAAAATAAACATATTCATCATTACAAGAAGAATTTCATTTCTAACAATAGAAATAAACTCGCAAAGAAAATGACAAGGTGATGATCCACTAGCTTTGGGTATCTACATAAGAATCAATGATCAATAACCAATAGGAAACTCAAAGAATTCATTATGCCAGCCTTATTCTTTCCAAGAAATAAGGTAAAACCATTCCCTAACTTCACCAACATGTGCAAGTAATCAGGGCAACATATTTTATCTTTTTAATTGAAACCCATAGCCCATGAATTATTAAATTATCACTTAGTAATTAACTGACAGATATTCTTTCGCCTTCAGGCTCTAGACAAAAGTCAGCTTCCCATACTAAGGATCACACTTGCATTATCTTAAAACACTTCATACTACCAAAATAGCTAACCATAGTAAAATCTGAATTACCAAATCAACTATTAATGTATACTTAACAACTGAATCCATAATACTGAAACAACCATTTAAAATTTCCACATACATCCATGAAACCACTTTCCAAAAACAGCCACAGCAAGTATCTTCTTTTCATCACTCAAAGAATAACTTAAGCAAAATTTAAAATACTATTCCTAGAAACTTAAACAAAATTAATATCCAATTCCAAATATCTAAATGCAATTTTAATAACAGAAAAATGGAAACATCCAATTCTATTGCCAATAATAATACCTAAGATTCAATTCCATTCTTCTGTCACATTCTAACTAACAGAGTTATTGTGAATCCATAGAAAGTTAACAATCAACTTTAATACAAAAGAATAATGCAGAATTACACATTAACTATATCATTACCGCCCATATAAAAATACACTTGATCAATTATGTTATCTCTGTAACCAAGTCACTTATGTACATACTTGTAGGCGTAAACACATATATGTACATATGTATATACACTCACGATACATGTATATACATATATACATATACATTCCTACAAATATATATATATATATATATATATATATATATATATATATATATATATATATATATATATATATATATATATGTATGTATGTATGCACATACTTATAGGCTCACACACATATATATGCATATGTATATACACTAATGGTACATGTACATACATAAATACATATATGTTCCTGTATATATATATATATATATATATATATATATATATATATATATATATATATATATATATATATATATATATATATATATATATATGTGTGTGTGTATATATATATATATATATATATATATATGTATATATATATATATATATATATATATATATATATATATATATATATATATATATATATATATATATATATATATATATATATATATATATATATATATATATATATATATATGTACCCTTGTATTAAAATAGAGTACAGAGCACTACATCAAAGTTGTAATACAATCAGAAAACATGAAATCATATATTCCAATCTAAATATGAATTATCAGTTACTGATACAACTCCAAAAATTCCACAGACAACAAATATACTACTACAGTAGCCATCAAATAGCCTTCAGACCAATGTCATAATTAATTCTACGAAGGTATAATGTGACAATAGAGATTTCCATAATAAACCCCACATCAACCGAGAATTCCATAGCACCAAGAAACAAAACCATGTTCTTTTCCCTGATACAGCATGATCATCCAAAGAACTTGATTCCTAATAAAACTTATCAACAGACCCAACAATCCTTATTAACAATAGCTGTAGAATCGAACCGGAACTTAATTAACTACATCTAGAACACAAAACTGTGAACATTCATATCAACCACTAACACCAGAGACCGATACATATATCATATGATGACCATCCTCCGCAAAACCTCATGGTAACCGAATCTCCATTTCTCGAGCCCAATACTATAAGCTATTTAGACAGAGAGAAGCATTCTACAGAATCTCTAACCACAACTTAACAAAGCTTCCCTATACCAACGCTCGACAAGACAAGAAATACAACATTCTAACAGTGGCATCACAATGAACATCCGTTGTGTTTACTAAACAAAATAAACTTCCAACTAAATAATATGAAACCAAGTACAGAATACGAATTCACTTAATATTCCAACATTTCCAAGAAAACTTCTCACCAAGGTTACACACCCATAATAACCTAGGAACCACAGAACCTGAGAACTATACCAAATAGAGAATGCAATAAAACCAGGATACTCAAAACCCAAATACCTGGCAACAAGACCAATATCAATACCAGAACAACTAATCCCGATCACAAAACAACATTCCCAAAGATCGGTAAACAAAACTAGTAGTAGAGAGACGACAACTTCACAGTCTTCACTCTCCATTGCTACTTCCTTACACAATCCATTGTCATTCCCACTACTAAGATCATGACAATTGACATGAACCAGTGAAACACACAAACCCACCAAACTTAGGAAACCTTACACTACCATACTCCTATAAATAGTATCACCTTTTCGGCAACTAAAAAAAACCATATTCTAAACAACTGAACCAAAAACACACACCGAAATACCAATTTATCAAATAGTGAACATAACACTGCAATGTGCAAAATCACACACATATTGAAAGACTTTTCTATAGTACACAATAACATTTTAATCACATTGCATAACCTGAATACAAACCATTTAAATGAATTTTATAACCAGATTCATAAAGAAAGCAAGAGTAGAGTTAGAGAATGCCCCTGCCTTTATAATAGAGTGGGGGTGTTCTGAACTTGAAGTTGAAGCCAAAGACCTCACTCCCAAGTGGTGAGCTACACCAAAACCAACTCCTTTCTCAGCAAAGCTAAACCCACCGAAAAAGACCAAGAACCAAGCAATGAAACTGAGCACCCCGTGACAGAGCTCATTTCATAAGCACCAAAACTGAATAGTGCTTCCAAAAGATAGCTCGAAAACTAGAAATAGAACCATGAAATACAAAATGGAGAATCCCCATTAATAATGCACAAGTAAACAACCATATTCCTCTCCAAACTGAACAAAATGACTCCATTTCCCCAACCTTTCTAGGTATCAAACCCATAACCACAACAGAGAAACAAAACCTTGCCAAAGCAAATGACTGACAGCGAACTGAAGTCATTCAATTCCCATAAACATGCCGCCACTGCATGAAAGCCCAAACTTATCTTTCACTGCCACCTTTACTTAACACAATGACAGCTGTTACTGTAGTACACCTACTTACTGAGAACTCCCATTTACCCATGCTTAGAGTAATTCACATGTGCAAATAACAACTAATTTCCCGCTTCACATTTGAACATAGCAAAACAAATATCTTGGCACAGTGAACTTATTATAACATAGCCATATTAATCCAAGTTCACGACACCATAGGGAGAATCTCAAAGCCATAACCAATGTTAAAAAAATTAACTAAACTTAACTTGCTAACCATAAAATAAAGAATGTTAGGATATTATTAATCCCCCTTCCATTTTAACACATATCTCCCACTAACTCATTCTAACATAATAGACTTATTTATATTCATTTAAATTTCAATTTTCACTTAACAATAGATGCTAACATAATAAAATCATTTATACACTAGCATTAATCATAGAATTAACCATATTTCCTTCACAAAAATAGACCAATATAACATCAAAATCCTCATAGATGAAAACTTAATTGCAGAATAAGAATTCCTCATCCTTCTTCCAAGTAACACAAATTTCCAAGTACCAAAGTCAACAAAGAAATGGATAATCAGAAAAGACAGTGTCTACAGATATTAAATTAAATCCAATGTCATAGTCTAACCAAAATTAACAATTAATAGCCAACTAAATATCCCTAATCTGTCTGAGATATAAATAGAAGTTAGCACAAAGTTGTAATCTACTTCTAACCAAAAGAGTCTGAACATATCAAATCCGAACCAAGACATAAATCCATCGTAGAAGAACTAAATAAAGATGCAGAATAAAAGAAAAAACCAAGCCAGAAGTAGATAAGGGCATGACACCCTCCGCCATGAACCTAGGCTTACTCCTGGAAGCCTATAAACAAGTGAGGATGTGCTACTTTCATTACCGTTTCATCTTCCCATGTAACAGATGTATCATCACTGAGATCCCATAACACTTTTACCTGCTCTACCTTGTGACCTCTGAGGTTTAGTTCTCATTGCTGGATAATCTGCATTGGTTCCAGCATCAATTGACCATCTACCACCTGTAAATCATTCCAATTTAGAATGTGAGCAATGTCAGGAATATACTTCCTCAATATAGATACATGGAATACATCATGGATCTGTGAAAGACTGGGAGGCAATGCAAGTCTGTAAGCAACTAGACCAACATGCTCCAAGATCTCAAATGGTCCCACAAACTATGGAGACAGTTTAGATCCCTTACCATACCTAATAGGACTCTTCTGAGGCCTAACTCAAAGAAATACCTTGTCTCCAACCTCAAACTAATGTTCAATCCTATGTTGATCAGCATACTTCTTATGCCTGTCTTGTGCTGTAGAAAGATGCTCTCTGACATATTTTACCTATTGCTCCAAGTCTTGAAGCATCTCAGGACCTAGAATAATTTTGTCCTCAAGATTATCCCAGCTCAAGGGTGTTCTACATGGTCTCCCATACAGAGCCTGAAAAGGAGCCATACCAATAGAGCTATGATAACCATTGTTGTATGCAAACTCAACAAGGTGAAGATACTCCTCCCACTTACTATGTCTGTCCATAACGTACATCCTAAACATGTCTTCTAATATCTGATTGATACACTCAGTCTGTCCGTTAGTCTCGGGATGATATACTGAACTGAAATTCAGTTGTGTACCCAATTCTCTCTGCATAGATCTCCAAAGTGAAGATGTAAAGATTGAATCCCTATCAGATATGATCTTCTTAGGAATTCCATGTAACTAGACAACTTGCTCCATATATATCCGTGCTATATATGCAGCATTGTAAGAAGACCTTACTGGAATGAAGTGAGCAACTTTTGGTTAACCGATCAACTACAACCATAATTACATCATGACGCCTGGCTGAAAGTGGTAAACCCACTATGAAGTCAATGGATATAGTATCCCATTTCCACTTTGGTACACTATGAGATTCCAACAAACCTACTGGATGTTGATGCTCTGCCTTCACTCTCTGACATTCCAAACACCTAGCCACAAAGTCTGCAATATCCCTCTTCATACTCGGCTAGTAATGGTACTGTCTGAGATCGGCATGCATCTTCTTCACACTAGGATGTGCTGAATAGGTCACCTTATGTGCTTCAATCATAACTAGATCCTGAAGATCCCCATTCTTTGGCACATAAACACTACCTTGGTACCTCATGAGTCCATCAGTGCTAATAGAGTAGCCCTTAAAGCAACCCTCTAATAGACTGCCACTGTCAATCACTACTTTGACATCTAAGAACCAAGGATCTGAAGACAAGTTCTAAAGTATTCTATCCTTAAGATCCACTGTGAGGGTTAAAGAAGAAAGTTCATGACGTCTTCTACTAAGTGCATCAGCCACTTTGTTTTCCTTACCCTGCATGTACTTCACTTCAAAGTTGTATTCACACAGAAACTCCATCCATCTGCGCTGATGAGCATTAAGATTAGGTTGTGTGAATAAATACTGAAGACTTCTATGATCTGTATGCAACTCAAAATGTTGACCCAATAAGAAATGTCTCCATTTGGTCAATGCATGCATTACAGCTGCAAGCTCCAAATCATGTGTAGGATAGTTGACTTCATGATTCTTTAATTTCCTAGATTCGTAAGCAATGACTCTACCATCCTGCATCAACACTACTCCTATTCCATCTAATGAAGCATCTGTACAAACAACAAATGCCTTAGGTGGATCAGGTACTGCTAACACTGGAGCACTATTTAAGCATTCCTTGAGATGCTAAAATGCTACTTCACACTCCTCTATCCAAATGAAGTGCTTTCCCTTTCTCTAAAGTGATGTGATGGGATGAGCTATTCGAGAGAAATTAGATACAAATCTTCTATAGTAGCTAGCTAATCCCATGAAGCTTCACACTTCCGAGACATTGGTAGGCACTGGCCACTCAACAATCACCCTAATCTTGGCCGGATCCACAGCTATACCCTCTCCTATGATAATATGACCAAGATAGCAAATGTCAGTTTTGAAAAACTCACACTTTTCATGATTGGCAAAAAGCTGGTTCCTGTGAAGACATTCAAAAACTAGTCTCAAATGCTACTCATGCTCTTCAAAGGAATCTGAATACACAAGGATGTCATCTAGAAATACCATGACAAACTTGTCAAGGAAAGCCCTGAATACACCATGCATTAGGCTCATGAAAACTGATGGTGCATTTGTTAGTCCAAAAGGTACTACTATGAATTCATAATGCTCGTATCTAGTATGAAAAGCTATCTTGTGGATATCAGCTTCTTGAATCCTTAGTTGATGGTATCCAGATTTGAGGTCAATTTTGGAAAACACCTTAGCACCCTTCACTTGATCAAACAAGTCATCGATGCAAGGCAAAGGATATCTATTTCTGATGGTCACTTTATTCAGTTGCCTGAAGTCTATGCACAGCCTTAGAGAACCATCCTTCTTTTTGACAAAGATGACAGGTGCTCCCCAAGGTGAGACACTAGGTCTAATGAGCCCTTTTTCCAGTAATTCCTCAAGTTGAACCTTCAGTTCCACTAACTCTTGAGTGGTCATATGGTATGGAGTCTTAGAAATAGGTTCAATACCAGGCAAAAGATCAATCCTGAAATCTATTTCTCTTTTAGGAGGGATTCTCAAAATCTCAATAACAAAGGTATCTAAAAACTCCTTCAAAACTAGATGATCCGAGTTGGTACTAGAAGAAATTGGTTCATCAAAATCATTGATAGAAATAGAAAATAGTTTGCATCCCATATGCAAGCACTTCTTGAGTTGTTTAGCAGAAACGGTCCTAACTGAAATAGGTCTCTTAATACCTAAAATGTACTTGGCTATTCCAAAATCATCAATACATCTGGTGATCTTTTCTCTACAATCAATGATAGCTGAATGCTAGTCCAGCCAATCCATTCCAAGAATAACATCATATGAACCCAAAGGAATAACTCTAAGGCTAACTGAAGTAGTAAAAGCCTTAAGTCGAATCTTACAATCTACTACCACTAACCCTATTTCTACCTTAGATCCTAATGCCAACTCAACTTGCCATGCCCACTCAGCTTTATTCACAGGAATTCCACATTGTTTAACCAAATTTGAAGAAATAAATGAGTCGGTGGCCCCGGAATCGAACAAAATGGAAATTTTCTTACCTTGGCAATTACCTTTTGTTTCGATTACAGTATTCTGATGATTAGACTGCCTTTGATCTATGGTAGTGAAAATACGGTGATTCCTTCCAGAATCACCTACAGTGGCTTAAGAATTTGCTGCCCTAGATCTGCCTTGGTTGTTGCCATGAAGGGGACAATTCCACTGAAAATGACCCAACTGCCCATAGTGGTAACATTCCGCTCCTCTCTTGATACTCTTTTGCTGCACTGAATTTGCTGGAGGAGATACATTGCTCTGCTATCCACTTTGTGAAGAAAAAAATGATTTGGGCTACTCAGGTACTTTGAAACTCTTGTTGGACTTAGAGAACTTTCCAAACTTCCTTTTCATGAACTTGCCACTAGAACCACCTAAACCTGCCCTTGAATTGCCTTGAGAAAATCTCTGGTTCTTGCTACTATTCTGAACAAGAGGATTTACTGCACTCTTGATCGCACCTCCACTAAAACCTGACTTCATCTCAGTCAATTTGG
Organism: Chamaecyparis obtusa; assembly: GCA_027943335.1. Lineage (NCBI taxonomy): Eukaryota > Viridiplantae > Streptophyta > Pinopsida > Cupressales > Cupressaceae > Chamaecyparis > Chamaecyparis obtusa. Next base: position 3,043,240 of record BSBK01000938.1, read on the forward strand.
CTTGATTAGAGGCTTCTTGAATAGTTTTAGGCTTGAAAGTATGCACTTCTTCTCCAATTTTAGGATTTAATCCCCTAATAAAATGTTGTACTAATGGATTTTCATGTTCTGCCCAACCGAAGTACTTCTTCAACTTAAAGAATCTCCTCTCATACATATCCACCGTAGCATTACCCTGAGAGATATTGAAAAATTCCTCAGATCTAGCCTACTGCCAGTATTCTGACATGAACCTCTCACAAAACCTTTCAACGAACAATTCCCAAGTGACTTGAGAAATGTTGACTACAAGATGCTCAAGTTCCATGTTCCACCATATGGAAGCAAAGGATTTGAGCTGCATAATAGTCCAGAGAACTCTAACATTACTCTGATAATCATGGAGGATAAAAAATCTTTTGATGTTTAGCAACCATGCTTCAGCAGTGGTACCTTCCTCGGTTCCATAAAAGATAGGTCCTTTAAACTTAGAAAGGTCCTTCAAATGAGCCCTTGCAATAGGATTCTTAGTAACAGCCAGGTTTGCATTAGGAACTTGAACCACATTAGCATTTGTATTCACTCCCCCATCGAGAGCATTGTTCCTAGCTTCAATATCATCAAGTCTATCAAGTATCTGTTGGAGAACTTCGGCCTGGGGTTCTATCTGATCACCTTGATCAGCTCCAAACCCATCTTGGTGATCTTTCCCTCTACCCTAGCCACATCCTGGACGTCTGCCCCTACCTCTGCAAACTCCAACATCAACTGGATCACCGCGCCCATGGGCACCTCTTGTGACAGGAGGCATGCTCAAGACCTTAAATGATAAAAGAGAAAGAAAATCATTAACGGAAGCAAAGAGATATAACCCCTTTTCTAAACCCTGAGCCCCTAGTGTTCAAACCAAGGCTTTGATACCAATGTAACACCCCATACTACAAACCAAATAAAAATAAACAACCACAAAAGAACCAATGAAATAAAATTGAACAACACAACAATTTTTTTTTTATAAACAAGGTACAAAATAGAACCGAATTACATATCAACTGACATAATCAGTTATTTAAATATCTAAGGTAATCAATTATATGAGAGTATATCATTATACTCAACATTTAATACAAACATACTAAAAGTTCCATAATACATCTAATTGATCCTAGATATCCTAAGCACTGTTCTGATAACCAGTAACTAGGTAATAATCTGTTTCCCATAAATCTTTACAGTAGTCAACCATTCCCCCAAAAACATAGTTTTCCTCATCTAGAATCTTGAAAACACCAAGATATAAAACAAACACAACAAACAGGGCTTAGTCAAATAGTCTAAGATAGTGGAATACCTCCAAAGCATCTGCACCATACAAGTTAAAACCTTAACAAAATAATCTAAACCATGCATATGAAAATAGACATATTCATCATTACAAGAAGAATTTCATTTCTAACAATAGGAATAAACTCGCAAAGAAAATGACAAGGTGATGATCCACTAGCTTTGGGTATCTACATAAGAATCAACGATCAGTAAGCAATAGGAAACTCGAAGAATTCATTATACTAGCCTTATTCTTTCCAAGTAATAAGTGAAAACCATTCCCTTACTTCACCAACATGTGCAAGTAATCAGGGCAACATATTTTATCTTTTTAATTAAAACCCATAGCCCATGAATTATTAAATTATCACTTAGTAATTAATTGATAGATATTCTTTCACCTTTAGGCTCTAGACAAAAGTAAGCTTCCCATACTAAGGATCACACTTGCATTATCTTAAAACACTTCATACTACCAAAATAGATAACCATAGTAAAATCTGAATTACCAAATCAACTATTAATGTATACTTAACAACTGAATCCATAATACTGAAACAACCATTTAAAATTTCCACATACATCCATGAAACCACTTTCCAAAAACAGCCACAGCAAGCATCTTCTTTTCATCACTCAAAGAATATCTTAAGCAAAATTTCCAATGCTATTCCTAGAAACTTAAACAAAATTACTATCCAATTCCAAATATCTAATTGCAATTTTAATAACAGAAAAATGGAAACATCCAATTCTATTGCCAATAATAATACCTAAGATTCAATTCCATTCTTTTGTCACATTCTAACTAACAGAGTTATTGTCAATCCATAGAAAGTTAACAATCAGCTTTAATACCAAAGAATAATGTAGAATTACACATTAACTACATCATTACCACTCGTATAAAAATACACTTGATCAATTTTGTTATCTTTGTTACCAAGTCACTTATGTACATACTTGTAGGCGTAAATACATATATGTACATATGTATATACAGTCACGATACATGTATATACATATATACATATACATTCCTACAAATATATATATATATATATGTATGTACATACTTATAGGCTCACACACATATATATGCATATGTATATACACTCACGGTACGTGTACATACATATATACATATATGTTCCTATAAGTATATAAATATATATATATATATATATATATATATATATATATATATATATATATATATATATATATATATATATATATGTACCCTTGTATTAAAACAGAGTATAGAGCACTACATCAAAGTTTTAATACAATCAGAAAACATGAAATCATATATTCCAATCTAAATATGAATTATCAGTTACTGATACAACTCCAAAAATTCCACAAAGAGCAAATATACTGCAACAGTAGCCATCAAATAGCCTTCAGACCAATGTCATAATTAAATCTATGAAGGTATAATGTGACAACAAAGATTTCCATAATAAACCCCACATCAACCGAGAATTCCATAGCACCAAGAAACAAAACCATGTTCTTTTCCCTGCTATAGCATGATCATCCAAAAGAACTTGATGCCTAATAAAACTTATCAATAGACCCAACAATCCTTATTAACAATAGCTATAGAATAGAACCGGAACTTAATTACCTACATCTAGAACACAAAACTATGAACATTCATATCAACCACTAACACCAGAGACCGATACATATATCATATGATGACCATCCTCTGCAAAACCTCATGGTAATTGAATCTCCATTTCTTGAGCCCAATACTACAAGCTATTTAGACAGAGAGAAGCATTCTATAGAATCTCTAACCACAACTTAAAAAAGCTTCCCTATACCAACGCTCGACAAGACAAGAAATACAACATTCTAATAGTGGCATCACAATGAACATCCGCTATGTTTACTAAACAAAATAAACTTCCAACTAAATAATATGAAACCGGGTATAAAATATGAATTCACTTAATATTCCAACATTGCCAAGAAAACTTCTCACCAAGGTTACACACCCATAATAACCTAGGAACCATAGAACCTGAGAACTATACCAAATAGAGAATGCAATAAAACCAGGATACTCAAAACCCAAATACCTGGCGATAAGACCAATATCAATACCAGAACATCTAATCTCGATCACAAAAAAACATTCCCAAAGCTCAGTAAACAAAACTGGTAGTAGAGAGATGACAACTTCACAGTCTTCACTCTCCATTGCTACTTCCTTACACAATCCATTGTCATTCCCACTACTAAGATCATGACAACTAACATGAACCAGTGAAACACACAAACCCCCCAAACTTAGGAAACCTTATGCTACCATACTCCTATAAATAGTATCACCATTTTGGCAACTCAAAAAAAACCATATTCTAAACAACTGAACCAAAAACACACACCGAAATACCAATTTATCAAATAGTGAACATAACACTGCAATGTGAAAAATCACACACATATTGAAAGACTTTTCTATAGTACACAATAACATTTTAATCACATTTCATAACCTGAATATAAACCATTTAAATGAATTTTATAACCAGATTCATAAAGAAAGCAAGAGTAGAGTTAGAGAATGCCCTTTCCTTTATAATAGAGTGGGGGTGTTCTGAACTCAAAGTTGAAGCCAAAGACCACGCTCCCAACTGGCGAGCTACACCAAAACCAACTCCTTGCTCAGCAAAGCTAAACCCACTGAAAAAGACCAAGAACCAAGCAATGAAACTGAGCACCCCGTGACAGAGCTCATTTCATAAGAACCAAAATCGAATAGTGCTTCCAAAAGATAGCTCGAAAACCAGAAATAGAACCATGAAATGCAAAATGGAGAATCTCGATTAATAATGCACAAGTAAACAACCATATTCCTCTCCAAAGTGAACAGAATGACTCCATTTCCGCAACCTTTCCAGGTATCAAACCCATAACCACAATAGAGAAACAAAACCTTGCCAAAGCAAATGACCGACAGTGAACTGAAGTCATTCAATTCCCATAAACATGCCGTAGCTGCATTAAAGCCCAAACTTATCTTTCACTGCCACCTTTACTTAACACAGTGATAGCTATTACTGCAGTACACCTACTTACCGAGAACTCCCATTTACCCATGCTCAGAGTAATTCACATGTGCAAATAACAAATAATTTCCCGCTTCACATTTGAACATAGCAAAACAAATATCTTGGCACAGTGAACTTATTATAACATAGCCATATTAATCCAAGTTCACGACACCATAGGGAGAATCTCAAAGCCATAACCAATGTTAAAACAATTAACTAAACTTAACTTGCTAACCATAAAACAAAGAATGTTAGGATATTATTAATCCCCCTTCCATTTTAACACATATCTCCCACTAACTCATTCTAACATAATAGACTTATTTATATTCATTTAAATTTCAATTTTCACTTAACAATAGATGCTAACATAATAAAATCATTTATACACTAGCATTAATCATAGAATTAACCATATTTCCTTCACAAAAATAGACCAATATAACATCAAAATCCTCATAGATGAAAACTTAATTGCAGAATAAGAATTCCTCATCCTTCTTCCAAGTAACACAAATTGCCAAGTACCAAAGTCAACAGAGAAATGGATAATTCAGAAAAGACAGTGTCTGCAGTTATTAAATTAAATCCAATGTCATAGTCTAACCAAAATTAACAATTAATAGCCAACTAAATATCCCTAATCTTTCTGAGATATAAATTGAAGTTAGCACAAAGTTATAATCTACTTCTAACCAAAAGAGTCTGAACATATCAAATCCAAACCAAGACATAAATCCATCCTAGAAGAACTAAATAAAGATGTAGAATAAAAGAAAAAAACCAAGCCAGAAGCAGATTGGGGCATGACATTTCTCACATACTTTTCTAGCTTTGTCTCGGTTCTCTATTCTTCATCATTTTCATCTCTTAGTGGGGGCTCAATTAGTTCCTCAATTTCTTCTTGCAGCTCAGGTACAGTACTAGAAAATTCTTCCTATACATATACAAATATTTATAATCTTTTGGTTCCTTTTTCCTATCTTCTTCATTTCTTTCTGCAAACTCATCAATCCTTACATTTTCACTTTCCACAATTTTCTTAGTAGCCTTATTCAGACATTTATAAGCTTTTCTCTTTGTGGAGTATCCTAAGAATATACCTTCATCTGCTTTAGAATCAAACTTACCATTCCTAGTATATTTTAAAATGTAACACCTACTTTCAAAAAATTTCAAGTAGCTAACATTAGGTGTATGCCCATACCAGAGCTCATAAGGAGTTTTATTTGTACCTTTCAAAAATTTTACTTGGTTGAGGGTGTAAACAATAGTACTAATGGCTTCTCTCTAGAATTTTTGTGCAACCTCCTCAATCAAAAATGTTCTAGCACAATCAACTATTGATATGTTCCTTCTTTCAGCTATTCCATTTTGTTGTGGAGTTCTCAACTGCAGAGACTTGTCTTTTGATTCCATTTTCATTGCAGAAGATAGTAAATTCATTAGAGATAAATTCACCTCCTCTATCTAATCTTAAATACTTCAGTTTCTTACATGTTTCCTTCTCAATTCTTTCCTTATACCATTTAAATATTTTAAATGCATCAAAATTTTCTTTTAAGAATATTATAGACATCATCCTTGAGTAGTCATCAACAAATAGAATGAAATATCGATCACCATAGTAACTTTACTCTCATAGGGTCATAGAGATTAGTATGAACTAATTCCAATATACCATTAGATGAGTAATAATTTCTTGAAAAACTTGATTTAGTCATCTTACCGATCTGACATTCCTTACACATAACTTTATCAGGCTTTCTTAATCTTGGTAGACCTCTAAGTTTATTTTTTTTACTAACCTTGATCAAGTTATCAAAATCTACATGATAGAGTCTTTTATGCCATAACCAAGAATCTTTATTTATTTCAAATAGACACACATTTTCATTAGAATTTAGATAAAATAATTTACCTTTAGATTGTTCATCAGCTCCAATCAAATCTCTAGCAACATCATAGATCTTCACTTTTCTGTTCTGAAACTCCAGATGGTGACCAGTGTTATTCAATTGTGTGACACTCAATTTTTTTTATTTTAGTCCTTGAACCAAATAGGAATTATCACATTTAATCTTTTCATTCATAATGATGGATCCTTTTCCTTTCACAAAACATGGAGCATCATTTCCAAATTTAAAAAATCCTCCATCATATTCTACTAAGTTCTCAAACTTATCAATGTCACTAGTCATGTGATGTGAACAACAACTATCAATAATCCATGGGTCATTTTTATTTACTTGATAAATAAGGGATTTTTCATCTTCATACCTATATTCTTCCAATTCATCCTTCATAGCAACATAATCTACTTCCTCACATTCTTTTGTGTCATCAGATTCATCATCAGTTATTTCTTCCTTAGCTAGGTAGCATGATTTCTTTCCTTTGTCCTTGAAGTCTCTAAACTTTCAATATCGGTTCTCCTTCTTGTCTTTCTTATCATTCATGTCATTATTAGGACACCTAGATGCAATATGACCAATCTTTTTGTAATTAAAACATTTTAGAGGCACTTTACCTTTATACTTTCCTTTTCCTCTTAGTAGCCTCTTTTCTTGTAGTGCTTCTAGTTCTTCTTGTTCTTTCTCTTTGGTTAATATACTTTCATATTCACTTCAACTTGGACTATGGTGATTATCTCTTTCTCTTCTTGAACTTCCAATTCTTAAAGATGATTTGAAAGTTGTTTCTATCTTCAGTAAACTATTATCAAAATTACTACATTCAAATGCAATCATCTTACCAATCAAAGTATCAAGAGTAATAATATTATTAGGTATGGATCTCAGTTCCTGAATAGTAGAGACTCGAAAAAAATACTTGGGTGAAAGAGTTCTGAAAAAATTTCTTACCACTTCTTCTCCAGTTAATGTTCCACTAGCACCTTTGATAGCACTTACAACTTCCTTAATTCTAAAACTATATTGTGCAATGTTTTCTTCTTCTTTCATTCTCATCTCATCAAATTTTCCTCTGATATTGTTAACCTTTTCTATTTATACATTTGGATCACCTCCATAAACAAGTGAAAGTTTATCCAACATCTCTTTTGTTGTAATACAGTCCTTTATGTCATTGAACTCAACATTAGTCAAGGAAGAAGCAATTTCAATCATTGTCAAGTTGTGTTCCTACTTTTCTCTCATCTGATCAAGTTCCATGGGTCCAAGAAGTGGTGGCGTGTATTCATTATCCAAATGGTTGAGTGTAGAATCTCCAACTCTAGATAGGTATAACCTCATATTGCTTTTTCATGTAGAGAAACACTCCTTGTTTAGATTGGGTACTTCTCTCCTATAGATCTTTAGATCTTTTAATTAAGTCTTCTAAACTTTTACTTCTAGGCACCAATTTATTTGATGCCGATTGTTGGATAACTAAGAGAAATAGGTGAACTAGTTATCGTAGGTCCCTTAATAATTTTCAACCTTAAATCTTCTCAGTAGATAATCTATGCAATCATATTTAAAAATTTAACCAGCCATAATAGTATTTATCAAAATATTAGTAAATAGCATGCAAAACATTCAATCACACAATAACACCAGTATTTAACATGGAAACCTAATTAGGGTAAAAACTATTTCTAAAATTATCACCCACAAAATAATTCACTCTTCTGAAGTGAGCTCAGTTAAAAGATAATCATGTTAAAGATTACAAAAACATTTTCTAGATGTGACCCTGTTAGGGGATTTTCACCAAAGATGGACTAGATATGTCACCCTATAATGAGTGGCCTTATTAGAGGACTTTAGAACATTTTTTAGAATGCCACCTTACAAAGGATTTAGAAATTAGGAGTGTTAAGTCCACTCGATTAAGATATTTTATGCTATAATGGTTAGAAAGTATCAGTGAAATTATTTGATAAAATATGTAACTATCTTTGCCTGTTTAGATTTCCTTTATACTCATTTGTCCTCTTCAAACTCTTCCTTTCTGGCTGGTCAATACAAACACTTCATCTCATCACTTTTCTTTACTTCATTCACACATTCCTTCAACTATGGTCTTCTCGTTGTACCCTTATTTTCAATTTGTCTATCTTCTCTAAATATCAATAGTTTAGCAACAACAACAGTATCAACATCAACAACATGATCATTGTGATCATTCTTTATATAGATATTTTTTCCACTTAATCCTATCACCACTTAATCTCATCCATTCAATCAAATCAGTAGCTTAGTAAAATATTTTATGATTCGTGCGAACTATATCTTCACCTTGGAACTTGAAATTTTCTTGGATCTCAAACCAATAACTAAATCTTCACCATTTATCTATACCTAATAATTTTGATCCATTGATTTCATTAACTGACTTTGTTCCTTCCTTAGAATCTTCTAGATCAATCCAAATCTTCCCACGATGTCATTGTTTACTTGATTCCTTGATTAACGAACCAACTTCATCTACTCGGTTAAGTCTTTCTACTCGGTTAATATTCACTTGGTTAACTGTGACTAACCAATATCTTTACTTACCAACAACTGTTTCCAGCTCGATAAAACACATAGTTTCCTTGTCTTTTCACTTTGTAACTTCAATCCTTTATTACCAAGAAACATAATTGACTTGTGAATCATTATAAAACTTTATTAAATCATGTAAGACAATCAAATCAATATTACCTTGTCACAGACCGATTCAACAATTTCCCAATTAAGCTCACATATTTGACATCACTTCTTTATTTCATCTTCTATCTTTACCAATCATTTCTTTTCTCAACATCACATATTTCAGATTGATATGGAAACTTGAAATCAATAAGTCAATAGGCTTGACATCAATGACAACATAACAATTGATCCAATCCTTCTACATACTTTTCATTGCTCGATTGACCTTGTTCATTCTTAGCATCACAATTTCAGTTGAATAACAATCTTATCAGTGTAGCAATATCATGAGTTGGGGTAACATTATTATCTTATGCAGGTTTATTTTTAGAAGTTTATTGAAATTATCAATATTTTTAAATTCTTGAATCTCTGGGTCTAGGTGTTGCTTGAATCAACATTGAGGGCCACCTTAACAAGAGTCCAGAGAAGAAATAGAGGCACTAGACATTATTTGTTGTTCTTTGATATTCGTATAATTAGTTTTTTATTATGATAAAAAAAAATTTGTTCTTCTGTAGGGTTTGTTCTTAGTAATTTATTTGATTAATTTCATTTTTAGTAACTCTTCTCTTAGTCTTGTATATTTTCCCCTATGACAAGATGATTTTTTAAAAAATATACATTCTAAATAATAAAATTAATACATATTTTGAAATTCATATATATATATATATATATATATATATATATATATATATATATATATATATATATATATATATATATATATATATATATATATATATATATATATATATATATATATATATATATATATATATATATATATATATATATATATATATATATATATATATATATATATATATATATAAACATTTTTAAGTAGATATTTTAAAAATATTTAACCTATGTAATAATTAGCTAATATGATATTATAGGTTGTAAAGTCACTAGGATTTCATCATGTCTCATACTAGGAAATCTATTTCCATTGCCAAAAAATCTATTGTCATTGTCAGGAAAAGTGTACAATGCATGTGGAGGTTGAGAAATATGCAATCAAGTATTAATTTTATCACTTGTTTTCATGCTTGAGAGTTGGATCTTCTATGTCGCTATTAAATTGTCAATTATGTTGATTAGGGAATGGATTTATTGTGGACATTCTAAAGGAATTGTAATAAAATTGGATCTTCATCTCATTCTTCATAAACATTTGTCAAAAAATTATCATTTCTATGGATATATAGAAGTTACATTCATATTTTAGTTAGTTTTCCTATAAAACCATTTCTATTAGAATAATTTCAATAAATTGTTATCCCTTTTGAATTGATAGAAATGAGTAGATGTAGGACCCTAGTCCTTTATTTTAGATCCACTCCATATATTATTGTTTTAAAATCTAGGTATTATTTAACTAGTCATATGTGTTACCATTATGTTGCCTCTTTTGGTGGGACGTGCTCTTCTCTAAGAACTTCATTGTTTCCATAGAGAGGTAGTTTCATTATCTATTAGTATTTAAACATTATTAAAAATTAGATAAATTTTTTTATTATACTAAAGACATCCTAAATATGTTTTGGCATTGGGTGATGATACTACTAAGCAAACTATATTAAATGTAAACAATAGATGCCATTAAATGTAGTGGGAATTACACTTGAAATCACCACCTTAGATCTCTCTTTAAAAACAACATGCAAGAAGAAAACCAAAGAAACATCAGAACCCTCAATTTCTATTTTTTTGAGCTGCAAGAATAATCAATTGAGCATTACAGTTTCTAACTTGAAGGCACTTGAATATTGACTAGGCTTTTGCACTTTCTATTTGAGGTTTTTAAAATTGATGTTCTATAGTGTTTTTTATCTTTCTACATTTTCTCCCTTTCCTTCATTCAAATTATGTGATCTTAGAGTATCCCATCTTGGTAAGAGAATTCCCCCCATTATAATAAGAAAAAATGAATTTCTCATTTCAATCCTATCTAAAGTAAAATTTTCTATGCCACTTAGAATTCCTCATTGACCAACCCTATGTGAATTATTAATTTTTTATAATACACACACTTTGATTATTCAACCCAATATGGATGATGCATTTTGTAATGATATATGCAATTTCACCACTCAACCTAATTTGCAATCCTATGTTAAATATTTTTCATGTTATGGGACAATAAGTGATAGAGTAATAGTTTATATTAGATTTATCTCTTATATAATATTCATGTTATCAATATTTACTTTCTATGGCCATAAATTTTAAGATTTCCAATCTATTCAAATATTAGTGCATATTTGTGCATACTCCCCAAAAAGAAGAAAAAACTTTGCATTGAATGATTAAATATTATTTCACCATATGCAATGGTAAAAATATCATGTTACATGCTTTTTTCCCTCAATTTTCTTTGAGTTTGAATAAAAGTGCCACCATTTTCAGTACAAAGGAAAGTCACATCATTTCAAGTGAGGTTTAACACATTTTGAGGTAGAATCAAAAGTCCCCAACCCTCAATCTTCTTTGTTGACACTCTTCAATTTGCAATGTGCCCATAATCTTTGCATTGCTTTACCATAAACCCAAATCCATGATTTCATATTATTTGTAAATTTTTTATTTTTAATACTGTTGGATGTTGTTGTAATTGGTTACTAATGTTTTTTTCATTCATTTTTTGTCACTGATGTCAACATATGTTTATATAAAGAGAATAGAATACTTATTATAGTGTCCAAATATTGTACGATTGATTCACAATGAGCGAACATAGCTTTGTGTATAGGGATGTGTTGTGATCTTATATCTAAGATCGTATGCTGTAATATTTAATATTGGTTGAGTAATAGAATATTTGGTGAAGACTAGTTTCTGGACTATGGCAGTAGAATTTGACAGAGTTAGTCTCTTTGTTTTGAGTGTATCTTACAAGCGATATGGATTTAGTGTATGTGAGCTTAAGGGATGTCAGATAACGTATTGAGGAATGTTCTTTGATCTTAGAAAGTTGTGGGAAGCATGATGATGTCAGTTGTGGTGTGTGTTCTAGAGGAGACTTATTTGGGGCCGATTTCAGACTTGTAGCATGTATTATGGATAGCGAGAGTGGATTACAGATGTTTGACCTTAATTGTTGAAGTGTAATTGTTGTATACTTGTTATAGATATCGTAAGTATCTTAGAAAGGGTTTATGTAATTGTTAGAAATAGGGAATACTAAGAGGGGGGGGTAAATCAGTATTCTACAAACTTTATCTTTTGCCCAAATATGGATATAATAGATTATCTTCACACATGCATAACATAAGAAACTAAATAACATGCATAGTAATAACATCAAAGAACTCATAACACATTGTTTGTTCTCGAGGAAACCCTGGCCAAGGCAAAACCCTGGTGGGGAGGGTACCCACAAAGATTCACTAATAAAAAGTATCTTGTTAAGGATATTGACCTTATTAGGAGTCTATTACAAGAATATAGTGTATCAGTCCTGGTTAAGGGACTATAGGCCTCGTTAGAAGCCTCAACCTTGTTAGGAGTTGTCAATACAAAATCTGATTACTAGATTAGCCCACTGCCCAAACAAGTAATATACAATGTATAAAAAATAGGTCAAGGTACATAACCTTTTTCTACTTGTATCAATATTCATTTGCTAGTATTATCTTCACATCATCACCATTACATTTCTTCACAATTACATTTATTACATCACTTTTTCCTTCGCTTCATGTATATTTCTTTTCAATTACAATTGCATATATATACAAGTTATTAAGGCTAATAAATTTACATGGTAGGATTTCATATATCATTATCTAAGAGTTAACATCTAGGATGTCATCCCTTTATATTGTTAAGTCATTATTTTGATAAACAAAATAATCCCTTAACTCTTTACCAATTCTGCCTTCATATTCTATCCTGTTGGCTTCACACTGTCTTTGATAAAACTGTCATAACTAATTTTGTACATGTCATACTAACTTTCACTCTAAGATGGGTCATCATTAGCCATCATAAAGTCTATTTTCAAGTGTGCAAGCACTGAAATCACTCCAGTCAATGTCGCAAGCAAAAACTATGTCCTAGTACACTGTGAAAACATTGTCTCACACTTAAACAAATTTGTGATGCGCTGTACTATACTTGCTCTCTAACTTGTGTGATCTTCATGAGGATCATATGTTTCCATAATGACAACATCTATGTACTCACTTCAGCCAAATTGCCAACAATCTCCCCCTTTGTCATTGGTGGCAACATATGAGAAAATTGGCTAAGTGTACAATAGCAAAATTTCAAAATTGTCTCAAAATTGGCCATAGTATAAGATATATACTATCCTTATATCTCCTCAAAAATAATTATTATATACTGCAATACTCTCCCTAAGAGTATACATAATACTATCAATCTTTTGCTGTGTATAATTCTCAATTTTTTTTATATCTCTCCCCCTTTGACAACAATGACAAAATAAAGTAGGGAGGCTAACAAAATTGTAACACAAAAGATTATACCTTAAATGTCTTATTGCAAAGCTGGTAGGCTTGCAACACAATCTGCAAAATCAACTTTTATAGCTTCTAACTCTTTTTCCCATGACTTCTTGATGGAATCTGCCACATTAAGTAGTGTGCTCAATCCATAAGCTACAATTTGACATGCTTGGAGGGTCTCAAAGTTGAATTTCTGAAATGATATCCTAGCTATAAGATTCTTCCAGCTGCTCTTCAATAACACTTATCTTCATGGAAGTATGTTCTCTTAGAAGAGTGAGTCTCCCCATTTTTGTATTTCTCTCATCTTGCAAAATTATTATTTCATCATACAGCTTCCAAACTTTCTTCTCAACATGACTAATCTTCACATTAGGATTAGAAAGAAGGTTTGATTCATTCTGAATCTCTGCTTCTTTCAACTTGATTTTCTTTTCTTCTTCTACTGCCAAAATCTCTGGTGTTGTACACTATATGTACAAAGACTTTCCTATTCCCAAATGTCTCCTCAAATCCTTGATATAGATATCAATACTATTGACATCATCTCTAATATTTTGACTGATACTCAAAAGCATTCCAACCTCATAGTCTGCTTGTACCTTTACCTTTGCAATCTCAGATAAATTTGTAAACTCATCATCAAAGGTTCTCATTAGTTTCTTTTCTTTCTCCAGAGGGTCTACATCTGTAATCTATGTGGTTACAACTCCTTGTAACTTTTTAGTTAAGTCCTTCAGACAACCTTCAAGATTCTTTACCTTCTTGTTTTTACCAATAATTTTATTTAGGGAAGTGATCAATTCTAACTGATCATCATCATCAACTTCCTTTCCTAAATCTTCAAATAAAGATCCAATTTCTTTCTTCTTTTCAGTCTTAGGAGTAAGACTGATGTCTTCTTTTGTAGGAAGGGTTACTTCTACCTCAGTTTCTTTAGGTTCTTCAGTCATAGATTGAGTTTGTTCTACTTGTTCAGTTCTATCTGGTTCATCAAGAGCTGAATTGTCAACAATGTTCTCTAAGTTTTGAAATACATTTTCTTCAGTGTCCAAAGTAATCTTTGTACCTTCAACATTCATAGATTCTTCTTCAATATTTATAGCAAGTGGAGAGGGAATATCCTCCTGTTCTGCTTCTTTCTCTTGCTCTGGTGCAACTAAAGTCTCTCCAACAATTTCTGCCATAACTTTAATTATTGCTTGTTCTATTTCTATTCTCACTTGCTCATACTGTCATGCCATGATCTGAATGGTTCTCCTCTTAGTCCTCAAAAGAGTGCCAAGGGGCTTCAAAATATATTCAAGATGCTCATCATCTTTCACAACACATAGTTTCTTCACAATATTTTCTCTTATAGTTTTATCTTCTTCTTGTGCTCTGATTTTCCTGTTAACAAGCTTCTTGAATAGGTCATCCGGAATCTTGCCCTGAATAGTATCAAACTTCTTGTTAGCCAAAATCATGTACTTAACAATAGAATTTTCAAGATTCAATCTCTCAGAATAGTCATAAAGGTCATAGTACTTATTCATCTTAGTAAAGTCTCCATCTTGTATGATTTCTTCATTCACTCTCTCAATTATGGGTTTCCATGCTTTCTTCTTCACAGTAGTGTCATCATCTTTAATTACTACAATTTTCCTAGGGAATGGTGGCACCAAAAATTTTTGCCTCTTACCAGGTCTTGTAGAAGTTTCCTTCACTCTCTTGCTAGGTGTGGAAGAAGAGGATCTAGTTGATTTCCTTGTTTCTTGTTCTTCCTTAGTTTCCTCAACTTTCACCTTTACTTGTGTAGGTTCATGCTCAACTGCACTTGATGACAAGGGAGGTACAAACAAGATTTCTTTTTGCTCAATACCTCTGATTGCTACTGCTATCTTCTTTGCAATATCAAACTCATGCTCTGTCATGCCAGAATCCTTTAATATTTTCTTTATAGTTTTGTCCACTCTCTTCTTAGACTGCTTTTCTTTCATTATAGCTTTAGCAAGGTTGAATTTTTCTTCAAATGTTCCAAATCTCTTGCACTAGGTGTCCAACTTACTCTTAAGTAACTTGCCAACATATCCTTCTATCTTTGCCTCAGATATCTCATAGCCAAGAGGGTCTATGAACTCAATTCTAGGTTCCACTGCTTCAATATAGGTAAAGTCAGTGTCAACCATGAAACATATATCATTTTTATATTTCTCCACAACAGACTGTGGAATCCTTGATCTGCTAGATACCAATCTGTGAAATGTCTTCAATACCAACATAGCACTTTCATTCACATTATCAATAACATGTTTCAAATATACTTTATTGATTCTTTCCATAGTGTTTTGTCCATTATTCCAATCACTATAATTGAGTAAGGAAATCTTCTTAATAGGTGGGAAAACATATAAGTGATCAAAGAAGAAAATCTAAATTGTGCATACTTGGTCTTCTTAATCTTCTCCAAGTTTTCAAACAATTTAATTCTTAGGATTTCACACATATCTACTAGTACCTTGTCAACACACATCAAATATGCTATATGTACCATACCAGCTACCATATCATCTTTTCTAAAATTTGCACAAAACTTAGTGGTTAGGATTTTGCACAAATATCTCACATCATCTTGCTTGATTTTACTGATTACAATTCCTCTACCATTATAGGATGAACCTGTGTTATCAATAACTATTTTTCTCATATTCTTCTCATTTAAGGGAATAGCACCAGATTTAGATAATCCAGTTACATCATGAATCAAATCAGTAGTAATGTCTATTACTCTATCCTCTAGCCAAAATTTCCCATTATGAATCCTGCTCAAAATGATCTTAGTGCATTCTTCATCGTCAAACTCATATTTCAATGAATACCTAACAATCTCATTGTCTTTCAAATGTTCATATCCTTGCTTCAAAGACATATCTTGATTGTAAATCTTCTGATACTCACTAGTAAAGTCACTGTCACTTAGGGTTTCAATCTTACATCCAAGATAACTTCTTACATTTTCCAAATGCAAAACTCCGTCTGGTACAGATGATAGTGCTAACTTAGGATCATCTTCCAAGGGTTCTACTAGTTCTTTCTTCAATCTAGGTCTATTCTTATCTCTGACATTGTGAATTAAGGATACATCCATTATTGCTTCTAATCTCTTATACCGATTCAAAGATTTATCAAGATAAATACCTCAAATTCATGATTTTAGGGCTTCTGCAGATTCGACGCTTCAATCCTTCACCAAATCACTGCAAAATGCTTCCAATCACTGCTTTCTGCTCTTCTAAACACTTCAATTCACTTTGATAGACAAATAACTTTGATCATAACCTTTTATCACTTGAATCTCACTTAGGTCTGACATCGCATTCAATTCTTTTGCCACTTCATTCCAAAAAGTTGTTTTTGTTAACCTACAAAACTTAAAACTTCTTGTGATCTCACAAAACATAATATTTTCTTTTGCATTCTTAACCATAGCATTGGTACATCATATACTACCTTACATTAACTGTGCAAGACTTAATGCATCATAAATCTACTTCTACACTAATTCTAAGTTCCTAAACTATTGCAATTTACATAATTTAAGTGCTTAAAGATAGGTCAGGAAAGGATTCACTCTTACCACTTGATACTTCACCTTTCTGATTACCTTCAATTTTGAATATGTCTCCTTGATCTTGCCTTTAACAAACTTTACTTCATCTTCATTACTGCAGCAACCTTTTTGACTATTTCCTGTACTTTCATTTCTTCTTGCATGATTCCTAGGGTTAGGGTTAGGATGATAAGTTCCATTGTTCATTCTATAAAATCTTGTTGTATGTCCAATCTTGTTACATATCTGACAAATAATTCCATTGTTCTCATATCTCAATCCTTGCTGATTGATCTGTGACCTACAATTTCTAGCAATGTGTCCAACCTTGTTGCATCTATAACATACTACTCCATTTCTTCTGTTCATATCTTCAGTAGGTCTCTTATCTACATTGTTACTATTCCTAAACATTCTACTACCATAATTATTCTCAATAACTTCAGATTTTCTACATTCAATAGCTCTATGTCCAAAACCATGACACTTATAATAATAACCATTAAGAGGTTTAAATTGTTTACCTATGCAATCTCTCTTCATGTGACCAATAGTATTACAACCAAAACATCTACCTTTGAATTCTCTTTGCATACCTTTGGGTGATTCTTCTTGCTTCGGTGATTCTTCTTCTTTAGGTGCATCTTTAGATTTGTTGATCTCATCTGACTTCTTTTCATCAATGCTTTTACATACTTTCAGATCTGGTTCTTTTCTTTCATCATTTGTTCTGAATATATTAAATCCAAGTCTAGTCTTATCATAGAATGGTTTCCCAAAAGATATGTGTTCATCGATCTTCTCACTATTTGAATATAGCCTTTCAAGTTGTTGTTTGGATTGAGTCAATTCACCTTTCACAATCTTATTGTATTTCTCAAGTTCTGTATGCTGCAAATTTACTTTCTCAAATTTAGATGTTACTTTGCCAAGCTTGGATCTTAATTCTTCATTTTCAATCTTCAGTCTTTCATTCTCAGATCTCAAATTTGCTTCATTTTTGTCATTTCCATCTTTCAAACTTAGTTTCAATTTTTCTATCTTCAGTTCATGCTTAAGGATCACATTTTCTTTTTCTAAATTGTCATCATAATCTTCAATAAGAACTTCAAATTCCTTTTCAGATTTCAGATCTTCTATCTTGTTTTTCAATTTCTCAATAAGGTTCTTTGCATCATCATATTTCCTTTTCAGAGTGTTTCTTTCATCAGTAAGCATATCAATCTACTCAAGAGCTTCATCAAGATTCTTTTGTAGCTGATCCATATCCATAGATATCTCACTCAAGCTGCTAGGCTTTCCTTGAATGATTCTTCTTCGACTAACTAAGCTCTGATACCAATTATTAGAAATAGGGAATACTGAGAGGGGGAGGTGAATCAGTATTCTACAAAATTTATCTTTTTCCCAAATATGGATATAAAAGATTATCTTCACAAATGCATAACATAAGAAACTAAATAACATGCATAGCAATAACATCAAAGAACTCATAACACATTTTTTGTTCTCAAGGAAACCGTGGCCAAGGGTAAACCCCGGTGGCAATGGTACCCACAAAGATTCACTAATCAAAAGTATCTTGTTAAGGATATTAACCCTATTAGGAGTCTATTACAAGCATATAGTGTATCAGTCCTGATTAAGGGACTATAGGCCTTGTTAGAAGCCTCAACCCTATTAGGAGTTGTCAATACAAAATCTGATTACTAGATGAGCCCACTGCCCAAACAAGTAATATACAATGTATAAAAAATAGGTCAAGGTACATAACCTTTTTTTTCTTGTATCAATATTCCTTTGCTACTCTTATCTTCATATCATCACTATTACATTTTCTTCACAATTACATTTATTACATCACTTTTTTCTTCACTTCACGTATATTTCTTTTCAATTACAATTGCATATATATACAAGTTATTAAGGCTAATAACTTTACATGGTAGGCTTCCATATATCATTATCTAAGAGTTAACATATAGGATGTCATCCCTTTATATTGTTAAGTCATTATTTTGATAAATAAAATAATCCCTTAACTCTTTACCAATTTTGCCTTCATATTTTGTCTTGTCGGCTTCACACTGTCTTCGGTAAAACTGTCATAACTAATTCTGTACATGCCATACTAACTTGTGCTCTGAGATGGGTCATCACTAGCCATCATAGAGTCTATGTTCAAGTGCGCAAGTGCTTAACTCACTCCAATCAATGTCACAAACAAAAACTATGTCCTGGTACACTGTGAAAACACTGTCTCACACTTAGACAAATTTGTGATGCGCTCTACTATACTTGCTCTCTGACTTGTGTGATCTTCATGAGGATCATATGTTTCCATAATGACAACATCTATGTACTCACTTCAGCCAAATTGTCAATAGTAATTATTTGTATATTAGGAAAGCCTAATTGGCCAACCTGATCATTTATTGTAATAGGGTATATATGTAAGATCTTTTCTTTTGAAAAGATAGGTAGTGTGTAAGAAATGTCAAAGAGGATTGTGGAAGCTATGAGCTTGTATCTATTGGATGTAGAGTAGAGGACAGTTTATACTTTATTAGAACTGATCAAGAAAAGATAGTTGCTATCAGATAGTTCACAAGGATTGTGTATTTCCTTTATATACACTTGTGTTGTGAATAGTGAGTTTTGGAGGTACACATAACCTTCTTTGGGTAGTGAGCCTATATTTCTTTGACTCCTAACAGGGTCTATCCTTTAACAGGGACTGTGTACTATAATTTTTCAATAAGCTCCTAACATGGATAGATCTTTTAACATGGATACTATACTCTCATTACATCATTTGTGGGTGCTAATTCTCACTGAGGTTTTACCTTTAACAAGGTTTCCTCGACCAAAAAATATTGTGTTATTATGTTGGCATTTACTGTGTTATGATTTGATTTGGTGTAGTTTGTATTTAAATTTTAAAGTTCAAAATTTGTCTCACAACTGATCCCCCCCCTCTTAGTTGTGTTGGTGGATTATTATTCCTAACAGATACAATTACAAAATATCATATCTCTTATTGGAATAGTTCACTAAAATCTTAGCCTTGTGTATAAATGCCAAAGGAGGTAATTCCATATGTGTTTTTGCAATAATAGATGTACAAACTTTATTATGCTTTCAAATTTTAGGTATTAAGAAATGCGGTGTGAATGTTTTTCTTGTGCTTCTTTGGAATGGACTAAAAAATTTTTCTTAGTTATTTTCATATTCTTTCCATATTTGATAAATTAAAATAGAAGTTAAACATGATTTTGATAATTATCAAGACTCTTTTACATACCTATGAAGTGTCAGTTTAAATATCAAAAACATTAAATTTTCATAGTTCATATAATTACTTGTTGTGCTTCTAGATTAAGTTGTGCATAATTTATTTGTATTAATATCTTTTATCACTCCATTATCCATCATTAGTTTGAGAGAGAAGTGATACTGGAGAGAAGGGGCTCTGCAACTATATGAATCCCAAGGCTAAGGTGTTGAGTGCTTCTGCCATCATACTCTGCAGATCCACGTGGCTTCCCTCTATTTTTCTTTATGGCTTCATGCTTTTTGTGGTCTTTTTATCATGTTTTTCCCTCTACTTGGTTTGGTTCCCTTCATTTTCTTTCTCTATCGTTGTTGTGTGTTCTCTTTGGGGTGTGATTAGGGTTTTCTTAGGGATGTCTTTAGAGCCAGGTCCTCAAAGCTCCCAACCTAGTTCATCCATGTGCGAGACTGGAACAAATATGATGAAGGATGGAAAACCTTTAAACATGGATATTGATGAAGACAATAAAGGTATTAATGGAGAATGTCAGGATAATAATAATCAAATGTGCCAAGGGGAATCCACTAAGATTTATAATGGGAAGTTGGAGGACAAGCCATCATACAAGGAGGAGTTGGCAGAACAGTCACGACCCAAGTGTCCATTATCTGCCACCTTCAATGGAGTTTTCATCGTAGGAAAGGAACCGACTCGATGGTTCACAGCCGATGGAGATTGACAGGGTGGGGGTGTCACTAAGGATGACATAGCCAAAGGTGGAGAAGGTGGAACTGGTAAGCCCACTCCACATGAACTTCAAACTCTCTCACTCTCCCCTAATGAAGATATGGTAAAGGCCATTAGGAAGGAACAAGTAAGGGTTAAAGAAATTGCAATTTTCTTTATTTGTTTAGAACAAGATTCTCTTCCTACAAGAAAATTTTTTGATGATTGGATTGCGCATGTCTGGGGTAAGAAATTAGGCATTCAAGTCAGTTTCTGCAGGATGATTCAAAAGGGGTTGTTTTTTTTTTTTTTTCAAAACACATGCCATGCAGGAAAGGGTGCTTAAAAAGAGGCACTGGAATGTGGGTCGGTCCATCTTTAAAGCTTTGCAATGGTCTTCTAAAGGGGAGGTCAAGTAGGTTGTGGCTCGTGCTGTCCCCCATTGGGTGGAGATTAGAAATCTCTAGCCTGAATTCTGGCATTTTATAGCCCAAATTGTCCACCCTCTTGGGTCGGTTCTGCAAATTGAGGAAGCAAGATATACTCTACCTAATTTGAATGGTAGAATCTTGATGACCCTCAAAATAGAAATTGATTTCTTGGATATTATCTCAATGGACTTAGAAGAGGAACAATTTTCTTGGGAAATTGCACTCTTAGGTGATTTAAGTTCCTATTTTCATTGTAAACAAAATGGCCACTCCAAAAAAGAGTGTTCGGCCTTGCGGGTTTATTAGAACCCTAAATTTACTAGTAAACATTAAATTGAATACAAAAGATAATAAGGTCAGCTCAAAATTTAATGACTCTAATAAAGACAAAGATGCTACCACCTCAAAAATTGATGAGACTGGTCTAGTGGATGGTAAAAGCTTAGTCCTCGAGCCGACTATTAATAGTGAGATAACTTGCAGTCAAGATCAAGCGGATAAAGATGTTTTTTTATGTACCAATAATCCTTTATTTGATGGAAAGGAGACCTTGGGTCAAAATATGGTTTCTCTCAAATCCCCAGCCAATTGTCAACTAGTTCTTACCCAGGAAACTATGTTTGTTAAAACTTATGAAAAAATTCCACCCCCCCAAACTGAATGTGCAACAATTGGCATTATCATCTATTAGTGAGAAAGTCACAAGTGTTAGGAGGAACTCTAGTGTCCCCTTGAATAGAGAGAAGGGGGTTCAGGGAACCCATAAAGTTCAAAATGGTCACAAATTGCAAAATTTAGTAGTCACACCTCTGGCTAAAGAACCTTTTACTGAAGTCAAGAAAAAGAAAAGAAAGATGGTTGAAAGGACATCCCTGTCTAATGATAGCAACAATTTAGGGAAGGGGATGCCAGATTGTTTTAATAGGCTCTACAATAACCTAAAATGTTACCCCAATGATACACATACATAGCTGGAATGTGAGAGGGTTAGAAATGTCTGATAGCAAATACTTGGTCAGAAAATGGTGTAATAAACTTAAAGATAAAGATATTATTTGTCTTCAAGAGGTCGAGGTTGTTGGCTTTCAAGCACACACCAGTATGAAATTCATTTGGGATAGAGCTATTGGATTTCACTCTAATCACCCTAGAGGTAGAGGTGGCACTGCCATTCTAGTGGGACCCCAATGGGCTGAGAAACTCAATTCAAATGGCTCCTCTCCTTGCCACAGAGCAGTATGGGTCACTCTCAAGCACAAAGATTTTTTGATTGGTATTTGTAATATCTATGCCCCTAATGATTATAGAGATCATGCCACCCTGTGGGAATGTTTAATTAGTGGTCTTCCTAAAGCCCACTGGATCTTTGTTGGAGATTTTAATATGGTGGAAAGTAGGGAGGATAAGTGTGGTGGCAATGTGCAAGGGTCAAAAGGGAATGAGTTGTTTTTCTAGTCTAATTTTAAGAGGAATTTTAGAATTTAAGATCCCCTTAGGCTTAAGAAGAGCTCCTTCTCAGATATTTGGTTCACATGGTGTAATAACCAGGCAAGACAATAGAGAGTCTACTATAGGGTTGACAGGGTATATGTAGAGGAGTCTGTCTTCTCCTTTGAGAAATAGGAGGGTAGGGCCCCTGTGTGTGTCTCCCCCACTTCTATGTTAGATCACCACCCTATTTATGCTATAGTTTCCCTTGATTGTGATAAGGATATTCCTCTTCCTAAGAAGAATAATAGCTTTAAACTTAATACCTCGCTTCTTAAGGATGAAGACACCAATGAAGCTATTAAAATGGTCACCAGTTTATGTAAACTTTGTAATTAGGCTTTGAATCAAGTGGACATGTGTAGCCACTTAGTAGTATCATGGAGGAGTATTTAATAGATTATAGGGAAACAAAAGGCCATGGCTAGAAACTGAGAAGAGTTTTCCCTATAGTGTACCCTTAACTCTTTAGAGAAAGAATTGTAGAATAAGGGGTCTGACCCACAATTGGAAGAGAAGATTAAAGAGACTAAGTGCCAACTTAGAAATTGTGAACAGTATAAAATCAATGGGAAAAAGACCAGGGCTAGAATGAACTAGATGAAAGGTGGTCATAAAGGTTCCAAATACTTCTTCAACATCATTCAAAGCAAGAAGAAAAGAGAATGCATTGAAGGCATTCAAATTGATGGGGAAGTATCTATGGATTCTAACAATATCAAAGTAGCTTTCTTTAACTTCTATAAGAATTTGTTCTCCTCATAATTCAGTGACCACAATTTCAAAAAAATGGAGGAGTGCCTCAGGCTGATCCCCAAGAAAATTCAGGATGTGGAGGCTAATAGACTCAACTTGCTGGTCACATTGGCAGAAATTGAAGATGCTATCAGATCCTTGGCTAATGATAAATTCCCTAGGCTTGATGGACTTCCTGTTGAGTTCCATAAGCATAATATTGATTGGATTGGGTAGGAACTATTAGAATTATATGCAGAGGCCTTCCATCAGGGCTCCCTAGGTGCTGACATCAACAAGGGAGTTATCAAGCTGCTCCCCAAAGATGGTGATAAATCCCTGGTAAGGAATTGGAGGCCCATTACACTCCTAAATTTGTCTTATAAAGTGATAGCTAAAGTTCTAGCTAGAAGGATTGGAAGCTTGCTGAATGATTTTATATTTCCAACCCATACAGGATTCATTAAAGGAAGATTCATCTTGGAAAACCTAATTACCAGTTGGGAAGCTATGCATTGGGCAAAGAGTTAGAAGCAGAATGTAGTCATGGTTTTGTTGGACTTCAAAAAATCTTATGATAGAATTGAATGGCCATTTATTATGGGAATGCCATAGGCATTTGGATTCCCCCCCTACTTTTGTAAATGGATCAATATCCTACTCTCAGATTCTTCTACGGTTATAGATGTTAATAGAGAACTCTCTAAATGTATCACCCTCCAAAGGTCTATTAGGTAGGGGTGCCCTGTTGCCCCTGCCTTGTTTGTTATTACTGCTGATGCTCATTTTTATATTCTGAGAGCCCCTCAGCTTGGTCCTCCTGTTAGAGGAATCAATCTCCCTAATGAAGAATATTTTCTTAATGATCAATTTGCAGATGACACAACATTATTTATTATCTTGGAAGAGGAGAACTTTGAGAACATGCTACATAGAGTACAATTCTTTTGTGATGTCTTAGGAGCCAAAGTGGCCCCTCATAAATCCTTGATCATTGGTTGGTCATTTGATCCCCCAGAGTGGGTTGTAAGGAAAGGTTGGAGGTGGGTAGGGCCTAATGACATAGTAAGATATTTGGGCATTTGATCCTCTATCGACCCATCTCTCAAAGAAATGTGGAACTGGCTATTTGCCAAGATCAAGAAGAAATATATCAAATGACAGATGCACACATTCTCCCTGGTTGGTAGAATTCAGATTGTTTAGAAAGTTTTTTCAGCTCATCACATTTATTTTTCATCTGCATGGCTTTTCTCTAACTATCAGACTGGACAGCTTGAGAGAATTATGAGAGACCTCCTCTGGTCTGATGGTCTTGGAAACAAAAAAAGAGACTGTGTCAAATGGCAGTGGTGTTGTATGCCCAATAATAAAGGGGGCCTGGGCATTAGAGATCTAAAAGACTAGGGTATGGCTCTGGCCTCCAAATGGGTTACACAAGCTATGACAGGTGATGAATCGTGGAAGGTTTTGATCAGTAATAACATCAATAAATCAGAGATTAAGAAAGTGAAAGGATGGAAAGATGTGCCTCTTTGGGACAATTTGATGGGATCCATGAACTTTTTAGTGTTTGGTTCCAAATTATTTCAGTCTATTTGGAAAGCTTGGATTCAAGTCAAGGACCTTCTCTTATTCTGAGGTGCTAGTGATGGTCCTCCTACATACGCGGTGGTTGACAGATCGATTTGGTGGGGGCTAGAGGCTAACAGAAAGCCTTTGGCCTTAACACAAAGTTTCTCTACCAAGAATTGGGCTAAGTATGGTATCTCTATTATCCAAGATGTATTGATTGATAATCGGCTTGGGGATTGGGAGGAACTATCTAATAAGTTCAATATCCCTAGTTCTCATAAAAAGACCTATTCTATCCTAACTAAAGCAGTGGGTTCTTTTTTTCCTGGTAAATGTATGACCACTAATTATTTCTTGCAATGGGTCAAATGGAAGGATGGTAGTGAGTTTCAAAAGATCTCTACCAAGCAGATTTATGATATGTTGAAAGATAAATGTGACATTTTTGAGAGGGTGAACCTTGGCTGGGGGCTGGATTTCCCAGTTTCTAAATGGAAAACATTTTTTAACTTTTTTTGGTACTCCCCTTGTGAACCTAAGAAATCTTGTTTTAGGTGGCTTTTGCTCTTAAAGAATCTTGTTGTGGGTAACACCCTGCCCCATGGTTTAGCAGAACCCATTTGGTGTGATTTCTGTTCAGTCCCCGAATCCTATGAACACTTTTTTTTTAATGTGCCTATGCCCGTTGTATATGGTCTATCTTTCTTGGGTCTCCTCTTGTTTGGAATAGTAAACCTGGTCTGTCTTGGTCTGAAATTCTTGCTGGCTATGTTGAGTCTTTTGATTTTAAAATGAATTCTTTTTGGTCTAATCTTACATGTGAAATTCTTTGGTTTTTATGGAAAGAGAAGAATAGTGAGATATTTTAGAAGAGAAGGAGACAACTTACTGAGTTTGGATGTAAACTCACACACTTTCACATCATGTCATAGGTCACTGCTTCCTTAGAGATCTCTAGGGATAGGTTCATGGTCCTCATGAGAGAAGGCCAATTGGTGATTCACAAAAATGAAATTGTCTCCTGTCAATATCTCTCCATGAACAAAGATATGCTTCAACAGAGGGAGCTTGATAGTCTTAACTAGTTCATCAAAGATATGCAGCTTGAAGATAGGAGGATACAAGGACTTGATACATAAAGCTTTCAAGGGAAATTCTCTTTTTTGTTCTTGACTAGTATGCAATGAAGCAGATTCTCAAAGGATTACAGTCCTCTTTTTGTATTAACTAGCATTAGTTGTTTAATCTCTTTTTTTAGAACTTTCAAAATGTTATATATGTAATTATCTAATTTAGCTTCAAAGTTTTGATCAGGTAGTAACTCTATATACCAAGAACTCTGATGTAAGTAGTTTATCAACTATGTTAATACAAAAAAATCATCAAGATGAGAGAGTTGTAGTAACATAATGGATGAACTACCAAAACTAGTTAAAAAGGTGGGGTATAAGAGAGGGGAGGAGGAGGAAAAGATGCATGAATCTCAAAGAGGGCGAGTAATAATAAAGAAAACATAATAGATTATAAAAAATGAAAAGAAGATGAGAAAAATAAAAGAATGAAGAACTATCAATATGAAACTAAATAAAATTTAATGTGCTAAATATCATAATCCTTAGATTAAAAAATGGCTTTGCCTCTAAAAATGTAAAATAAAGAAGATTTCATTTAGAGTGGGGAAAGGGTTTCAAATGTATAGAGGGAAATCCTTCTTTCAGCTAGGGTACAGGTGACTAGAAAAGGCTCAAGGTCATTCAATCCATCCTTCCTATGTTCATGGAGTGAATAGGAATAGACTAGGAAAGAGGCACAAAAAATATGCCCTTATTACCTTCTTATGAAGATGGGTAGAAATTAGTCTACTCCAAGAAAGCTAGGTGACAAATTAGGGAAAATGAAAAGCTTGTTGGAGATTTTCCAGCAAGCCAATGTTGATTGTATGTTTGTCATTGATGAAAACATATGGTAAGTAGCATGTGTGGAAGACCTATGCAGTAAGCTTTGAGTATATATAGAATGAACATGTTATCAACATGATATCAGAGACACAAAGGTTAATTGTTAGTATAGTCAGTTATGTAGTAACTTGTGTCAGTAGTGTTACTGAGAGAGTTACAGGCAGTGATCTATGAGTGATTTTTCATACAGTTATCATGGAGCCTTGCACCTTTGGATATGTGATGGATACATGTTAGTGTTGCTCCATTCATGGACATGGAGTCTGATGTGCAGTAGAAGTGAAGTTATGCAGTCGCTATTCACCAGTTACAGTTTCTTGTGTTTATCTAGAAGAGCCGATGAAGATTATATTAGTACAGGAGTTGCACCTATCCAGGGTAATTTTTAGTGGTAAATATTCACCTTTTGGAAAATTTTGGGAATAACATCTCATGGAATTGGTGAATCATGTAGGTATACGCTAGCAAATATTTGCCCAATCTTGACATGGTAACCATTGAATATTAATTGGAATCGCCAATCAAATTTGTCATTTGACGCTATTGACCATCATATTCACCTATAATTAATGTGACATGGTTCTTTTAATGGTCTCTTATTCACCAACGATATTAATTATAAATTGCATATAAAATTTGAAATAGCCAAATGGTTTATATTGTTATCTTAACCATGACCTATTTCACCACCTGTTAATTAATTATTTTATTGGTCCACGATGTATTTCACCATTCTTTTAAGTACTAAACTCTCTAGTTTCTCTTCAACTCTAGAAATTATGGATGCTCTAAAGTGTGAACTATATTTAATAGCTAACAAGTAACAAGCAACTTACAAGTACAACCAAGGTACCAGCCACCAGGCCACCTACTATATTAAAAATTAAAATCTTAATGTCTCATCAAGCACAGTCACACACGCATGAAATTAGTAATTACCTTTTTCAAAATTTAGAAAAGTGTCACTATCAATGGTATATCTAAGTTTCTAAGTTTCTAACCCTACGTCCCTATTACCCTATCTCAACTGTGCTAAATTGCTACCTGCAAATTAGGGGCCTTGGCCCTTAGCCATTAAACTGACCAGAAAAATGAAACCTTGAGATGTTACGACATAGCTTGGCATGCAACATGAATGATGACACTTGTACTTCCCAAGTTGAAAGTTCCCACTTTCCACATGGGCCATGGCATCAGCATGCAACTTAGTCTACGTCAGACCGTCTCTCACTTTTCAACCCCTTACAAAGTTATGCAATAGCCATGCGTTACTTCGAAACCCCTAACCATCATAATAAATTAACCATTGAGAAGCTACAAAATAGCCAGGCATAACTTCAAAACCATCATAATAAATTAAAGTTTTAAATGTTGAGAAGCTATGAAATAGCTAGGCGTAACTTTGGAACACATCACCATATTAAATTAAACATTGAGAAGTTATGAAATAGACAAGCATTACTTTGGAACCCCTAACCATCATAATAAATTAAAGTTTTAAACATTGATAAGCTATGAAATAGCCAAGCGTAACTTCAGAACCATCATAATAAATTAAAATTTTAAATGTTGAGAAGCTATGAAATAGCCAGGCGTAACTTCGGAACACATCACCATCATATTAAATTAAATGTTGAGAAGTTATGAAATAGCCAAGTGTAACTTCGAAACCATCATAATAAATTAAAGGTTTAAACGTTGAGAAGCTATGAAACAGCCAGGTGTAACTTCAGAACCATCATAATAAATTAAAGTTTTAAACATTGAGAAGCTACGAAACAGCCAGACGTAACTTCCAAACCAGTAACACTATTTGAAAAAGAGTCATCTGACTTCTCATTATTTCATTTGTATACTACTATACAGTATTACAAATTTACAGACTATAGTATTACTATTTAATTCAAAAACTGGTATACAATATATTATATACATAATACTGGTAACTTAAACTGATTCACTGATTCAACATTTCACTGAAGTTCTGAACGGCTGTGGACCAACTATTTTCAAAACCAAAATGAAAACTACATTCGATTATTTCATATTTACAAATTACAACTTACAAGTAACAATTAACAAAAAATTTCGTAACGGTAAGCCGTAAGATCCATATTGCACAAAGAAAAAAAGATTAGTCAGATTAGTCGATGCACAGAGTAGCAAATAATAGGATCATCTAATTCATCTCCTCCTGGAACACCTCCTGGTCGAAGCGATGATCATAAAAAATGGCATGCATCTCCACCTTGTCATGTTCTACTTCAAGTTCAAACATGTCACTCAGGTAACCGATGTAACTGGTAGCATGATGATGATCCCTTGCTGTAGATATTAGATGACTAAGGACATCTTGTTGAATCTCCTCCTCCATATCCAAAGTTGGTTGCATAACAGGTTCTAGGTTCTCATTTGATGATCCCTTAACTACTGGAAGACCCATTCTATGAAAGCACCGAGAAAATACAAATAATCACCAACTTGTCATCCAAATTTAGAAATTTAGAAAGCTCCTATGCTCTGCAATTCCACTACCGAGGAGTATATAAAAAAAAAAATCACCAACTTGCCAGCCGCAATAAATTTTGAAGGAATGTTTCACATCAGGTGGTAATTCAAGATGAAATTAATGAATATCGATAAAGAAAAATTGCAGACATTGTAATGTCCTGCGTAACTTGGCTTCAAAGTCAAAAAGAAGAATAATAAATGTTGAATCACAACTAATATCTCCTAAAATTATCCTTTTTAATGTCTAATCAAAATCTTGGCCTAGATAATGGATAATCGTACCACTCAAGTTATGCAAACTACCGGCATTGCCTCGGAACCACCATATCCTAGCTGCGATTTTAAATTTTGAACTGACAACTTGGTAGCTGCATTAAACTTTCACGTAATGTCACTTGGCTCTAAAAAGAAAGATAATGAATGTTTACTATTTTAATCAAAATCTTGTCGTCGTTAAGTCTCATTAATTATACTTCAGTGATCAATGTCACTGCAACTTTATGGCTAAGTTACGCAAACTACCAACGTGGCCTCGGAACCCCCATATCTTACCTACGATCATAACTTCTGAAGTCATGTACACTGTCAACCTATCCTTTACGTATCTTCATGGCCTTCAACTGCAACCTACCAGCATAACCGCCGAAGTCACTCACGCTGTCAACCTGACCATTATGTATCTTCGTAACTGTCAACATCGACCCTCCTTTTAGCCTGTCAAAACTATGCACACACCACACTGTTACCAGTCACCACAACTATTCACCAATTTATATTTTTTATAATATAAATACTCTTTTATATTCACCAATTTATATTTATTATAATATAAATACTATTTTCTATTCACCAATGTATTTTTTTTTATAATATATATATTGTTTTATATTCGCCAATTTATATTTTTGTAGTTGTAAATACTGTTATATATTCACCAAGATAGTCCCACCTACTTTCAGGGAGCATCAATGATTCGCCAATTCAAATTATTTTTTTTTCTTTGAAAAGAAAATAATTTCGCTAAATTTTTTTTTTTCCGTTCTCACTTTCGCCACTTTTTTACATCTTTCTTAAAGGGGGGGGGGTTTCTTAAAGATTACCCTGCACCTATCATTTCAGTATGCATGCTTCGATTAGTGATCAGAGAAGAGTTAAGAAGGTTTGGTTAAGAGTTCATGATGTAATTCAGCTTAAGGAGAAAGTATCAATTAATTTGGTAGAGTCGACAGTATGTAGCATACGTCGACACTTATTAATTTGGATAGGTCCCAGGTTGTGTTGTGTGCTTAGTAGAGCTGACAGAGATGTTATTGGAGAGTTTTGTTGTTTCTCTAATATGATTTTAAGGTGGTTCTAATAGGTTGACTTGATTATATCATTTAGAGGAAAGATACTTATAGCTGATCATTTATGATCGCTAGAAGCATGACATGGAGATAAAAGATTAGAGAAGAGCATAGAGTGTGAAGTATTATGTCATCAAGAAGAGGTCTATGTGACAGATAAGATAAAGTGTGCTATTCATTATAACTAATCAAGACATTAGGTCTACCTCATAGTTCACCAAGATCTAGATACAGTGTGTATCTATTATTTAGAAGGTTATAGCCTTCACCCCTTTGAGTAGTGAGCTCTTAGATAGTGCGTCCTCACCCCTAACAGGGTCAATCATAAAAGACTCCTAACAGGGTCTGACTTTTGAAGAGGTCACTATAATTATTGCATTGTAAAGATCAACTCCTAACAGGGTTGTAAGATCTTCTAACAAGGATCATTATACACTAGTACAGTTTATTAGTGGGTGTCAATTCCCACTGGGGTTTTTACCTATTTGGGTTTCCCCATAACCAAAATATTGGTCTTGTTTTCAAGTGTTCTTTCATTGTGTTTATGCTTAAAGTTTAAGTACACTTAATTGGATAAATAATTGAATTTTGTAGATAACTAATTCACCCCCCTATTGGTGCTCTCAAAAATCCATAAAGTTTTGAGCCCATAATCAGAGAATTTTCCTAAGGCAAAGTTCAGTGCTTCAAAGAATGGTTTAAAGACCTAGGTTCAAGTACATACAAAGATGGGCCTATTGAAATTCATGGCATAGTGCTTGGGACATGTGTTCCTTGCATTTCATTTGGCATATACAAATGGTCACAACTTCCAAAATTTAGTTTGGACAAGTTTTGAGGATACCCATTTGAAGGGCTTTCTGCAAATATGCACTTTGCATCCTGTCCAGTTTTAACTAAATGGCCTACTTCGAAGGTTTACATCTGACACTTGGTTGATGGTCATGATTAAAGGAATGTTACATCATATTTTAGGCATGAGAAAGAATTTCCATACCAATTTTCAGCCTCCCATGTGCCCATTTGACATGTTTACCGGAGCCATTCCGTTTGTAGATTTCTAAGTTTCTCTGGGAGTACACAGTTCAATTTTTTGAGTGGCCTACTTTGGGGACTTTCCATTTGCACCATGTTCAAGATCAAACATAGTTGAAGGATGTTCCATATTGTAGACTATTGGATTAATTGTGTGTTTTCTTTGATGTCACACTAATGTCATATTATTTATCAAGCTTTGTCGGTCAGCAAAGCAGTTCACAATATTTATCAAGCTCAGTCAGTTAGCAAAGCAGTTCCCAATATTTACCAAGCTCAGTCAGTCAGCAGGCAGTTTTCAGTGTCTACCATGATATCTCAGGTGTCAAAGAAAATTATGGCAAAAAATAGTGTTAACCGAGCTTCCTCGGTTAATGAAGGAAAGTTAGTGTTTATCAAGTTCACTTGGTCTCCAAAGGATGTTGCAAAATTCGCAGTGCTTACCGAGTTCTCTCAGTCACCAAAGGAAATCTTTTCAGATTAATGTTTACTAAGAAAGGTCGGCCCAGTAAAGGATTTTTTTAATTTGAGAAATAAAGTTTGATTATTCCAGCCGACTATTGTAATGACTAGTAATGTTATTAGTGCCGACTTGACAATTTGAATGGTCAATCTGAATGGTATATATAGAAGGTCAAGTTGTGAATTAAAAGTGTGTGGAAGTAAAAAAAAGAAGGAAAGTGTGAGCGAATTTTGAAGGATGATTAGATATCCTTGAGGAGCAACAGAGATATATTTTGATTAGGAAGGATCTAGTGAAGCAGAACAGAGATTTGTAATCAGCAATTTAGTTGCATCATTATTTAGGTCATTTCATTGTTACTTTCTTACCATTGTAGCAGTGATTTCAAAATCTCCTAACCAAGTTGGTTTAATAGCCATTTTATAAATCCTCTAACAAGGTGACAACTCTATTGAATTGTTTCAAGACCTCTTACAAGTCCACTCCTAACAGGGTGATTAAATCATCTAACAAGGTCACACCTAATAGTGTGTTTTTAACCTTTTACCGGGTTGGCTCCTAATAGGGCATCACTTCAGAAGAGTGAAAAATAGTAACTAGTTACATTGGTGGTTTTTCCCATATTGGGTTTCCTCATTAAATCTAGTGTCTCTTGTGTTCATGTTATTTTCTTTATTCATGTATGTCAATCACTGATGAATGCTTAAGAACAGTTATAATTAATACTCACTGCAATAACTGAGTTTCAACATTTCTCTGTATGTTTGTCGAACAACAGTAGCAAATGATTTAATTAAACATCTAAGGGATCTGTGGAAAGAAAATTTATGGTTAACTAATTCACCCCCCCCCCTCTCAGTTACTTCATCTATATTTCCAACAGTAGACATGGAAGTGTACTTGCTTGGGAATTTTCAAGTCTATGCCAATCTGATTGATCACTTTCCAGGGTCAATTCCAAATGCAATTTCTATGAATTTGATTATTTTCAGTTCAGAATGTTCAAGTGGCTGACTTTGAAGATTAAGCATTGATAATTGGTTGATCACTTTGGGAATCTGATTATACTCTTTTTTTCTATGTGTAAGAAAGATCATCTATCCAGGGTTTCAGACCGTGAAGGTTTTATTTGGTCAGTTTGCAAGGTCAGTCAAAAGGTGTTCAATAATGATAAAAAGTGTGGATAGCATAACTCTGCAAAGTAACCATTTTCAAAAATTTGTAGCTTTTTGCCAGATGATCGGTTCTAGTTGAGGGTTGTTTTGTTGTGATCCCTACATAGAATTTTCTACCAGAACAAATGGTGTATCCTTAGCTCATCATTTGATATCTTTCATCCATCTCTTTCTGGGGTAGTCGACAGTGTTTTCAGTTTGCGATCTGCTGACAATTCTGAATGAGTGTTTTCAACTTTTAAAATCTCTTGTCTCGATCATTTTTGGATGAAGCCATTTTACAGGGTATTTCTCTGTAGTACAAGGTTCATATCCACCAAGTTTTAGCATTTGGTAATAATTTTTACTCAGTGTCTTAATGTCACAACTGGAGGCATTCTAATCAAGTCTGACGACTTTAGCGAAGTTAAAAATTAAGTTTTTAATCAATTCAACATTGTTTGAATCATTTCCAGTTGCTAAAGTTGGTCACTCAAATCATCTTTTAAGGTCAGTTGTTTGAGTTTGAAATTTTTTTAGGCTAAACCTGCATGGGGCCCAACCTTCTTCATTATTTTAAAGATAACTTTGTTGATTGCGCCAGACAGGCCATCTATATTCTACACTACCAGTTGCTCTAAGGATGAATATGTTGGTAAACTCTTGGCACCTTTTCTTCAAATGAAATTAAAAGTGTTGATCTTGACTCAACCACCATGGTTAGCTCACTTGCAGCATGTGCTCATGTGCAAAATTTCACAGAAAGGCAGGTGGGTTCATGGTTTCATAATTAAGAATGGTTTTTGAGCCAAATGTTTCTGCGAAGACTTCTCTTATGGATATGGAATGCAATTGGTAGACATTGCACTAGATTATATTACCTTTATGGTTTTCTTATTTTCCTGTGATCAATTTGGAGCTCTGCAACAAGTGAACTATGTATACCATAATATGTTGTGCATTATTCCATAGGCTATGTACTCACATTTCTAAGCCTAAAATAATGAAGATGAGGCACACACTTGATAGAGGACTGAGCATGCCATTCATTGGATGTGTGCACTTTTCCATTGAGAAGCATGTGAGGGTTGAGGAAGAAATGAGACGTGAAGGCCAGGAAGCGTACACCAAGTTGAAGACAAAAATAAGATGAGAGGAGGTTGTGTGAATACCCCAAGTGAGCAACATGTATCTTTCAATCGGTGTCTTTGGTGTGCACTAAAGAATATATAAATGGTTGGGTTCTTTGGGTAGGGTGTATGCTGTCCCATATGAAGGCTACTAATCTCTTTTTTGCAAGCAATGATTAGAATTACATGCTTAGGAGATAGGGAACCGGTGCATATCTTTTTATTTCACTATGCATATACTGTATAAGGGTTACGTTTTCTTTTCTTATTATCTTTGTTTTCCTTTTCGAGAACCACACAAATAGTCCCAAGGAGCCAGTGTAAGCCTCCCATAGGATGCACATGCTTTCAAATGCTTGGAACAAGACAAAGAGCATGTGACATAGCGTGGGTTTAGGGAACATTATTAATTTCTAAGGGGCTTGCTCGGTCTCTCTTTCAAACTTCATTGGTTCCCTTCTAACATGGTGCTTGCGTGAGCCTCCATTATGGGCTTGCGTGAGCTTGTAAGACAATTTCTTCAAGCATGCTTCCCACTAAATATATTATTTGTAGGCATAAGGAAGAAAAAGGGGGCATGGCTCACATGCAGGGTGTGGTTGAAGTTGCCAAAAATTTCCCTTACACACACCAAAAATGGGAAATCAACAAGTTTGCACGCAGGTCAAAAGATTGTTGCTAGAGGATCCTCTTCCACACACCAAGCTATGAAGTGATAAAAAAAAAAGTGGCTCCATGAGTCTTGTATGGGGTTGTGTGTGTGCTCCATTGTACACACAGTCCCCATCAAGAAATCCCATGAGGATGTTTGCAGACCAGGCATGAAGGAACTTTTAGTTTTATGGTTTCTTTGTGTAGATTATCCCACATTTGCTCTGCCAAGGTATCAAGTAATGCTTAAATCAAACAATGCTCGGCTATGAAGTAAAGAGAAAAGGAAGAAGGAGAGTGGGGCTACTCAAATTTGGAGGGCCCAGCTGGGTGAGCACTCTAAGCATAAATTTTGATGGGAAAGTATATATTATAAATATAATGGAGATTATCCCACATTTGTAACGTAAATAAAAAATGAGATATTTAAAACATAGAACACACAATAGTGAAATGTCCAAGTGTGGATGTGTATGCAAGGACCGGTCTCATGTGAGCATAGAAAACAAGGTGAGAGTTGAATGATGACTTGGCAGATGCTGACCCCACACAAAGGTAAGGTGTATTTTGATGAAACATGCAATGAGCAGGTCAGATGCATTGATATGTATGCCTAGCATTTAACAGTCATCACTATAGTAGAAGAATGAAGATGAACGTGAGATATACTTGTGAATTAGTGACGTGATGACACATGTCACTCCAAGGATGTGGCAATGAAATGGAGTTTGGTGCCAAGTGGACATCGCAGGCGAACCAAAATGTGACATATGGTGAGGGACCAGTGACAAAGTAGAGCATGGACAGTTGGTTGGATGCCTCGGGATGCATGCAAATTTGACGGCTGGAATTATTCTACTAAAATAAAGGTGCTCACTAGTTAACCTTGGAAAAATAGCGACATGTCGACATGTGTCCCAAGGTGAGCTGGCAAATGGATGCCCAGTTAATAGAATAGGCCAATCATAGAGTGACAAGTGGCAGAGGATGTGCGGAGGTCCAACTTGGTAGTGAGGTGGATCCTCAGACCAATAGGATAGTGCCACATGGCACATAGGGTCCCACCTTCAAATTTAGAGGTCTGTACAAAGATTAAATTCAAATTTATATAGTCAACACTATATAAATAAATCCAAAAATTTAAATAATGCAGGCTGCTCATGGGAAATGATGTCTGGGACTCATTGTTTACCCAAATATGTAAGTATTATATGTTTTTGAAATCACTACAAAATGAGGAATCCAATGGTGGTGTTAAAAAATAGATTCGACCAAGTTGGTGAGACCAGTAATGGATTGTGTATTCCAAGATCAAATTTGGGTAAAGATGGAGATATTTTGTAAACATATGCTCTAGAATATTGTTTTTATCATATTTATTTTGAGATTTTTTGGTATTCTTAGGTTTGAATGTGTTTCCCTAAAAATTCCCTAAATGGTCCTTAGCTTGTTGCAATCCTATATATGGATTTCCAAGACCATTTACAGATGCTGCTAGTTTTCTGGTTCACAAGGTTACATCCTGAACCTTCAGTCAAGGAATAGGGCATGTTTTGTCTAGTTTGTATCAAAACAGAATAGAAAGTTGTAGATCATTTGTATATTGTCTCATTGGCTTTGAATCTTCAAGCAAGGTGTATGTAGAGGCTTAGATCCATTTCTCTCCATCTGTGTCAAATTTTATGGGTTTTGAATGTTCTGATTCTTTGTATGGAGTTTATCTATGCATGTGGTATTTGTCTTCAGTTATGGTTTTAATCGGATTAAAATATACTTTAGATGATACACAAGTTCATGGGGTTTGCATAGGGATTCCTATAAGTAGTATGGTTCTAGGTATTTGTATTTATGACTTGGATCTTTGATGAAATGATAGTAATCAGTCTCTATATTCTGCAGTGTACTAGATTATTTTCCCAATGGATATGGCACTGATATGAAACAAGTAAACTTTATGCTGATATATGTCTGGTTGGGATGTGTTGTATTCTACAAGAAATCAAGTTAAAATCCTTTCTATCCTTTCAATCCTTTGAGTTTTATGTATTTAGGCCTCAACTATTTCATAGCGATGGAGAGTCAATGAATGACTGGTTATCATTTAGTACTTTCTTGATATTATCTACTTTGTTCAATCCAATCTTGTTGTTGTAAAGAGTGTTTCATTTACTGGATTAGGTGCACCTACCTTGGTTCTACAGAGCCAAAAGTGAAGAGGGAAGTCTTGTCCCTATAGTTGGTCCAGTTACCTATAGATCTCCCCATATTTGGAACTGACCATTCCCAAAATTAGTGTTAGGTATATTGGTGTCTCATGGAGTGTAAAATCCATTCCAGGAACTAGCACCCCCACCCCCCCTCTCAGTTATCTCTTAGGACTATTCATAACAAAGCTTCCTATTAATGCTCCAAAAAAAATTTGCTAACCCATTGAGGGATGGTCATGATAGTTTAGAAAATATGTGGAACCAAAAAGATGGTATCCTAAGATAGAATGGAGGTATTTTATCAGAAACTAATTAGGCAACCAAGATTCCTTTAGGATGGAGAAAGAAGACAGATCCCAAATTTTCTATGGAAAATCCTAGTAGGTGCAAAAACCTAAGGAGAAACACAAGAAAGGTCTACAAAATATAAATATAATTGATACATCATGTTTGGAACTATTTCTCAGATCTTGGTATCTTGGAAATCTAGAGCGAGCTCAATCAGTCTTTCAAAAACATATCAGTCTAGTGGGAAAAAAATTTCCCAACTAGGTAAGTATTTTTCCACTGGGCAATAATGTCATTTGTTTTATGTAAAAATAGAGAAGTAAAACATAAAATTCTATTTGGGGAAATAAGGTTCTTCAATGGGTATTTCTTTCATTATTTAGATTGGTCTCCAAATTTTAATCCTTATACATATAAACCAAATATTTTTACAAAATGGATAAATATAGGTTGGATTCTAATAGAATATTATTTACTAGTAGTTTTAGATAAAATCAATTCTAAATGGAGCACTTTCTTAGGTTGTGAGGGCATATTTGGTGAGGTCAAATCCAAAGAAATCAAAATACTTATTAACATTGACCCTAAAATTAATTCCTAAGATCCAATAGAAATAATTATAGAGAGAGGCAACTAGCATATCAAACCCTCCTTTAACCAAGATAAAACTAATGAGATGAATATCATTCTGAGAAAGAAGAAGAATAGATACAAATGTATTACCCCTACCTATAACCTGGATGTTAATATAATACTAAATATGAAAAGGGGGATTTTGTAGTAGAACCTAGGAGAGACAAGACTAAAAACAAAAATACTAACTCTGTGGATAGAAGATGGAATGTAAATAAAATCTTAGAAACTTCAAAATGAAATGACCCAATAGCCTTTCATGAGAATGTTATCCAAGGGAAGGACAAAGGAAATAACATAGAACTCTCATTATCAACACAAAACAAAAAGGGATCTATAATGAGAATAGGAGATATACCACACAAAAAACCTAAGGGATATGATATACCACCTAAGTATGATCTTCCCTCCAAAAGTGATTTGGCTCTATTTTTTCCTAAGAATGTGAGTACATCAACCACAATTCATGAAGTATCTCAAAAGAATACAACTATCAACATATTAGAATGCAAGGAATCTTTTCATAACCTATTATAATAAGGAAATGTATTTAATAAGGTAGTCAAAATCCAACTGGCTATCCTTGACGAAGGATAAATCCTAGTGGATCATGGAGAATGGTAAGGAACAAAAGTAACAATTAGGAAGGAAGGAGAGGACATACAAGAAATGAATGGAAAATCAATTGTAATCTGAAGCCCCTGCCAAAAGATTAATATCCACAAGGAATGTGAGCAGAACTAGGAGGAAAGATTTAATAATCCAGAAATGAATGAAACCTTAGAAAAAGGAGATAATATTGATGTCCATATGGATATTGAGGCCATAAAAAATTTCTTAGGCTTGGAAACACTAGAGGGATAAGAGAATGAAAAATTTGTTAAAGAAAAACAAATTCTCATTGAGAAATTCCTAGATATTATGGAATCAGAAGAGGTGGCAATATGTGGAAATATGGAGGTAGATTTGGATAAGGATGAAGAGGAATTAAAGGAGAATTTGGGTCTAGCTTTAACCAATAAGGGAAGAGAATCATCTAATTGTGCTAAGGGATCAAGGAAAAGGGGAAGAAAATCATTAAATGAATTACGATAGAGAGATGGAACAACTTCATATCAAGCTAAAATTTCTACACTTTTGAAAAAAGAGAAGGGGAAGGTCTTTCCCAAGGCACCATGAAGCTAAAAAAATGAAATTTTAGTGGTAGGA
This sequence comes from Chamaecyparis obtusa, assembly GCA_027943335.1. NCBI lineage: Eukaryota > Viridiplantae > Streptophyta > Pinopsida > Cupressales > Cupressaceae > Chamaecyparis > Chamaecyparis obtusa. The sequence goes on from BSBK01000938.1 coordinate 3,083,140, forward strand.
ATGGCCCTAACAAGTAGTGCATATTAAAACACTACATATTCTCTCTAAATGTTAAAATAATAAGGCTTCAAGAAACAAAACAAGAAAATTAAGAACTTGAATTATTCATAAATAAAATTGGTATATGGAGAGTGGATGAGGTTATAGATGAAGATGCATTTGGGGGATTAGGAATTATTTGTGGCCCAAGGGCAGTATCATGTGAAAATATCAAAAGTAATAAATATTGGATTTTCAGTAGTGTTAAAAGTATAAGGAGTTGCCTAAACTTCTGGTTAATAAATATTTATAACCCCAAACTGATCCAAGTAATATGGAGGGAAATAAAAACCTTGATTGTAGATTCCCAAGAGAATAAATTTATCACTAGATTGGATTTCAATTCTATACTAAATATCAAAGAAAAATGAGGAGGAATTTTAAAAGAATCTCAAACTACAATTGATTTTAGAAATTGGGTTAACAAAAATGAGTTGATGGAAATCAAAATTGAGAATGGAGATATACCTAGAACAATAGGAGGCCTCAACCACATCACTAAAAATTTGGATATATTATTATACAAGGGTTATTGGATAGATTTTGCCTATTATTTCAAAGATAATATTTTACCTAATTAGGGATCAGATCATTTCATGGTCCAACCCACCACCAATGAAGATAGTAAACCTTGAAAGTGTCCATTTAAATTTGAAAAAGAGTGGCTAAGAGATGATAACCTAATCAAAACAATTGAGAAATGGTGGAAAGAAAAATATTTTATGGGATTCGAGGTGTATTACTTTGCATCCAAACTAAAATAAATTAAAATAAAACTCCTCCAATGGAATAAGGAGAACTTTGGAAATATTTTTTTAAAAAAAGAGGATTTAGAGGAAGAATTAGAAAAGATAAATGAGGATGTATTAGTATTAGGTATGGATCAAGAAATATTCCCAAAAGAAAGAGAATTTTTGAAAAAATATGAAGGCATATTGGAAAAGGAAGAAATATATTGGAGATAGAAGTCTCATGAAACATGGTTAGCTGAAGGTGATAAAAACACAAAGTTCTTTCATAACAGTGCCAAAATAAGGAGAAATGTAAATAGAAACACTAGAATTAGTAAGGAGGTGGGGAAATCATAGAGGATCCAACAAAGATTGTTGAAGAGGTAGTAAAACATTTTGAAAAAATACTCAATAATTGGGAAGGTTCCAATCTTGAAGCATAAAAGATAATCCTAGCAAATATCCCAAAGATTATAATTGAAGAAAAATAGAATGTTAAATGAAAATTTCTCTATCATAGAAATCAAAATAACTATTAAACAATTACAGCAAGATAAGGCTCTCAGTCTAGATGGGTTTCCAACATTCTTCTATCAAAATTTTTGGTCATTTATAGGAGAGGAGGTGCAAGAGGTTCTTTAGAGTATCAAGAATTAAGGTAGAATACTTAAAGAGATTAGCAATGCCTTGATTACTCTAATTCCCAAGAAGGAAAATGATAAGAATCTGGATGATTATAGACCTATTTTTTTATGTAAATATACTCTCTACAAAATCTTGACCAAAACCTTGGCTAATAGAATGATGACATTATTTCCAGAATTGATTATTGATGAACAAACAAGGTTTCACCATGGAAATTTCATCTTTGATGGAATAATTATATAGCTCAAGGATTTATTCATTTGCTTTCATAGAATCATGAATGTAGCATGTTAATCAAATTAGATATTAAAAAAACATATGATAGAGTAGATTTTCTTTTCTATGTAAATGCATGGATGCATTTGGATTTGTAAAGAAATAGATTCACCTTATGTTGCCAAAGGGTTTTAGTTCTAGTCAATGGGTCTCTAGAGAGATTCTTCAAAATCTCAAGAGGATTGAAATAGGGGGACGCAATCTCCCCATTTCTATTCAACACCATGGTTGAAGCCCTACGAAGATCCCTTATAAAAGCTAAAAATAGTTTATTATTGAAAGGATTCAAAGTGACCAATGAACTAGATCCTATCACTCGTCAATAGTTTTTTGATGATACGGTGCTATTTGATAAAGGGGAAAAACATGAAGCCATAAACATTAAGAGAATTCTATAAATTTACACTAAAGAGTTTGGAAAATAGATTATTCAAGATAAATCTGAAATATTATTCTTTAAAATGACTCAGAAAATAGAGATAGAAATTAGTAATATTCTAAACTTTAAGAGGGGGGAGCTTCCATACAAATACCTAGGATTACAGTTAGAGAAAGGAAGTAGAACAAGCAAACTCTGAGACTAGTTTCTATCAAAGTTAGACAAGAAGGTAGAATCATGGAAAGGCTAATGGCTCTCAATAGTTGGAAGAACAAAAATGATCAATCTGTATTTTCAGCCATCCCAATATATTAGATTATGTGTAGTATCCTACCTTTAGGAATTAAAGATAATATTGAAAATAAGCTTAGGTCTTTCTTTTGGAAAGGAACAACTGAGAAATAAAAAATAACCATGATAGAATGGAAAATGATATGTAAGAAAATAGATGAAGGGGGCTTAAACCTTAAGTACATTAAAGAGAAAAACAAGGCCCTAGGGGAAAATTTTTATGGAGAATGTACAAAGACCCCAATCTAAAATAGGTAAACATTTTGAGATATAAATACTTGAATTGGGTAGGCTGTATGAGCATATTTAGAACATAATCTCCTCCAAAAGGTTCCTGAGCATGGAATTTTATAATGGAATTCAAGGAAATCATTACCAATTTCCAATCATGCAATTTAGGATTAGGGGATCAATCCATTTTTTGGGAAAACTCATGGTGAGGCTACCCAACAATGGATACACTAGTAAATAAAAATCAGGAAAAGGAAATCTTGAGAACTCATTGGGGTAGATATGTAAAGGATTATATAGAAATCATAAGTGGGAATCCATCCCTAGGGTGGAAATGGAAATCAATAGAAGGAATTAATATCTCAAAAGATGAACTAACAAAGATAAATAAAATCTTTGAAAAAAAAAGAATAGTAGTCAGGAAGGACAAATACAAATTAGTATGGGCAAGAGCTAAAAATGGAGACTACAACTCAAGAGATGGTTATAACTATCTAATTAAGAGACATCAATCCTAAAAACCCAAATCCCATTATATTTGTGCTAAAATAAAAAAATGTTTTCCTAAAGCTAGAATGTTCAAATGAGTAGCCCTTCAAAAGAAGATCCTAACAACATAATGGTTTTCTAAAATGGAGTATGAAGGACCATCAAGATGTACTCTCTATCAAAAAAGAGAAGAAATGATAGACCATATTCTAATTAATTATGAATATATAAAAAGATGTTGGTAATGGCTATGTAATAAGTTAGGATGGAAATTGACATTTCCCAACAATATATTAGAGTTGTTCCAAAGTTGGCCTAGAATCCAGAAAAAATAGTTTGTATGAAAATATTTGGATAACAGCCCCATCTATATTAATATGGGAAATAAGGAAAGAATGTAATAAATGAATTTTCAAAGAGAAAAAGATAGAATGGGAGTATATTACAAAAAAAATTGAAGCAGATATTGTAGAACTAATAAAAAACATTAACCAAAACTTTCTCATGAAGAACAAGAGGTTTACACATTGGGATGAAAATATAAGAAATCATTGGAATGGTTTAAAGATCCTTTCATACATGGGGGAGGGTAATGGAAAAGCACAAAATAAAATGGAAGAATGTAAGTGGTTTTCTCCAAGGAATGGTTGATATAAACTAAATTTTGATGGTGCCTCAAGGAGAAATCCAGGAGTGGAAGGAATAGGTTGTAGCATCCACAACTAGGATGAATAGAGATTTCTCTCTTAGAAAAACATATATAGAAGAAGAGCTCAACAATTATAAAAAATTTAATGCATTAGCAGAAGGACTACTATTGAGAAAGGATCTCAAATTAGAAAAAATTGAAATAGAAAAGGATTCAACCCTAGTAGGTAATGCAATAAGGAAAAATTTTGTCCCCAATTGGACCTTAAATGATTTAATAAGAAGAGGTGAGGATCTCCTGGTTACTTCAAAAAGTACATGATTAATTATAGGGACCCTCCTCACCTAAGTCAAATAGAATCTTTCTTATGTCACTTTATATACCTACTAAGGGTTTTCTTTACAACCCTAACCTAGGAGAAAACACTATCTCTTTCCCCTAATCCCCAAGGGTCTCTCTACCAAGCTAATATAACATTGTCTTGAACTTATTGGGTTGAGTTTACTCAAATCATCCTACACACTTTCAGGCACTTTACAAGGTTGGATACACTCCAATTTCCTCATTCTACATCCTTTCTTGAAGATCTTGCCCCATAGTTCAACCAATTCTCCATCGAGTTTGAAAAGTTCATAGGTGAAGGGCTAGTAGCCCTAATTAGCCTCCTAAACCTCAATAACTCAAAAAAATTCCAAAGAAGTCCCCAAACTAGTCACTGTTCTAGATACCCTTTTTGGAAAGCTTAGAGATTTTTAGGGTTAGGGGTATTCAAACTATCCATACAGTACTTAGTGTAGACTATTCTTTTATCCCTAAAAATAGGGCTAATTGGGGTTGTTTCCATAGTTTTCAAGAAATGATAAATAAGGTGCAGTCATCAATTCTTGCCACTAGTTCTAGGGCCTCCTCAACACCCTAAGAAAACTCTCCAATCATTATATCCTTTGGTTCAATCCAACCCTACATTTAAACATTGATTGATGCTTCCTTGCACCTAGTTGGGCACATGCTATTTGGCCTAGGACCAGGGATAACTTTAGTGGCAAATTTCACTTGTCAGGAACACAAGATTTGGTGAAAAAAAATGGACCTTCAGGGTGGCCATGTCTCCCGTGCTTTATAAAAATTGGGTCCCATGCATAGGCCAATCATCAATAGTGATATGGAATTATTTGTATTTTAGTGATGACTTCACCAATAGAATCTAATTTTTCCACATAGTAAATTCAATATTTTTGCCTACAATTTCCAAAGCTTGTCTTAAATGATGGTCATGTTCACCAATATGTGGTCAAAATTTAAGTTAGGGTATAGGTTAAGTACATAGATTTGACATGTGTCTCTATTATGGAGACTTTTCATGGAACTTTTTATCCTTTCAAACTTTGGCCTGAAATAAATTTAATTGTGGACAAATGTCTTTATTTCAGAGACTTTCTTTGGAACTTGGTGTCTTTTAAAATTTTGGCCCAAAATAGGATTTATGCCATTGATTTAGGATCATCGAATGGTTATACAAAATAGGTTTACTATATGTTAGATGATATAAAATTAACTTAGGAAACCTTACTAAAATATTAAAAGTCATTTGAGCTTTGAGAGGCACTGCCCTGAAACCCCCATTCAATAATTTGGAGGGGAATTGCAACAATAAAATTGGGGAAAATTTAACCTTCAAGTATGATAATTAATTAGGATCCATATAACAATAATGGTGAAATGATGGTTTCTAAGTATGTGTACTTCTAGCCATAATTTTCTTCAACAATAAAAGATTCGCCAAGATTTTATGGAATTTTCATAGAATTGAAAAAAAATCACTAGTTAAATTAATATTTTTTCCTTTCAAATTAAAAAAAAAATTGCTAATAATATTATATTTTCCACCGAAAATAATGTAGGATTCACCAGGATTTTACACCTTTTCTAGGGAGGGTGGTTCTTAAAGTTTTCCCTACCTAGGGAATGCCTTCAAAAATATCAAACTCAACTTCTAGAAATTATGCAAGAAAGAAAAGAATATACAGAGGCTCTACTTTCCATCCTCCATGGGCCATGAAGATCTATTGGAGGAAACTCACCGTAGAGCCATATTTATTACCAAACCCTTACACTGGCAGTGAATAATCTAGGAGGGTTAGATTTTATTTTGAGCACACAAAACAATAAAAACACATAAAAGAAGTATATAGAGAGAGTTTAAATGATAATAAGAAGCTAAACTACAAAAATAACCAAGATATTCAATCTATATTCAACTCATAACAAGATAATATTATAGACTCTATACAGATATAGTAAACTATCATTAAATCCTCCTTGGGAATTGCATTTGAAATGTTGTCAAACCTTGGAATTCAAGTTTGAGGGTGTTTATATAGTCCACCCCTTGTGTTCATATGTTTTTTTTCCCAAGACAACCTAATTCCTTCATTATAGCTTCTTAGGAAAAAACTTGTCATGCAACTTTGCAAAGTTGCAAAAGTTGTCCTGACAACTATTTGGTCCAATTTTAGTAATTTTGATATTCCAACTATACATAGTACTCCAACCTATCTAGAATGATATCATGATGTAGGAGCATCTTGGGTTATTGGAAATCCTATATCACCAAAAAAACATGTTAGATTTGTTAGATGCGCTCAGTAGCTGCTTTTGGGCTCTCGGTAAAGTATTCTTGTTTCCACCAATCGGGCTCATTTTTTGCTCAGTTCTGTTGTTCACCAAGTTGGCTCAGTTGCTTCTTGGTTCGGTTCATTCATTGAGTTGGTTTGGTTAATTCACCGAGTTGGTTTTGGTTGCTTCATAGTCTTTCTCACCGAGTGGTTTATTTTGAAATTATGTTCTGGCGGACTTATGCATTTAATTTTGGTCATATGGTTAATGATTGCATCAATAACTGTGAAGAATGTGGACCTAGATCTAGGTCATCCCTTCCTCCAATATAAGATCTATGGATCTTAAGGAAAACCTGATTTGGTAGGCTCTTGTATAAATAAAGTAGTATGTTGTAGATCTTAGGGAGTTAGTTATTATGGAGTTAGTAGTTAGGAGAGATATGAGATAGAATCTAAAGGTTGAATCCTCCCATGTATGTAGATTGTTTGTATTTGAATCTTGATTGTATTTGGCCATAACTGGAAAGGCCTTACATCCTGACATGTATGAAGTTTGTGATGAATAATATATGAATTTTCTCCATTCTCTCTCTCCCTATTTTTGTGTTGTTTCTTCTGAGTGTGTATTTGCAAGGAAGGTTGGTGGTTGGGTTTTCCTTTGGCCACGTTCATCTTCCTCCTTACGTCAGGTAGTATCAGAGTTGTTGGTTCCTAAAAAGGATTTTACACTTAGAGAGACACCAATATACCTAAGACAAATTTTAAGGAGGCGTTAGTTCCAAATGTGGGTAGATCTATAGGTAACTGGACCAACTCTAGGGACAAGACTTCTCTCTACACTTCTAGCTCTACAAAACCAAGGTGGGTACACCTAATCCAACTCAATATTCTATACTTTACAACCTTCTATGGATTTATATAACAAATGATATGGTGAGAAAATACTAAATCATAACTAGTCATTCATTGATTCTCATTCAACATAATGAACACATAGCCCTATAACCTCAATATTTTAAAGACTTTTGGATTGTTTATGTTTAAATTTGAGGAATATATGTTGGAATAACAGTCCACAATACAACTAAGAGGGGGGGTGAGTCATCTGTATGACAAAATATTAAACTTTAAACTTTAAGCTCATCAATATCAGATCTACTAAGCACAATAACACAATATTTTGGTTACAGAGAAACCCTATTAAAGGTAAAAACCCCGGTGGGAATTAGCACCCACTAATGATGTACTAAGAGTATAGTAATCCTTGTTAGAAGATATAGCCCTATTAGGAGCTTATTGAAACATTACAGTACATAGTCCTTGTTAGAGGATAGACCCTATTAGGATTCAAGAAAAATAGAGGGCTCACTCCCCAAGGCTCACTGTCCAAAGAAGGTTAAATCCACCTTCAGAACTCACTAGTTTGCAATAGGTGTATATGAAGAAATACACAATCTTTGAACTGTTTACCAGTAACTATCTTTGCTTGGTTAGTTCCAATGAAGTCCACAAGTGATCCTCTACTCTACATATAGTAGACACAAGCTCACAACCTACACAACCTCCTTAATTCACATATATTCCATCCATGTCTTTTCCAAAGAAAAGACCTTTCATTTATACCTTGTTACATTTTACCAAGATTAGGTTAGCCCATGAGGCTTTCCTAATATCAAACAATTACATAAGCCCTTACTAAGATACATACAGTATTTTAAACAAGTTTACAATGATTATATTACAATAATTAAGGACCGACATCCTTGAATTATGATTGCCAAAAAAGACACACACTTCATTCCCCGGGTCGGCTTCAGAATAAGCCATTGCCAGAACATACACCACAGATGATGTCACCAATCATTTTGTACCTTGTGCTGACTAGTGAACATCCATCAGTGCCTCTTCCATCATCATTCAAGATCCCATACATTGAATCCAAACCCTTTGAAATCTATATCAAAAACTTAGAGACTAACTCTGTTAATTCTCTCTGTCACAGTCCACTGACCAGTCTTTACCAAAATAGTTGTATCTTTCTTAATATGAAAAAATTAGTGATGCAATCTTAGATATAAGATCACAACATCCTCCTAAGCTCTCATCTAACTTCATAGCATCTGAAACATCCATACACCCGTCATACACTATGATCACTAGTCTGGTTCCTTCATAGAAGCATATGTTGACATGAGTGACAAAACACAAATAAAAATAGTATGAGTTTCCATTTAGTAACATAGTGATTAAACATATTAAATGTCTCAATCACCACCCATGCATTAGTAATATCCAACAATCTCCCCCTTTGGCATTGATGTCAACATATGGGAAAATCTTATCCCAAAGTTGTATCAACCCAAAAGTCCTTCAACTGAACAATCTCCCCATACAATGAAGATTTTCTCATAATAACACTCCCCCTTTGAAAACAATCGCAAAGGGTGCCAACTACTTTCACATATAAAATTTCTTCCATGATCACTCCCCCTAAGGAGTAGATCCCTACATCCAGTCCAGAAAATGATGAGGCTCCGAGCACTTCTGGACTGATGCATCTCTGCATCATTTAGTTCTGACTAGGAGGGGCATGAACCCCTAGCATACCTCTGAGATATTCAAAGGTATCTTTTGGTAGTGGTTTTTTAAAAATGTCTGCAATTTTCTCTTTTGTACTAATATATTCAAGCTTGATTTCTAATTCTTCCACCTTGTCTCTCAAGAAGTGATACTTGATAGAAATGTGTTTAGTTTTAGAGTGCATCACTAGATTCTTTGACATGTTTACTATGCTAGTGTTATCACAATGAATAACCATAGGCTCATTAAAAGTTATTCTAATGTCTGTCAGCATTTTTTTCATCCAAACAATCTAAGTACAATTTATAGCAGCAGCAACATATTCCGATTCAGCAGTATATTGTGATATACAATCTTATTTCTTACTTAGCCAATAAACCAACTTTTTCCCAAGGAAAAATGCACCACCACTTGTACTTTTTCTATCATCAATATTTCCTGCCCAATCAGCATCAGTATAAGCATGAAGTTCAAAGCTATCTTTCCTATCATACCATAAACCATAGTCTATGGTTCCTCTAAGATACCTCAGTATTCTTTTCATAGTAGCTAGATGAGTCTCTTTTCGTTCTACCTGATATCTAGCCACAATTCCAATAGCATTAGCAATATCTGGTCTTGTGTGAGTCAAATATTGTAGCCCTCCAACCATTGATCTATACAAAGTCTGAAAAACACATTTGGACTCATCATCAATTGATAGTCTATTTCCAGTCACCATAGGTGTTCCTACTGGTTTACAATCTTCCATACCGAATTTGTTAAGCAATCCTTTGAGATACTTGGTCTGAGAAATGAAAATACCATTCTCATTCTGAGTTATTTGTAGTCCAAGGAAGACTTTCATTTCACCTATCATGGACATTTCAAATTCACTTTCCAGTTCTTTAGAAAACTTCTTACATAGATCATCATTACCTCCAAAGATAATGTCATCCACAAATACTTCTACTATCAGGAATCCATCTTTAGTAGTTCTTAAATACAAATTACTATCCGCATTACCTTTTCTGAATCCAAGTCCAAGTAGATAATTGTCCAACCTTGCATACCAAGCCCTAGGAGCTTGCTTCAATCCATACAAGGCTTTCTTCAATTTTCACACCATGTCTTTGTCTTTGCATAGAGGAAATCCACTTGTTTGTTCTATCTAAACTTCTTCAAGATCTCCATTCAGAAATGTAGATTTAACATCCATCTGATACACTTTGAAGTTTTTGTGTGCAGCATAAGATAGAAATAATCTTACTGCCTCTATTCTAGCAATAGGAGAAAATGTTTCTTCAAAGTCTATGCCTTCTTGCTATGAGTATCCCTTACACACTAGTCTTGCTTTGTTCCTTACAGTTGTTCCTTCTTCATCCATCTTGTTTCTAAAGACCCATTTTGTTCCTATAACATTTTTATTTTTAGGTCTTGGAACCAATTCTCAAGTATTATTTTTCTTTATCTGATCTAATTATGCTTTCATGGCATTTATCCAAGATTCATCTTTAAAGGCTTCATCTATATTTTTCAATTCAACTTGAGAAATCAAACAAATTTCTTCTCTAACTTTAGATCTAGTTAGCACTCCCTGATTGGTATTGCCAATATTTTGATTTTTAGGATGGTTATTTTTTACATACCTTGGAGTTTTAGGAGTTTTAGTAGTCTTTCTTGTATCATCACAAGCCTCTTTTTCACTTTCTTCCTCAACAAGTTCTTCTTCTTTGGCAATAGTAGTGGTTTCTTTCACTTTTGATATCTGACTGTTGTCATACATTCTTTCTTGTATCTAAAATTTCTCATCTATTCTTACATTGTTACTTTCAACCATCTTCCTTAATCTCAGATTGAAACATTTGTATTCCTTCCTTTTAAAAAAGTAACTAAGGAAAATACCTTCATCACTTCTAGCATCAAATTTTCCTATCTCATCATCCCTCTTAATATAACATTTTCTACCAAAAATTCTAAAATATTTTATAGTAGGAGTGTGATCAAACCATAGTTCATAGGGAGTATTACTTGTGCCATCTCTAATTTGAATTATGTTTAATGTGTACACTATTATTCCAAAAGCCTCTCTCCAATGTACATGAGATACATTTCATTCAATCAACATTTCCCTGGCAGCATCAAGTATAGTTTTGTTTCTTCACTCTGCTATCCCATTTTGTTGTGGAGTCCTAGGAGTAGATGTTTGTCTTTTTATCCCATGCTCTTTACAGTATGAATTAAATAAATATGATGTAAACTCACCACCTTTGTCTGATCTTAAACACTTTATTTTCATTCCTGATTCATTCTCTACCTTTTCTTTAAACAACTTGAATTTGTCAAATGCTTCTAATTTCTCTCTTAAATAAGCAACCCACATCATTCTAGAAAAGTCATCAACAAAGTGTTGTAAATATTCAAGAATTAACCAAGTTACTGAGAGGGGAGGGGTGAATCAGTAACTTCAAATTTTTTTCAATATCAGATGTATTAACATATAGTTCACTTTATCCTTTTTCATATAGAAATCATGAAACATAAAAGCATTCACAACAATGACACATAGATTTGGTTACCCAGAAACCTTCCAAAAGAAAGTAAAACTGGGGTGGGGATGAAACCCACAAAGCTTTAATACTACAGTATAAAGTTGGCTGGTTAAGGCTTACATTGATCACTTCTGATGATCTACCCTGCTAGGAGCAATAAGGATTGCTAAATCCACCATGTTAAAGGATTTTTACAAACTTACAAAAGAAGTATGTACTCAGTAAAGAGATTTTACAAAAGACTGTTAAGTCTACCTGGTTAGAGGATTTTAGTACTTATTCACTGGTTAAAATGAAATAGTATATCTCTTACTTTGCAACTGGATTGCTGAATGAGATTCGCTGATGTACTGATCACCTTCTGTGATGAATTTGTCTCTGCTGCTCCTTATGTATAGTAGCCCTTTGTAATTCACTAGTTTCTGCCTTTTTATCTCCCCTTTTTATTCCACATTCATACTACTTGGTATTTGTACAAAATTGTTTATATACAAGTCTAAACAATTAATTACAATTACAAAGTCAGCTTAACAAATAAACATAAGTGCTACTAAGTCTACCCAAGTATGGTTACACAGTTCCTGCAAACTAACTCAGTGACTTTCTAATACTCGGCATCCATTGCATTACTCGGCATCATCATGCACTTGGTAGAAGTGAAAGCTCGGTTCATACTAACCACTCGGTAAGTTTCAAACTCGATAAATACTTGTGACTCGGTAGACATAATGTCACTCGATTTACACTGTCCTGCTCAGTTTGCACTATCCTGCTTGGTTTGCACTGTTCTGCTCAGTTTGCACTGTCCTGCTCAGTTTGCACTGTTCTTCTTGGTTTGCACTCAAGATGCAAATAAGTGTTGTCACTAGTGGCAATCCTACTTAATGCCAACACAAAGAGTATAAAATACCTTTCACCATAGTATGACTTTGTTCTTGTAGGCCCACATAGATCTGTATGTATGAGATCCAAATTTCCTTTTGATGTAAATGTTTTTCTTTTATGACTGCTTTTAGTTTTCTTTCCCATAACACATTCTTTGCATACAGTGTAAGAAGGTTTCACAATCTTTGGTAGATCTCTTACTGCATTAGCCATACTTTCCTTTGTAATTTTATCAAAGATAACATGACAAAATCTTCTATGCCATAACCAACTATCATCTACCTTCGCAACAAAACAAGAGGCTCCAAATGTGTTTAGTTGAAATGCATTACATCTAGACCTTGAACCGGTAGCAATTAGTTTTCCTTCCTTGATTCTGATAAAGCATTTACCATTAACAAAATTTAACTAAAAGTTTTATGCATTAACTGTCCAACACTCAACAAGTTATGTTTTAGTCCTTCAACATGTAGTATATTGTCTGTGTTAGTATTTCAATCCAAAGTGATGGATCTTGCTCCTATGATGGATTTTGGGAGATTGTCCCCAAACGTTACAACACCTCCATCATAATTTACCAATTTAATGAACTTGTTCTTATCACTAGTCATGTGATGAGAACATCCACTGTCAATTATCCATTTAGTTTTCTTGTCAACATGAGATACTAAGGCTTTTTCTTCATGAAATGGTTCATCTTTAATAGCAACAAATCCAATCTCTTCATTTTCTAAATCTTCATCATCGGAGATTCTTTCACTAGCATAATAACATTCTTTGTCTCTTCTAATTTTTGCATAATCAGGTTTGTACTTAGGAACTCTTGTGGGACATCTAGATGCAAAATGACCTATCTTATTGCATGAAAAATATTTCAAAGGTAATTTTCCTTCAAATTTTCCCTTACCTCTTTTTTCTCTTCTAGCAATCAATGCAACAAGTTCTTCCATCTTCTTTTCTTCTTCCATTATCTTCTCCCATACCTCAACATACTCATCAAGCTCTTCTCTTAGGTCTTCCTTGCTTGTGATCGAAAGTGCAGAAACTTTCTTGTGTGTGGATGCCCTAAATGCAGATTCAACTTTAGGTGTATCTTCTCCTAATTTCTCATCTTCAAAGGTAGTTAACTTTGCAATCAACATCTCTCTACTAAAGTTTGGAGTCAGGGGTATAGCTTTTTGAATTGACATTGCCTTGAATTTGTAAGGAGTTAGAGATCTGATAATCTTTGGAATGACTTCATCTTCATCTTAAGTACCTCCACAATTTTTTATTCCAACTACAACTTTTGTAACCCTTTGAACATAGGCTCTAATGCTTTCATCTTCATTCATTTGCAGCTTCTCCATCTTTGTCTTCCAGTTTTGCAATTTCTCTTGTTTGGTATACTTATCTGCTTCATAAAGTGCCTCTAGTCTATTCCAAATTTCACGTGCTGAATCCAGATCTTTGATTTCAGTAAACTCGACCTTAGATAGTGCATTGATCAATGCTTCTCTTGCGACCATGTTGAATGAAAATAGATTCTCTTCATCATAAGTGGCTGGCCCCAAGTCATTCTCAGCCTTAAGAGTTTCCTTCTTTAAAATCATCCAGTAGTATATGCCCAAACATAGCAAATGTGTTCGCATCTTGTTTTTCCAACTGTCAAAGTTTTCAGGATCAAACTTAGGACTATCCTTCCTATAGAATGCCATTTTCCAAGATCACGTCAAGCTATTAAGCTTTCTCTCTAAGGACCATAAGCTCTGATACCAATTGTTGGGAATAATAGTCCACAATACAATTGCGAGGGGGGGTGAATCAGTTGTATGATAGAATATTAGACTTTAAACTTTAAGCTCATCAATATTAGATCTAATGAACACAATGAATGCCAACACAATAATACAATATTTTGGTTACAGGGAAACCCTATTAAAGGTAAAAATCCTAGTGGGAATTAGCACCCACTAATGATGTACTGAGAGTATAGTAATCCTTATTAGAAAATATAGCCCTATTAGGAGCTTATTGAAACATTACAGTACATAGTCCTTGTTAGAGGACATACCCTATTAGGATTCAAGAACAATAGAGGGATCACTACCCAAAGAAGGTTAAATCCACCTTCAAAACTGACTAGTTTTCAATAGGTGTATATGAAGAAATACACAATCTTTGAACTGTTTACCAAAAGTTGTCTTTGCTTGATCAGTTCCAATGAAGTCCACAAGTAATGCTCTACTTTACATATAGAAGACACAAGTTCACAACCTTCACAACCTCCTTAATTCACATATATTCCATCCATGTCTTTTCCAAAGAAAAGACCCTTCATTTATACCTTATTACATTTTACCAAGATTAGGTCGATGCATGAGGCTTTCCTAATATCAAACAATTACATAAGCCCTTGCTAAGATACACATGGTATCTAAAAAAAGTTTACAATGATTACATTACAATAATTAAGGATCGACATCCTTGAATTATGATTTCCAAACAAGACACACACTTCATTCCTTGAGTCGGCTTCAAAATAATCCATCACCAAAACACATGTCATGGATGACATCACCAATCATTCCGTACCTTGTGCTGACCAATGAACATCCATTAGTGCCTCCTCCATCATCCTTCAAGATCACACACCTTGAATCCAATCCCTCTAAAATCTATATTAAAAACTTAGAGACTAACTCTATCAATTCTCATTGTCATAGTCTAGTGACTAGTCTTTACCAAAATAGATGTATCTTTCTTAATATGCAAAACTTAGTGATGTGATCTTAGATATAAGATCACAACATCCTCTTGAGCTCTCATCTAACTTCAAAACATCTAAAATATCTGTACACCCTCCATACACTGTTATCACCAATCTGGTTCCTTCATAGAAGCATATGTTGACATCAGTGACAAAACACAAATGACAATAGTATGAGTGTCCATTCAGTAACATAGTGATTAAACATATTAAATTTCTTAATCACCACCCATGCATTAGCAATATCCAACAATATAACTAGACCATATCAAACACATATCACTATAGAAGATACTTATTCCTGACCAGTTCCTTATCCATTGGGCTAAACCTTAAATAAAAAGTAGCATACAAAGACCAACTATTGTCAATAATTCATGACCCTTCATACTACCACTTGATGATAGTATTTTTTTATATATCTAGATCCACACTACTTACAAGTATCCATGTGCAAACCAAATGAATTTATGTCCCATCCAAAGAATCTTTAATTAGATCCTAGATCAAAATATAAGGAATAGCAAAATATAAATGGGTAAACACCATGTAATGGACTAGAAAACCCAAAACTCAAGAGATGAACATAGAGGAGAGAACTGAACCTAAAAGGATTTGTATTATATTTGATGAATCATGTCCCTGTGTACACTTTTTAAAGATACAACCACTCCAAAAATAGCCAAAGACCATAAGCTTTCCTTTAATACAAGAATACAATTTAATACAAGTTTGTTACAACCTAGTCTAAGAACAATGCACCAGTCAGTTTTTTGCAACCCGGAGGAGACCTAATACCACCTCACATAAAAGAATACAAAAAGACCCCTCCTAAATGATCTTGGAAATAATTATAAAGGACTATAACAATATTAGGATCATTTAGGGAAAAATTAGGGTTTCCAACCACCACAACTTGAAGAACATGTAGAAGAAATGGCCTAGAAACCCGGAATGATTAGATCAAATCTAATTTATAATTTTTTGGTTTCATCATCAGAGGCCAAGTACCATTACCATGCAAAAAGACACATGTTAAAAACATCCATTAAATTCATAGAGCATCTTAGCATAATTGTGTGAACTAGGGCATGAAAAATTATTGACAACCATCATACCCTAGCCACTCTTTTCAAAAAACCAGTAAAGTGCATTAAACTGAAATGGCACCTAGGGAACAAAAATATGATCATGGAACCCACCTTAATGTTTTTCTCATCAATTCTAACTCGTAACCATCCTTGGACCAAATCAGATTAAGGAAAAAAATTTGATCTACATGGCGCCATCAATTTTTACTTGTTTTGGCTTCACCAACCCTACAAAAAACCCTTAAACAATTCAAATATTTTACCCGCAACAGTTAATCAACAAGTTTAAAACATGGTTTTTGATCTCCAATCTTCCTAGTACATTGTGCACCACAAGATAATCAAACACAACCTTTTTTTGACTCAAACTATTATTTACCACATCGCTTTCCTCAGGGACCAATAAAAAATAAACACATCAGCAATACCTGGCACTGAGTAGGATGTAGCTTTTAAGCTATTAGTTGCATCTCTGAAGGGTAAAGCTCTTGATTGGTTTAGAACCCTTCTAGTGGATTCTATTGATACCTAGGATCTTTTGGGAGAGAGGCTTTCTAAATTCTTTGAAGAAAATTCTGATAACTTGTCTTTGGTGGAACAATTAACTACTATCAAGAGGGCCCCACAAGAGGAAATGAGTGATTTCAATCTCCGTTTCCAGAAGACTTGGAACTAGATTACTGTTATGTTAAGGCCTTCAACTAAATACACTTTCTTATATTATTTTAAGAGTTTTAATAGCTATATTTTTGTTATGATTCAATCTATGGTGGGTACTTCATTGCCTCTAGCTTTTGATACCACTATTAGGGAAGAGAATAGTCTTATTCAGGCAAGAAAGATAGCTCCTAGGCCACCTGTCCCTTTCCTTTCAAGTATTCAATCCAATATACCATTGATAGTAACACCTCTATCTATTGTCCCATCATATAAAGTCACAAAGGTAGCACCTACTACCCCTCTCAATGAATTGCAGAGTATTAAGGAAAGCCAACAAAAGATAGAGAGTTTGTTGTAGTCTTTTGGCAATGATTTAGTGATCATTAAGAGGAATCAAGTGTAGACAAACCCTATTGTTCAAAACTAGTTTGTTGGTTCCTCATCCCAATATCCTAATCAACCCAATTATCAGGCAAATAGGAAGCAATTCCAAGGGAATACTAATGCAAATAGATAGAATTGGAATCAGAGGCCTAATAAGCCATACAATCCTACACCTCTCAATATTGTTAGAGATATTGTTCTTAGTCAGAATAACATTGCTACTGACTGGTGTTTTCCATGTAATCAAGGTCATGATCAGTCTATTACAGACACTAGTTTCCTAAATTGTCAAGAGGAGGATTTTTGTAGACTAAATGATGATTCATCAGTTTTAGCAAATACCAAAACTAAAAAGAGAGCTCTTGAGTCTTATCAATCAGCTAGTAATGTTCCCTCTTCACCAATTTCAATTCTAAAGAATCCATCTACTTCTTCTAGTAAGGATCAAAATCAAAGGAGTGGTGATCAAGGTTCTCCTAGATCTCCACAAAAGGTACAATTTTCTATTCCCTTTAATATTGTTGATACTATGAAAAAAATGAGTGTAACCTTGTCTAAATGGGAAAATTTAGCTATTCTAGGAAAGATTTAAATTTTACAGGAAGGGTTGTACAAGTTGGAAGCCAGCTCACAACAAGTTATACAACAACCTTCTAGGGTGGTTATAACTAATTCTGAGCCTCCTAAGGTTCAATAAAAGGAGCCAAAAGAAGATAAGAAGCCTACTAAGGTTCAGTAACCAGCAGTTCTTGAAAATAAAAAGACTATAGATTTGAAGAAATTAGTAGTGACAATTGACAAAAAGCAAGAAAATGTTCAAAATACAAATGAAAAGGAAGGTAAGAAACCTAAAAATAAAAATCCTCCTCCTTTTTATGTTTCTTTGATCATTGGAAATAACTTAGTGCATAATTATATGGTAGACAGTGGTGCAACCAGCACTATCATGCCTAGGAAAATAACAGATTTGTTGGATTTAAAGTATGAACCTCTTGAGAAAGCTGTAGTCTAGCTTGATGGAACTTTAGTCAAGACCTTAGGGGTCATTAAAAATTCAAGTTTGACCTTACACTCATGAACAAATTTCTCAATTCCTCAAGATATTTATGTTATAGATTTGCCAGCATATTTTGTTGTGTCTATCCAGAGACTTTACAGCCAAAATAGATGGTTATTTTTCATCAGATTGGTCTCATTTGTATTTCAAAACTAGATATGGTACTAAGGTAACCATAAGATCAGAAATGTTGGTCAAAGATCTCATAGAACCTTACAATCCTAGCCCCATTAATGCCAATTGTGTGATTATCGATCCAGATGAAATTCAAGATTATTCACCTTATAACACACAAACTAAGGAATACCCTGACATTGTTTTGGATGAATGGGCCACTAGAAATGATCAGAATGATGATATGCTTGATGCTAGTTTTGGTAACTATATGATTTTAGAGTCTAATACAATTTTTCCTAATTTGATTAAAGGTCAAGTTTTTTAATCTAAATTATCTAACCAGCTATGGGATTTGTATTTTGATGGATCAAGGAACAAAGATGGTATTGGTGTAGGGGTTATGTTAGTTTCACCGGATGGTGATAATTTTTATGCTACATACAAGTTATCATTTTCATGCTCTAATAATGTGGTTGAATATGAAAGTCTGATTCAGGGTCTAGAGTGGGCAAGAAAAAGAGGAATCAAGTGTTTAAGGGCATTTGGGGACTGTGAGCTGATAGTAAAATAGGTGAAGGGTATCAATACTATTAAAAATGATCTTTTAAAGATGTATAAATCCAAAGTATCTAATACTCTAGATGATTTTGATGGTTTTAACCTCATTTCTATTCCTAGAAAGAGAAATTAGCATGTTGATAGGTTGGCTGGTATTGGTGCACATGTTTCAATTACAAAAAATAAAGGGCAGATTTTAGACTAGTCATGTGTCAAAATTATTGTTAGGCCATCTATCCCAGATAATAATATTAAACAGATAGTTTTCAATACTGATGAACACATTTTAAGTTTTATGATAGAAACAAATGGTTTCTCAACTGCCAAAAATGACAAACTCAATCAGCAAATAGAAGATCAAATCATTTAGCTGAAGACCAATAAGCTTCAAAAGGGATTGGTCAGTTTGTAATCAGCTTTTAACTCTGATGATCAGTACAGGAAGGGTAAAACCTACCTACTAATCAAAGAAGATCACTATAAGGAAGTGGAAATATTCAGAGACAAATTTTTGAAGGTTGGTAAAATTAATTCTCCTAAAGAAAAATAATTATTTATTGATATTTTTAGAGAATATAGTGATGTGTTTGCATGGGACTATGCTGATTTGAAAGGATTTGATCCTCAATTAACCCAACACACCATAGAATTAGAACCAAATTCTAGGCCAATCAAACAAAGGAAATGACCCATAAAACCTAAACTAGAACCATTAATGTTGAAAGAGTTGAGAAAACTCCTAGATGGTGGTATTATATTTCCTATTAAGCAGACATCCTGAGTTTCCAACTTAGTTCTAGTAAGGAAGAAGAATGGAGAGATAAGACTTTGTGTGGACTTTAGAGACCTTATTAGGGAATCTCTGAAAGATAGACACCCTCTTCCTTCCATGGAACAAATTTTACAATATGTTTTAGGTTTTGAGAGATTCTCTCTCCCAGATGGGTATTGTAGTTACAACCAGATTTTAGTTAAAGAATTTGATCAATTTAAAATAGATTTCATGACTAAATGGGGTACAATGACTTATAGAAGAATGTCATTTGGGTTGTCAAATGCAAGGGCTACTTTTCAAAAATCAATGGACATGGATTTCAAGAATCTAATGTGTAAGTTTGTTCTAGTATACCTAGATGATGTTACAATTTACAACAAGGTCACAAACTAGCACATAGATCATTTGAAACAAATTTTGTAGAGATGTAGAGAGTTTGGAATCTCTCTTAATCCAAAGAAATCTATTTTTGTAGTCCATGAAGGTAAAATTTTAGGATACCAAGTGTCTAAAGAAGGTACAACTATTGATCCTAAAAGAATTCATGCAATTCTAGAACTTTCATTACCTAAACACAAGAAAGGATTGAAAAGTTTTATTGGCAGAAAAAATTTTGTTAGACACTTTATCCCTGATATTGCAAATTTATTGAAACCTTTGAACGCTATGATAAAAAGGGGTGTATCTTTCAGCTGGACTGATGAGGGAAAGAACAGTTTTTAATAAAATAAAACATGCTTTGTCTTCAGCCCCTACTTTAGTTAATCCTAATTTTACTAAGGACTTTATTTTATATGATTATGGTGGTTCTGACACTATTTCAGCAATGCTAGTGCAAAAGAATGATGATAATCAAGAGCAACTAGTTGCATTTTTCAGAAAAAGGTATGGATGATTATGAGAAAAAGGTATAGTTTTGTAGAGAAACATGTGCTAGCAGTTATCAAAGCTTTAAAGAAGTTTAAGCATTTGGTTTCTAGAAATAAAGTACATCTAATGGTTGCACATGCTATCATTAAAGAGTTCTTGTTAAATGAATATGTTAATGAAAAGAGAGCAGGTTGGATAACAAGGGTTATGGAATATGATGTACAAATTCATGTAACCAAGTTGGTCAGAGGCAAAGGCCTATGTGCTCAGAGGGAAAAAGAAGAAGATAAAGCTGAAGCCACTGAAGAGGCTGCCTTACTTCATGGTAATTTTGTGTTATTTAATGATTCTACATCCTAGTTGTCAGATATGACCATATTTCTATAAACTAGACAATGTCCATTAAATCTTCACAAGGCTAAGAGAAGGTACTACAAGTTACAATCTATTCCTTATGTTCTCATTCGTGATATTCTTTATGGGAAATATTTTTTTGGTATGCTTCTTAAGTGTATTGATTCAATTGATTAAGATAGGATTTTATTTGAATTTCATGATGGATCTTGTGGAGGACATTTCAGTCCCAAAACTATAGCCTGGAAAATTCTAAGAGATGGCTATTACTGGCCAGATTTATTCAAATATTCTCATTCTTGGGCAAGAAAGTGTCAAAAGTGTGCTCTATTTGTAGGGAAGCAAATGTTGGCACCATTGCCATTAAAATCAATTGTTTTGGATTAGCCATTTAATAAATGGGGAGTGGACTTTATAGGTCCAATAAATCCTAATTCTAGTGCAGGTCATAAATGGATTTTGAGTGCTATAGACTATTTCACAAGATGGACTGAGGCCATTGCATTGAAAGAGGCTATTGGATCTGCAGTGTTGAAGTTCTATGAAGATATTATTTCCAGGTTTGGAGTTCCTTGGTAAATTATCCTAGATAATAATTTAGCATTTATTGGTTTAGCTATAACATAATGGGTTATTAAAAATGTTTTTTTATCTAAATACTTCTTCTAACTATTATCCTCAAGGTAATGGTGTTGCATAGTCTACTAATAAAAACCTAATTAGGATTATTAAAAAGACCTTGCAGGAAAATAAAAGAGATTGACACTCTAAACTAAAGGGAGCCTTATGACTGGATAGGATTACGCCTAAACAGGTTATTGGGAACTCACCCTATGTTCTA
This sequence comes from Chamaecyparis obtusa, assembly GCA_027943335.1. NCBI lineage: Eukaryota > Viridiplantae > Streptophyta > Pinopsida > Cupressales > Cupressaceae > Chamaecyparis > Chamaecyparis obtusa. Next base: position 3,104,940 of record BSBK01000938.1, read on the forward strand.
CTTTATGGTAAAGAGCCTAGATTACCAATTTATATAGAATTTCCAGCTTTACAGCTAGCTGATTAAATGTTTCTATTTGAAGAGGAAGATCCTCTTAAGTTGAGGTATGTTGAATTACTACAAATTGAAGAAGAAAGGAACAAGGCATTGGAAACTATGGAGTTAAGGAAAGAAAATACAAAAAGGTCTTTTGACAAGAAGGCTACACTTAGGGATTTAAAAGAAGGTGATCTTGTACTCAAGTGGGATGTGCTAAAGAGCAGACTAGGCCAGCATGATAAATTTGACAATTTCTGGTCAGGTCCTTTTTTTATAACATCTTGCAAAGAAAATAATTCTTTTCAATTATCGACAACTGATGGGGAAGTTCTACAAATTCCAATTAATGGAATTCACCTCAAGCTTCTCTTTGAGGGATAGGTTAGGTCTAGTTGTTTCTCAATAAGTGTTGTCCAAGCATTAGGTCTTTAGGTTGCATTGAGTCTAGATTAGATGCATTTTCATTTCAATAATGGTTACATTCATGGTTTCTAGTTTCCTCACTCTATTTCCCAATGATAAGTTCTATAGGTCATGTCTAGCAGGGAGACATCCAACAAAAGTCCCCAAAAATATTACTCAAAACAACAACATACAACACAATAAGGACAAATAGGAAAAGATTACACATTTATAAGTCCAATTAATACTATCTTTTAGGTTTTGTTAATTGACATTTCATTATTGCATTCATTTTTAGATTTCATTATTGTACTCTAAGTATTGATCACATTTCAAATTTCAAAATTCATAACTGATCATTACATTGTGCATTCATACTAAATATAGTATACAAGTGTCTTTCATATTTCATGTGAACAATAGAGTACATTTGTAGAATTGAAAACATGATAGAAGTATGGAATAGGGGTCCCATGCATTGCCTTTTTGTTAGTATGTTCTCAGTTGGTTGTTTGTCAGGTCCTCGGTCCTCAAATCTAGGTCTTCATCTACATTTGGTTTAGGATTTTCACCTACATGAGAGAAAGAAAATGTTGTTAGATCCTATTGGATCTAAGAAATGCATGAAACACAAACAAAATACATTGATAATCAAGTTTTCAATGCTGCATATATTCTATCTGGTAAATTAAATGCAATAAGGAAATGTACATCCACACTCACTGAAAGATAGTATTAAAGGGACTTGTTTTCTAAACATGAAACCTTTTACTATTAATGATCATTCTGGTCTATGTTGTTATTTTTATTAACCGGATATCTAAATTAAAGGGACTTAGTATTTTCAACTGAGAAACCTTCTTCATAAGTTGCAATACCTTGGTAGATTAGTGAACATAATGGTCTGAATGTTGATTCACAAGTGTCATTTTGGCATTTTCATAAACTAAATTATTGATTATGTTCACTAATCTAACAAGTTTATAATGTTGTTGTTTAAAAGCTTAACAAAACTTTTATAGTGATTCAAGCTTACTAGTTTCAACTTCACAGTCAAAGAAAGAAGATGCAGAACAAGCTAAGATTTCATAGTAAATACTAAAAGTGTTCCAGAAAAGTCATAATCAAATGCCAAGTTACAATTTCATGATCACTGGTACAATATATATTTGCTGATTTCAAAGTAAAAATTCAATAATATCATTGTTATTGTTGATTAAAAAAAGAGAAATGCTTCAAAATTGAGCTTTAATATTATAAAATGTTTACAAAATGTATATTTGAGTGTCACAAGCCCATGCTCGAACTAAATTGATAATATAAAAACATTTTTACATCTTATTTCATTTCTTTTAAGAATTTAGATTCAGCATCAAAAGAGAATTATATTCAAGCCTGGTAATTTGTGCCAGTAAGTCTCAAAATGTTCTCTATTTTTAGTATTGAATACATTTCAAAGTGACTATGCTTATTCATCAATGGGGTTGAAGAAAATAATATGATTACTACATTACAACAACTGTACCAATATTAATATGAGTTTTGAAGACTTGGTTTCATCTATGGAGCAATGGTGACTATTTCAAATAGAGGAGAAGTTGGTAGTGGCTGTGTTAATAAAAGCTAAGGTTAAAGTGATTGGTAAAATGATAATTTTAACAACTACTATGTATGGAGGAGAAATGTACTAATGTATGGAGGTTAGAAGGTTTATTCAAGAGTGACTGATTTTTAATATGCCTTGTTGATACATAAAGTCTTGTGAGATTGGAAATAAATAAAAATGACTAGTGATACTACAGTGACTGGTGTTCAAAGTATAATGACAATGCATCCTTTCATGAATCAGCTAACAAACAAAATGGATTTTCATTTATGTATCAACAAAACATCATTTGTATATGCGATCAAAAAATGGAAAAAACACAGATACATCAGATGTTCTAAGCTGCCAACAAGTACACAATAGACATAGAGTAGAACTTATCTTCATTTTTCATTTGAAGCCTGCGTCTATTGTTCATCTTTTAGTCATAGTATCAGTCAGCTCGGTAGGGCAGAAGCTTATGACTGAAAGATGTCATTGCTTAAGATTGGATACATTTTTCTCATCTCTTAGTCACAACTTTGGCTTTGTTGAGTAGACTGTAGAGAACTCGATAATGGTGGTATGTTGTCAGTTACAAAAAAACCCACATTAAAAGTGGAAAAGTGAACAAGCTGTATGAGCCCAGATGAGATGCCAAGATTTCAAGCTTACGAGTCAATCATATATTTATCCATAGTTGAAACTTGACATTCAATGTCTAGTTAGCTCAGTAAGAGTCTCAAGCTGAGACTAAGAGATGTCTTAGCTAAGGCCGAGTCCCACATCTCAGTCACAGCTTGAGTCCTTCAAGATAACTGAAGGGGATTCGTAAATGGTGGTGCGCTGTCAAAGTTACAAAACCCACATCAAATGTAGTGTAATAAACATAAAATTCATGCTAAAATCTACCAGTCAAGTGTCAGCTTACCTATCAACTAAAGATAGGAATCACAACAAGCTCAAGAGAGGCTATAACTTCATGTTGTGTGTGTGAAAATTATACCTGATCTGTAGACACAACACTCAGTAAAACATTAGAGGTTAGTGATAATCAAAATCATGCAAAATTGAAATCTAATCTAACCAAGCGATTTACTACCTTCTAGTAGGTGCGAGATTAATGTTCTCAGATTATTATCGAGATCAGTGACCTAGACGACACCTAAATGAAGGATTTGAATGCAATTCTAGATATGGAATAAATGCAATTAATCTATATTTTTGATATTTTCTATGCAATAAGAATGATAAAAACTGATATGAAATCTATGGTAAATGAAATTGATATGCTATGAATGCTATTGAAAATTGATATGCTATGAATCTAACAATGATATGAAATATGAATGCAAAAATAAGATTGATCTCACAAAGATGTCGATTCGCAAGAGTTTTGATTCTTCAATTCCAATTCTCCAGCGTGATTGTGCAAAATATGAGATGATTTGTGAAGAGCTAAAGCCTTAATTTATAAAAATCCAGGGCTTTGGAGGTGCATGAATAAAAGCCATAAATCACTCAAATTAACTCATCTTGATTTTTGAGTTATCTGATCATAAAAGATAGTTAATTCTCAAAATCATGCAAAAACATGCAAAAACAGCTTTTTAACTCAAATTAGAGTTTAGATCAGCTTTTTGAACTCCAAAAGGATGTTGAGTTCCAAAAAGTCAATAACTTGCATTGATTTTCTGATTTGGAGTTTAACTGTTTCTTTTGATTATGCATAATAATTAAGAATTAAATAAATAAATAAAGTGATTTATCCTCAACTCAACTGATTTTTGAAAATAAATAATTAATTTATGGGTTAATTAACTATTTATTCAAACTTTTATTAAAAATTATATTATTAAATAATGACAACATGCTTTAATTAATTAAATAAGAATTTAATCAATTAAAGATAGGAATTTTGATTTATTGTCAAAATTAAATAATACAATTAATAATAGATAGAATTAAATTTAATTACATAATTAAGTGGCAAATATTAAATCTAATTAATTAAATATGAAAATATTCAATTAATCAAATTTTTAGGATAAATGTGATTTATCGCCAAATAATCATTAAATTAAAGATAATTAAGATAATTAGGAATATTACTAGGAATATTCCCTGATGCAAAATTTAAGATAATCAATTAGATTTGATGATGTTTAGATGTGCCTTAGATTAGGACTTTGATGTCGATTTTGTTCGAATTGAAGATGTAGGAGGTTAATGAACTTATAGCCCATTTTTGGGGTATTACATTTTGCCCCTCTTTGAATTACTGTGTGAAGCGCAGTGGTTCAAAGATAGTCTGTGTTTGATAAAGATATGAAACTGATTCAAAAGATAAACCGATCTCAAGATAGAAACCGATTGAAAGATATTGAGATAGGAGTTGATTGATATTGAATTAAGATGGAGATAATAAGTCTTGAATGACCAAAGATAATGTTCACTATAGCAGCAAATGAACCTATGATTGCGAAAAAGTGTCAAAATGCCTGATTCTGAACCTTAGGATTGATAAGAAGTGAGTGACCCGTTCTAGACTCGATTGTCTTAGCAGAACTAGCAAGTATCACATCCAAACCCTTCAGTTGTCGAAGAACCAAGGAAAGAACACTATGATCTGATGGTTGCAAAAACTAATACAGTTTACAAGATTAAGAGAATACCAGATTGATATGGATCGATGAATCTGATATGCCCCAAGTGATGATAGATTTGCCCCGAGCGATGAGGACTTTTGATGAATCAGTAACTAGACGTGATTGTTGTCTTGATCACTGATGAAAGATATTGATAGACTTGATCGATAGAATTTGATTTACAGACTTTGAATGATGTGCAATACCATGCCCCCTTCGGGATTAAAATTGAAATCTGACAAGAAAAGTCAGCGTTGATAGTTTAGAAGCATGTTAATTGATCTGAGAAGTGTGGTGAAACACATTCAAGAACACATTCTGCATCGTTGGAAGGTCCCAAAAGACCAAGTTTGACTAGGTTTGACCATGAGTTGACCATGGTTGACCAAGTTGAAATTTTGATAGTTTGATGTAAGATAATCAATTAAGTTGAATACTAGATTTCTGTGATGATTGAAGGTCGATTATGCAAGCAATTAATAATATGAATGATCTCAGATTTGAATTTTGATCCCGAAAAAGGATTCTACTTGCTATTTCATTGGAGGAACCTTCATGTGAGAATTAGCTCTTGTTAGATTTGAAGATGCGATTTGAAGAATCATTTAAGCATTGAAGTTCGTTTAATCATTGTGAGATCATGTAAACATGTAAAATGCAATGAGACATGCAAAATGAAATGCAACCTAAGACCTAGGACCTAGTCACTGATCATGTGTCGATTTGTTATCATCATTGAACTTTTAGGTAACCGGATAAATCAATACAATGCCCACTAGCCATGAAACCATAGACATATGAATATCGATTTGTATGTGCAAGAATCAATACAACACCCACTGGTCAAACAACCATGGACATATGAATATTGATTTTAGTTGTTGAATGTCGGATTAGATATAAGCATCAAGGCACAAACGCCAGGATGACCTAAATATCATGTCCATTTTGATATAGAAATTTGTACAAGCATCAAAACATAAACGTTGTGATGACCTGAGTACGCCTTGCATTACAAACACATCAAACAGTCAAGAGATCATTCTAAATCCAATGTGAATTACCCGTAGTGACCCTTTATCGTTCACATCCTTAGGCAAGATTGCGTTCACAGTAGGAGAAAGAACTTACTCAAAAAGATAATAGTTAGATCAAACATCCTTGAATTTTTTTGGGTATCAATGGTCGAGGTACGCATGGCCATCCAATTCGAGATAGAGGCTCTTACAGTCGGACACCATTTCAATCCAGAATTTCCAAAGCTGTTAGATTTTCACATACAAGCAGAAGACAAAGAAAAGATTATGCCCCCAGTCATCACTCTCTAAATCCTGTAAAGGACATCATTGAAGAGCTCGAAGGGACACAATATGCAAAAATCTCAATGCGAATCAGTAAGCATACAAGGAGATAAAAGCATGAAAAGCACAGATTGTTTTCAGTTGAGTTTTGATGTTTGATTGTTGTTGATGCAAAATCTTTTCTGGAGACGAGACTGACTGACTGACTCAACTTGAAGCTTCAAAGGACTCTGAGTGGATATGACACGTCTAAGATACATTGGAGGCCATAGGATATGACATTGATTGCCCCCAAGTTTGAACATTGATAGGATACAGATGCTTGAGCTGATTGGTGTACAGACCGACTTATTGAAACCAGGATATGCAGAAACAAACCGGGAGATATGTACAAACTAAAGCAAGACTGAAAGCTGGGAAAGACCAAGATTGTGCTGATAGATGGAGCATTTTGGAACAAGTGGTGCCCGTTTGCCGAGTTTTCACCATCTTGGTAGAGATTCTATTTTTGCTACCGAGGTGCCTGTTTCCAGGTTTTCACCAAGGCACTTTTTTTTTCTTTTTCTTGTATTTTTCATTTTTTTGTATTTTTCATTTTTTCAATTTTTTTGTACTTTTGATATTTTTTGATTTTTTTGTACTTTTGTTTTTTTTTTTTGATATTTTTTTTTTTTTTTGATATTTTTTGATTTTTTTTTGTGAATCATCAAGGCGCCTATTGCTAGGTTTTCACCAAGATGTTGATTTTTTTAGGACTTTTTCAGATTTTTAAGATTTTTTCAGGACATTTACCAAGCACTGAATGCCTTAGGCGTAGAATTTCTTCAGATGGAGAATGTTGATTGGTTCTCGGAGCTATTCTCCTTTAGTCGTTGAGAGTTTATAGGCACCAGAGCCAAAAGTAGCAGTGATTACAAAGGGACCCAGCCAGTTGGGTTCGAACTTCCCCTTGCGTTCTCGATGTGATTGATTTTTAGGATTTTCTCTCAACACTAGATCGCCAACCTGAAATTCTCTATGTCTAACTTTCCTGTTGTAGCCTCTAGACATTCTTTTCTGATACACTCTGAGATGATCATACACTACTTGTCTGCGCTCATCTAGTAGTTCAAGTTTTTGTAACCGAGACACTCTATAGTCTTCATCAGTGACAAGTCCATGCATTCTGATTCTGAGTGATGGGATTTCAACCTCAATAGGTAGTACCGCTTCAGACCCATAAACTAAAGCGAATGGTGTAGCCCCAGTAGGTGTTCTGATACTTGTTTTGTAGGCCCATTCTAATACTTGTTCTGATACTGGTTCTGATACTGATTCTGATACTGATTCTGATACTAATTCTAATAATTGTTCTGATACTGGTTCTGATGCTTGTTCTGATAATGGTTCTAATACTAGTTCTGATACTAGTTCTGATAATTGTTCTGATACTTGGTATACTTGATAGCATCTTTTTCCATTTGCAAACTCCCAAGCAAGATCATATCATGCAGTCCCAATGTCTAGCAAGGTGGAGAACAAGAGGGATTGGCAAGCTAGTGGAAGAGATGGAAGACAAGAGAATGAAAGCTAATGAAGGGAAGAAATCCTCAAGGGAAAACTCCTCAAGAATACTCAAGCTAGGGAAAAATTGTCATGTAAAGCACATTTGGACAAGCAATGAAAGGCTAGCATAGGATAAGCACAAAATCATAATGCAAGAGCAGGAAAGGATGCAATCCAAAGGAGTAGACATGTCAAGAGGCTTCATAGCATTGTGTTTTACTCTTTCTTTCTTTTTTTATTAGATCAAGACCAAAGGGGAAGAGGATAGCGATAGGCAAAAATGAATGGAGGAAGATGGATATGAAGGCTAAACATGGAAGGAATGAAAGCAAGATCACCGTAAGATAGCTCACAAAATAGTCAAATGTTCGTGTATAGATCAACATTGTCAAGATCAAAGAGAGAAGATGAAATGGATGAAATATGTAGAATAACTACGCATGACGCCTGATTGCCAGGTTTTCATCATGGTACTTATCCAAGGTGCCACAAGGGAGTGGTTTTCACCTTAGGATGAAATTTTTTTCTCTTTACTTTTGCTACCAAGGTGCCTGTTTCCAAGTTTTCACCAAGGCACATTTTCAATTTTATTTTATTTTTCATTTCTTTTTTTTTTTGGAAGAAGGCAAGCTTTTTAGATAATGCTCCTTGAAAGGATAAACCATGATATGCCAAAGATTCAAAATGATGTGCTCAAAGATGCTGATAGGGAAAGGAACATGGAAGAGAAAAATGGAGGATAGGGTTTTATGTAAAGCGAGTGAGGTTGGAAGATAGGAGGAATAGGAAAATGAGGAAAAATGATAGAAGGTAAAAGGATAATGCATGGAAGGATTGTAAAAGGGTAGGTGGAAAGGAAGGCAAGATCAATGTAAACACACACCTTGAAGGGTGGCAAGAGGGTGGAGGAATCGTGAATGAAGGAATACGTGAAGGAATATGGCGAATGGATAGCAGAGGTTGTGGTTTAGGCACATGAAATGGAAGAATATTTTTGGAGGGAGATGAAGTGGAAGCCTTTGGAAGCTTGAATGTCAACTTCACTTTTTGTTCAACATGAGACTCTCTTATGAGAGACTTTGGAATCCATATAGCTGTAGGCTTTTTATTTCCTTTTGATGATCTAGAGAGAATATCTTCAATGATGGATTTTGGAACCCATACTTGTCTTGTAATTTTTTTCTTAGATATCTCTTTTGACTTTATGCCTCCATGTCGATTATAGGAGACATGGTGATCTTCTTTCTTTGATGGATTCTTGTATTGTTTCTTTTTCTTATATTGAACATTCAAGTTACTTCCAAAAGACTTGGGACATGTGGAAGAAAAAGGATAATATGACTGGTTTAGATGGGTGGATGGATGAAAAGGATTCAAAGGTATGCATCTATGGTGATCTTGAGGAAAGATGAGAGATGGAGGTATGTAAGGACCCAAGATGGATGGAAAATTAGGAGAGTTAGGAGGGGAAAGTGAAGGGACATAAGGACCCAAGATGGAAGGAATGCGTGAAGATCTTTGTAGTGGTGGAAGAGGTCCAAGGATGGAAGTGGAAGACGCAAAAGGATAATCAATAAGTTCATCAGCATCTATATGACAACCAAGGATATCAACATCTTTAGAGTGAGCATTAGGATCTTCAATAGAATCATGGACATCTTGAATAAGAGCATTTTCTTTGATAGGATCATTCAAAGCTTGCGAAGACTTAGGAAGAGTAGAAAGTGGAAGTGAACATGGAGTGGTAGAACAAGAAGATGGAAGACTTTGATCTTGACAAGGATCTTTGGATAGCACAAGCACATAATTTTTCTTTTGATTTTCAATAGGCTTAACATTGGAAGGAACACTATTTTTACCAACCTTAATGGAAGTATCATCTTTGGAAAGTGCAAGTGTAGTAAGGTTATTTTGATTGTCAATAAGCTCAACAGTGTAAGTAGTAGCTTGATCTTGCTTAGGTGAAGACTTAAGACATGGTGAAATGCATGAAAAAGGGGGTACAGGATCAAAAGAACCCTGAGGTAGATAAGAGACATTGGGAAAAGGAGTGGATGACATGGAGGGTTCTTGATCTTGATCTTTCTTTATGTTCTTTTCTTTATCATTTTTAGAGTCCTCTTGACATGGAGTCACTTCTAAGGACAAGGAAGCATGTTGGGATTGTATGGAAGACTTTGGCAGATATGGTGGAGGACTAGCTGAAGTAGGGATTATAGCATATGAAGGCTTAGGCTCTTTAGATTTATCATTATTGAAAGTCTTTGCAGCCAAGTGAAGGTTAGCTTGAGTTTCTTTAAGAGGTAGCCTTGGGGGATAACTATAGGGAACCACATGAAAAGTAGCAGGGCTTGTGTCAGATGAAGGTTCTGTGAAAGATTTGAAAGACTCGGAAGCTTTAAGAAATGTACGGGTATTGGAGGAAGTAGGGGATGGAAGGGAACCATCACAAGACAAAGGTCCAACATTAACATGATCTTCCTTGAGAGTGTAATCTTTATTTTCAGCTGGAGAGTTCTGAGAGGAGAGATCCTTATAGTATTGACGTTTCAAGCTAGCACGATGTATTTTATAGTCCTCAGCAGTAGTAGATGGATCATCATCAAGGTATTGTCCACAAAAGTCATCAAAATCTCTTTCAAAATCAGAATCATATGGATCACCATCACAATCTATCCAATGTGACGGCCCATTTGTAGTAAGCAGGAATGAACGACGAGGAGGACTCTTAGGAATAGAGGTGTCATAGGTATCATTACATTATCCGTCGTCATAGTCATCATAGTCTCCAAAGCTAGATGTGTCACTCTCTGTGGAAGAGGTATCATATTGCTCAATTTTTTTCTGGGGGCATGGTGACATGTACAAGTCTTTATCAAATGGAAAAGTGTATAAAGATTCCATGGAGAACTTTTTAGATTCCTTCTCTTTCTCAAGTTTGTCAAGCTGGACTTGCATAGCATGTATCTGTTTCATTATAGCGGCGATCAGAATTTCTTCCTCATGTGTACTGATTCTTTGAGACATGTGTACTAATTCTCAATAGCTACTGATCTGTTCTTGACACAATGATATTTTTGACAGATTTTGGGACTAGGCTGGAAACATTGGATATCTTGCAATTTGACAATTTCTGACAACTCTCTCAAGTTTTTCCAAATGACACTCTGCAGATTCGTATGACACTGGGTAGTCTATGAAATGACAGTTGCTAAACTCATACGACAATTGGGTAATACTGAAATGACACTTGACAAAACTCGTACGACTTTTGACTTCTTGAAATGACTTTTGACTCTAGAAAGAACTTTACGTCAATTTTTGCAAAATTTAAGGTTTTCAGTTTTGGATTGTTTGCAAATTGTACTATCTAGATTTTGAAGGTTATACCAAATTTGATCATTTTTAATAGCCAGATAGATAAATAAGCACGCAAAATAGCAAGCAAGTGATTCCAAGCATGTCTGAAAACAATGAACAAGGGCAAAAGCAACCTTGCGCATGAACAATCAAGTGACCAAATTGTGCTAATCCCTGAGAGTACTAATTGTGTATGTTCTGAAAAAGTTTTGCAATAACGCACATATACTTGAAAGTGAAAAATTGGCCTCTCTAGGGTTTTTAGTAATGGTTTAACTCTGCAACTTTTATGATTCAAAGGGGTGAACTCCAATCCCGGCGCACCAGGGTTTTGACACAGTCCGAGAACTTAATCTTCAAGAGCTGCTAGGGAGATCTGACAACCCAACAATGAACCATACCCATGGAGATTTCTTCCACAAGGACATTTATATAGCGGTTGTCACTACCATGGCGAAAATGGCTATTACCGCTTGAGGTTCCGTCAATGCAGTTTGCCCTGTGAAGGGATTGTCCGCTATGGTTAACCCTCTCTAAAGGTGACTCACAATAGTATACCACAAGGGGACTTGGCTCCAGATTCAAGGTTTTGACACCTCTTCACTTTTAACCCAAACAAAGCAAGCAGATTAATCCGACACGCTAAGACAAAGTTTTGTTCCACCAAGGTCTGTGATATCAACTCCACATGATCTATCAACCTCTCCGGGGAGAGAATGTATCAATCAATAAGAGAAGACGCACTAACCAATTTTGATTCACCAAAGTTTGTGATATCAACCCCACATGATCTATCAACCTCTCCGGAAAGAGAATGTGTCGATCAATAAGAGAAGACTCACTAACTAAGTTGAATGTGAAATGCACTAAGTATCCTCCCTACCTACAAGGATTCTATCGTCAAGAAGGATTTCGCTAGGAATCCAATCTCTCAAGAATCACAAATAGTGTTCATAGGTCCTAATTACTATGTGAGCACAGATGTATGTTCCGAAAGCAAATCTACCAAAAGCATCCAAAAAGTAGAAAGAGGAACACTTAACGTTTAAAGCGAATATGAGATGAGTCCACAAGGTGGACACTTAACACCTCACACAAGCTAAAAATGAGTCCCCAACTTAGAAAACAAGTGAGTTCCTAAAAGCACAAAAGGGTTTCCAAGTGGAACATTTAACGCTTCTGTCCTGTTGACCCCTCCCCTTTATGGCGCTGAGATTGCAACCACGGGGCAGAAATGAGGGGCCGGCGGATTAGCGAGTCCAATAACCCAAGATAGCAATCAAGATCAATCACAAGTATTCTAAGACTACTTAATGAATCCTTAAGGGTTCACAACCTAGTATCAATTATGCAAGTGTGTAGAAATAGATCAAAAGCATGAAAAGATGCACACAAGCTTGACACATAAGAGATTTATTTTAAGTCCCAAATCAAAATATTATTAGATGAAGGAGAATACCTGGGATCCTTGCAACGCGCTTAGTAGATTTTACTTGATTTTTAGCAATTTTTGTTGAGCTTTTCCATGCAAGCAAGTGACGAACTCTCCAACAAGCAAACAAGCAAACAAGATATGCAAAATATATTCAACTTATGAAAACCATAGGGTTAGCTCTAAAAATCAATTATTATCAGTAATAATAACCAGCAATCAACCCAAATGACAACTCATATCATTCATTGAACCATGTAGAAAAAATAAGTGCATACCCATCATAAAACTTTTTTTTTTTTTTTGCATTTGACCTAGTCAACAAGATCTAATTTTTTTGATATTATTTTGGCCACAAAAATAGAAATTCAGAATAGAGATCCCTACTAAAAAACAGAGAGCTTTCCAAAAATGCAAAAATTTTAGAAAAACCTCTTCATTTGTGCCCTAGAGACCCATTTTATCAAAACAGACCAATTTTTGTAAATTGACTATTTGAGCTATGGTATCATGTCCAAATTTAAAACACAAAGAATAGACCCCCTGTATAATTTAAAGAGCTTTCCGAAAATATAAATATTTTTGAAAAATATGCTGATTTACGTCAGATATTAATTTTTTCCGGAATTTCAAGAAAAAATTATTAAAAATTCAAAACATTTTAGAAAATTATAAATTTTTTACTGTAGCTTCCATGACATGTCACCAACCTGCAAAAAAAATGTCAGATCAAAATTCCAAGCCGTTTGGGAGATAAAATTAAATCTTTGAAACTTTAGGGTTTTAGCTCCCAAAAAAAATTAAAACCAGCATGCAAAGGTGGGTTGCCCCACGGTGGGCGCCAGAAATGTGTGTGTGAAAATTATACCTGATCTGTAGACACAACACTCAGTAAAACATTAGAGGTTAGTGATAATCAAAATCATGCAAAATTGAAATCTAATCTAACCAAGCGATTTACTGCCTTCTAGTAGGTGCGAGATTAATGTTCTCAGATTATTATCGAGATCAGTGACCTAGACGACACCTAAATGAAAGATTTGAATGCAATTCTAGATATGGAATAAATGCAATTAATCTATATTTTTGATATTTTCTATGCAATAAGAATGATAAAAACTGATATGAAATCTATGCTAAATGAAATTGATATGCTATGAATGCTATTGAAAATTGATATGCTATGAATCTAACAATGATATGAAATATGAATGCAAAAATAAGATTGATCTCACAAAGATGTCGATTCGCAAGAGCTTTGATTCTTCAATTCCAATTCTCCAGCGTGATTGTGCAAAATATGAGATGATTTGTGAAGAGCTAAAGCCTTAATTTATAAAAATCCAGGGCTTTGGAGGTGCATGAATAAAATCCATAAATCACTCAAATTAACTCATCTTGATTTTTGAGTTATCTGATCATAAAAGATAGTTAATTCTCAAAATCATGCAAAAACATGCAAAAACAGCTTTTTAACTCAAATTAGAGTTTAGATCAGCTTTTTGAACTCCAAAAGGATGTTGAGTTCCAAAAAGTCAATAACTTGCATTGATTTTCTGATTTGGAGTTTAACTATTTCTTTTGAATATGCATAATAATTAAGAATTAAATAAATAAATAAAGTGATTTATCCTCAACTCAACTGATTTTTGAAAATAAATAATTAATTTATGGGTTAATTAACTATTTATTCAAACTTTTATTAAAAATTATATTATTAAATAATGACAACATGCTTTAATTAATTAAATAAGAATTTAATCAATTAAAGATAGGAATTTTGATTTATTGTCAAAATTAAATAATACAATTAATAATAGATAGAATTAAATTTAATTACATAATTAAGTGGCAAATATTAAATCTAATTAATTAAATATGAAAATATTCAATTAATCAAATTTTTAGGATAAATGTGATTTATCGCCAAATAATCATTAAATTAAAGATAATTAAGATAATTAGGAATATTACTAGGAATATTCCCTGATGCAAAATTTAAGATAATCAATTAGATTTGATGATGTTTAGATGTGCCTTAGATTAGGACTTTGATGTCGATTTTGTTCGAATTGAAGATGTAGGAGGTTAATGAACTTATAGCCCATTTTTGGGGTATTACACATGTCACAAAAATATTCACAGGCTGAGCTATAGTCCAGCCTTATGCTCAATGCTGAGTCTTAGTAAAAAACTTGTAAGCTGAGATCAAGCAATGAGACTCGGCCTTCATTTGCACATAAAAATGAGGATAGAAGCCACAGTCAAGCCATGACTGATGGTAAAGGAAAGCAAGGCTAAGTCATGGCTTTTCTCTATTTTGAGTTCAAGTTTTAAAGAACAAGTCATGAGTCATTCACAGTAGCAAGCCTAGAAAGGAGCTAAGGATCAAGTGTTAGCTATAGGATACAGAAAAATAGATTCAATTTTTGGGTCATAACCCAGATAAGTGTTGGATTGCTAATGCATGGGTGGTGATTGGGACATTTAATATGTTTAATCACTACATTATTGAATGGGCACTCATACTGTTGTCATTTGTGTTTTGTCATTGATATCAACATATGCTTCTATGAATGAACTGAACTGGTAATCATAGTGTACAAAAGGTGTACGAATGTTTCAGATGTTGTGAAGTAAGAAGAGAGTTTAGAGGGATGTTTTGATCTTATATTTGAGATCACATCATTAATGGATGCATATTAAGGAAGATACAACTATTTTGGTAAAGACTGGTCACTGGACTGTG